>BSBK01006389.1:160000-215735 GCA_027943335.1 Chamaecyparis obtusa | reverse complement strand
TATATATATATATATATGTATGTATATATATATATATATATATATATATATATATATATATATATATATATATATATACACATGTATGTATATATATACACATGTATGTATATATATACACGTGTGTGTGTGTGTGTGTGTATTTACCTATATGTACATATATATGCAAGTGCAAACAAATCAAGTAAAGATGGATAAAAAAATGTTGCTTCCAAGTGCACTTCATTGGCCCACATAATATGCACGTACCTTTTTATTTTGTACAAGTACAACCTTGTTCTTGGAAGAGAAAATTCATCCAAAGTAAATGCATCAAAATATATTGCTCAATATATTTTTACATCATAAAAATTGATCAATCATAATGGCAATGAGAAAGAGCCTCGTACCATGGACCTAGATGGTAGAAATTAGTTAAACAATTTAACCATGCACGAACTACCTTTGAAACTATCTAACCTAATTAATGTAATTTACATTTAATAACAATGCAATACATTATACTACCAATCTCCCACCTATTACATTGTTCTTATTAAATGCTTAGCCCAAAACTCCCCCTCAAGCCTTACATAATAAAAATTACTGATTATAGAATATAATATATAGACACATTATGCGAAAATTTTCTTTAAAGAAATAAATTATGAATCAAGTTTAGCTCCATGAAGTTTTCTCATAACCCTCAGAAAGATGTAGCCTCTATCCGATATCCTAAATTATTCAACAAAAATCCATACTGAGCTCTCCAACCACATGGCTCCATCAAGTTGCCTAATAACCTTCAGAAGGGTATAACTCTTGGACACAGCCTCGAGTACTATTGGAAAACTATCCATATTAAGGTTTACACCAAAACCCTTACCAATCTCTAGAAAAATATTCATAGTGCATTTATCTTCAAATATGTGAGCAACAACAAGGAATAAACAAAAAACAAAAATTGCTTCTCAAGCAAAACACCATCTCACAGAAAGAAACTAACTTCAAATGATGGAAATCCTCCATCCTCTTGTGCCACCAAGCTCTGGAATGATTTTATTAAAATTTACTCATTTGGTATTTTAAGTGATTTTCTAGAGGCGTCTCCTCATATCACTTAGTTTTTATAGATGAGAAACTATTTTTTCAGAAAATATGGACATATTAGGTTAGTGAACATACCACTGACACTAATGCATGAATGTCATCTTACAGGGCACTATTATAGAATATATTATTTGGTTATGTTCACTAACCTAATATGATGTGTTTGATTTAATGCTTCTAATAAACATAGTAAGCTGAATTGTTCAAAATGAACTGTGTATTCATTATCACGGTCAATACTCAAAAGAAGGATGCATGTTAATGTTTGAGCTCATTGTTCACAATATGTACTTCTCGGTGTCACGAGCCCATGCTCGAATGTCGGGAGAAACTATACTTACAGAAACTTTAAAGCATGTTGTGATAATATGTACAAGATGGTATAGAAAAGGATCAAGTCACAATGTTGAATATCGGATGCTATAGCCAAGTGAAGAGGAAGACAATGAACTGAACAAGCACTGGTAATTACCATTTTTTAGCATTCGGTCAAGTACAGCACCTAGATATCTACAACTTCTTGATACAGTTGTGTCATTACAAAAAGGGACTTTTGCTAAGAAAAATCAGTCACTGCTAAGTTACAGTTCAGCAAATAAGGCCACAGGCGGTATGATTGAAACTGTTAATGTTGAAATTAATCACGTTTTCAAAGATAAAAGCATTGCTAGGTCACGGCCCCAATATGGTACAAGAAATCAAAATGTGTTGGATAACAGAATAAGTAAGTAGCAGTGTTAATTCAATAGTTACAACTTGGTCATTGTCACTGTTATTTTTAGAAAATAAATCCTAAGATCTTTAGTTGAAAGATAACATTAAAATTAAGTATGTTGATTGATATAGCTATGTTTTTTATATGAACATGTTGATTGCTATTAGTTGAAGACAAATTCGAATAACATTGATAGGGCATGAGTAGGCCAATAGTGAACATCAAATAATAGAAATCATTTAAACAGTTCCAGCATTCATGATATCAAGCTAAAGAAACTTCAAGAAGTTAAGTGGTGCAGTATTAATTAGCAGTTGGTCACATGAATCATTTCCCTACATGTGAAATACCATTTAAACAAAGATGAATATTTGTGGGAAACATGCAAAGAACATTTTTTCTAGCTTAAACCTTTGAGTTATCCTTGGTAGAAGTAAATGTCCCCCCTTTCTAAAAAATCATGAACTTCTTGTTCAATAACTAGAGTATACAATAAATGCTAGTTGAACCAATGCTCAAATTGAATTCTTCCTATGATCTGGTGCGATCCTTCCCTACATCTAAAATGATTCATATAGCTTGTTAGCTGGGTATAAATGGCTATCTAAGAATAAGCACAATTGGTAGTCTATTGGATAGCTACTTGACAAGAGGTTGATGCCAAAATTTGAAATAATGGGTGGTAGATGTATTAAAGTATACAACTAAGTAGTACTATGATAAAAAAATCATAATATATCTTTCTCAAACTTCATTATCAGAGCTACGTGCCACTTTATGTAAATGAGAGCATGATTTATTGAATACTCATCTTTTTCATCAACAGAACTTTAATGCATTAATATAGAAACATTATTTTAAGAATGTAAATAATAATGACCATATCTTCAAAGCTCACATAGTTTTATTTTTTTTTAATTTAATAAATTAAGCACATACACATATAATGTAGTAGAACAAATTTTAGGGCACAATATTGCTCCTTTACTTCTAATCTAATTTCTCCATGATAAGTTACATAGCATTCTCCTTTTACATCATCCCATGCAATATTTAAAAAATTGTTTAAACCCTACATTAATTAATTTATATGTCTTAACTTTGTTTATTTTTTTACAACATACCATTTAATCATATTTTCATTAGTCCCTTTCCATTTATATTTTTTTGTCTTCAACTCATTAATTATTGTCCTTTATCAACTTGTACTATTTAATATAGCGGTTATCAATGTTTCCATTGGTCCTTTTCTAGCTCAGGTGATGTTGGACAATATTGATCAATCAACTACCTTCTAAATTATTATAAAGATTTATTTAAACAACACAGTAATAATTAAAATGAATTCAAGGAATGAAATGGCGAGAGGAAAGAATTGCAGAAAACAAGCAGTTCTCTTTTGTGTGGCATGACTACTATTTATAGATAAGAACATAATAGCAAGCAAGATTTATTTAGATAGCATAACCATCCAACCGATGGTTTTTGTATCAAGAACAAATTTATTATTGCAACCTATTAAATGAATGTAGTAGTAAAAGGAGAGAATTTCAACCTAGTATAAAGAAAGTCAAGACATCGAGTAGAAGGTTTTAGTTACCGAGTGAGGTAAACTGAAATTCAGTTGAATAAAAGATGTTAGTCACCAAGCAAGGAACAAGAAATTAAGTACAAGGATTGAAACAAAATTTAATGTTGATCTATGATGAGATGAAAGATTTTTAAAATGAGGAAGACTTAGTTGAAGAGATCTACAATCAGAAAAATTTAAAGTGATGATCTATTGTAAAATCTAACAAGCAAAAAAAGAAGGAATAGGTTCCAAGAAAGTTCAAGTTCCAAGGTGATGATAAAACATCTTACCAAGCTATAGATTCATTGAATTAATGTATGAGGATAATCATGATATTAATAAAAGGAAATTGTTATAAAGGAGATTAAGCAGAAAAAAAGGTATGTATAAAGGATGAATTTTTATGGACAATGGCTGGTTAGTTGAAGAGTTGAAGAGTCACTGGCTGATGCAATAAAGAAGGAAAAGGTGAATTCCGAGTCAGAAAGAGTGATTTGATGAAGTGTTGAAGCCAGTAGAAAGTGAAGGATTGAAGTGAAGAAGAAGAGCGCACAAAGGATCTTATAATGCAAATTATAGTTGCAGATTTACAATTTAATTTATTTACTATTACATATTAGCATTTGCAATAAAAAATGTCTTAACCAAGTGGATTTAACAGTCCTCTTTTTAAATCCTTGCAATAGGTAACATTCTAGAAAGAGAGTTTGAAGTCCTTTAACGAGGCCACTCCTAATAGTGTGAAGATCCTAACAAATATGAGGTAAATACCTTAACCAGATCACACTTAGCAGTGTGCATTCAAGTAATCTTTAACAAGATTGGCTTTAATCAAGCATACTTCAGAAGAGTATTTATTTAGTGGGTGACGATTCCCACAGTGGTTTTTCCCACAGCTGGGTTTTCACGTTAAATAATAGTGTTGTATGTAATTTCTATTGTTGATTGATAAATTTTATTTACTACTATCAATAAAAGTTGAATTATGTTTGAAAAGGTTGACACCAAATTAATCAAAAAAAATTTTAAGGTACAGATAATCAAGGATTACTGATTCATCCCCCCTGTCCATAGTACAACAAAAAATATTTTTACAGGGACCTGAAACCCAAGTTTAGTACATTAAAAAATATGCACGTACCTTTTTATTTTGTACAAGTACAACCTTGTTATTGGAAGAGAAAATTCATCCAAATTAAATGCAACAAAATATATTGCTCAATATATTTTTACATCATGAAAATTGATCAATCATAATGGCAATGAGAAAGAGCCTTCTACCATGGACCTAGATGGTAGAAATCAATTAAACAATTTAACCATGCACGAACTACCTTTAAAACTATCTAACCTAATTAATGTAATTTACATTTAATAACAATGCAATACATTATACTACCAATCCCCCGCCTATTAGATTGTTCTTATTAAATGTTTAGCCCAAAATCCCCCCTCAAGCCTTACATAATAAAAATTACTAATTATAGAATATAATATATAGACACATTATGTGAAAATTTTCTTTAAAGAAATAAATTATGAATCAAGTTTAGCTCCATCAAGTTGTCTCATAACCCTCAGAAAGATGTAGCCTCTATCCGATACCCTAAATTATTCAACAAAAATCCATACTAAGCTCCCCAACCACATGGCTCCATCAAGTTGCCTGATAACCTTCAGAAGGGTATAATTCTTGGACACGGCCTCAAGTACTACTGGAAAACTATCCATATTAAGGTTTACACCAAAACCCTTACCCATCTCTAGAAAAATATTCATAGTGCATGTATCTTCAAATATGTGAGCAACAACAAGGAATAAACAAAACACAAAAAATGCTTTTCAAGCAAAACACCATCTCAAAGCAAGAAACTAACTTCAAATGATGGAAATCCTCCATCCTCTTGTGCCACCGACCTCTAGAATGATTTTATTAAAATTTACTCATTTCATATTTTAAGTGATTCTCTAGAGGCGTCTTCCACGTATGACTTAGTTTTAATAGATGAGAAACTATTTTTTCAGAACATATGGACATATTAGGTTAGTGAACATACCACTGACACTGATGCACGCATGTCATCTTACACGGCACTATTGTAGAATATATTATTTGGTTATGTTCACTAACCTAATATGATGTGTTTGATTTAATGCTTCTAATAAACATAGTAAGCTGAATTGTTCAAAATGAACTGTGTATTCATTATCACAGTCAATGCTCAAAAGAAGGATGCATGTTAACGTTTGAGCTCATTGTTCACAATATGTACTTATGGGTGTCATGAGCTCATGCTCAAACATCATGAGAAACTATACTTACAAAAACTTTCAAGCATGTTGTGATAATATATACAAGATGGTATAGAAAAGGATCAAGTCACAATGTTGAATATAGGATGCTATAGCCAAGTGAAGAGGAAGATAGTGAACTCAACAAGCACTGGTAATTATCATTTTTTAATATTTGGTCAAGTACAGTACAAAGATATCTACAACTTCTTGATACAGTTGTGTCATTTCAAAAAGGGACTCTTGCGAAGAAAAATTAGTCACTACTAAGTTACAATTCAGAAAATAAGGCCACAGGCGGTATGATTGAAATAGTTAATGTTGAAATTAAGCACATTTTCAAAGATAAAAGCATTGCTAGGTCACGGCCCCAATATGGTACAAGAAATCAAAATGTGTTGGATAACAGAATAAGTAAGTAGCAGTGTTAATTCAACAGTTACAACTTGGTCACTGTCACTGTTATTTTTAGACAATAAATCCTGAGATCTTTAGCTGAAAGATAACATTAAAATTAAGTATGTTGATTGATACAACTATGTTTTTTCTATGAGCATGTTGACTACTATCAGCTAAAGACAAATTCAAATAACATTGACAGGGCATCAGTAGGCCAACAGTGAACATCAAATAATAGAAATTGTTCAAACAGTTCCAGCATTCATGATATCAAGCTGAAGAAACTTCAAGAAGTTAAGTGGTGCAATATTAATTAGCAGTTGGTCACATGAATCATTTCCCTACATGTGAAATGCCATTTAAATAAAGCTGAATATTTGTGGGAAGTATGCAAAGAACATTTTTTCTAGCTCAAACCTTTGAGTTATCCTTGGTAGAAGTAAATGTGCCCCCTTTCTAAAAAATTATGAACTTCTTGTTCAATAACTAGAGTATACAATAAATGCTATTTAAACCAATGCTCAAATTGAATTCTTCCTATAATCTGATGTGATCCTTCCCTACATCTAAAATGATTCATATAGCTTGTTAGCCGGGTATAAATGGCTATCTAAGAATAAGCACAATTGGTAGTCTATTGGATAGCTACTTGACAAGAGGTTGAAGCCAAAATTTGAAATAATGGGTGGTAGATGTATTAAAGTATACAACTAAGTAGTACTATGATAAAAAAAATCACAATATATCTTTCTCAAAATTCATTATCAGAGCTATGTACCACTTTATGTAAATGAGAGCATGATTTATTGAATACTCATCTTTTTCATCAATAGGGTTATAACAATTTAATGCATTAATATAAAAACATTATTTTAAGAATGTAAATAATAATGAGCATATCTTCAAAATTTCACGTAGTTTTATTTTTAAAAAATTTAATAAATTAAGCACATACGCATATGATGTAGTAGAACAAATTTTAGGGCACAATATTGCTTCTTTACTTCTAATCTAATCTCTCCATGATAAGGTACATAGCATTCTCCTTTTACATCATCCTCTGCAATATTTAAAAAATTGTTTAAAGCCTACATTAATTAATTTATATTTCTAACTCTGTTTATTTTCTTACAACATACCATTTAATCATATTTTCATTAGTCCCTTGCCATTTATATTTTTTTGTCTTCAACTCATTAATTATTGTCCTTTATCAACTTGTACTATTTACTATAGTGCTTATCAATGTTTCCATTGGTCCTTTTCTAGTTCAGGTGGTGTTGGACAATATTGATCAATCAACTAACTTCTAGATTATTATAAAGGTTTAAAACAACACAGTAAAAATTACAATGAATTCAAGGATTGAAATGGCGAGAGGAAAGAATTGCAGAAAACAAGCAGTTCTCTTTTGTGTGGCACGACTACTATTTATAGATAAGAACATAATATCAAGCAAGATTTATTTAGAAAGTATAACCATCCAATAGATGGTTGTTTTATCAAGAAAAAATGTATTATTGAAACCTATTAAATGAATATAGTAGTAAAAGGAGAGAATTGCAACCTAGTATAAAGAAAGTCAAGACATCAAGTAGAAGGTTTTAGTTACCGAGTGAAGTAAACTAAAATTCAGTTGAAGAAAAGATGTTAGTCACCAAGCAAGGAACAAGAACTTAAATACAAGGATTGAAACAAAATTTAATGTTGATCTATGATGAGATGAAATATTTTAATAATGAGGAAGACTTAGTTGAAGAGATCTACAATCAGAAAAATTTAAAGTGATGATCTAAGGTAAAATTTAACAAGCAAAAAAAGAAGGAACAAGTTCCAAGAAAGTTCAAGTTCCAAGGTGATGCTGAAACATCTTACAATTTAATTTATTTACTATTACTTATTAGCATTTTTAATAGAATTATTTCTTAACCAAGTGGATTTAACAGTCTTCTTTATAAATCCTTTCTATAGGTAACATTCTAGAAAGAGAGTTTGAAGTCCTTTAACTAGGCCACTCCTAATAGTGTGAAGATCCTAACAAATCTGAGGTAAATACCTTAACCAGATCACACTTAGCAGTGTGCATTCAAGTAATCTTTAACAAGATTGGCTTTTAGCCAAGCATACTTCAGAAGAGTATTTATTTAGTGGGTGACAATTCCCACAGTGGTTTTTCGCACAACTGTATTTTCACGTTAAATAATAGTGTTGTATGTAATTTCTATTGTTGATTGATAAAGTTTATTTACTGCTGTCAGTAAAAGTTGAATTATGTTTGAACGATTTGACACCGAATTAATCAGAATTTTTTTTAAGGTACAGATAATCAAGGATTACTGATTCATCCCCCTCTCCATAGTACAATAAAAAATAGTTTTATAGGGACCTGAAACCCGAGTTTAGTACATTAAGAAATAAACCAAGGAACTATCAATAAACTAACATCAAGCCCAACTCCAAGAAAAGAGAGCCAAAAAATAGGGGACATTGACCCAAACCACCTAAACATTCTTAACTAAATCTACATTCTTCCCAATAAAGTGTGCATTAATGCTCATATAACCTTACCAACTAAATTATCAATGGGGATTACTCCCTTTTCCTTATTGTATAATCTGATAGTAGGTCCTAGCCAAGCTTCCATATTTGCATTGTCCACAACAACATCCAATCCCCTATTCAAACTTGTATCCTTTAAGTGCACTTTTTGGGTAGAATTAATGGTCACAGATGGGGAGGCATTAATACCTTTGGATAAAGCTTCAAAATTAACTACTCGATCATTCAAATTCTTGAGACCCTCAATGGAATTATCCATGACATTTTTACTAACCACAACCATAGCTTTGACCTTATGCTGCATTGTGTTAAAGATATCCTCCAAAAAAAAATTTCCTTTTTTAATGGTCTACATTTAGCTCACTAATTCACCTCGCCAAGGTGTCAATAATCTCCATAATAGTATCTAAATCTATTGTTTGGAAGAGGGGACACTTTATTTCAATCTAATTATTTCTACCATAATCGAAGAAAAAAATGCATTCTCATTATCCATCATGCCCTTAATATCCTTGATAATACTTGGGGTCTCTAAATTAGAGGAACCCTTTTCACTAAGGGTCTCTATTTCAACAAGGATATCTACATGAATGGTAAGAATGTTAATTGGATTACCCTAGTTACAAAAAATGGGGGACCTGGGGATCGTGGCATCGTGAGGCTCAAACTTTTTTCCCCATGCTATATTTTTGGATCTAATTGAAATAGACTCTGAGAATTTTGAAGAGCTAATAATAGCCTTTCTTTTTCCTTTTTTGTCCCTACTAGGGTCCATAGAATCTAGAATTTAGTCTTCAATAGCCCAACATAATTTGAGCTGTCATCATCAAATATGACAACCCTTTTCTAGGAAGACAAAGCTGAGTATTTCTTTTTCACCCCCATGTGAAACACCTCATCGCCATCCAAATCTTTAGAATTCCATTCCCAAAAAGTGTCACCATAATGCACTCGAATATTATTTTTAAACTCAATCCCTTTTTTGGGAGGGGTATTTCTCTCCACATGGAATAATTTCACATGTTCCATAATCAATAAAATGAAACCATTAAATACAAAATAGGTATAATTAAACCCTTATTCAAACATCAATATAATAAAGTTATTAAGAATGTAAAAATTGATGACAATGTCTTAATAAGTTCAATTTTTTTTTTTTTTAAAGTTAAATTTAATAAAGTAAGGACAAATACATATTATAATAGAACAAATTTTGGACCACAATGTTACTTCTTTGCTTCAAATTAATCCAAGGATATACCTAACCATGCACCATATAGAAATAAATGTTTTGGTGCTTATCATTATACACATTTGCATTCTATTGACAAGAAGATTTTATTCAAACATCTAATTCAATGTCTTATAGAGATAAAGATAATTCAGGTCTATAATAAGCTCTTAGATTTTGATGATAAGAATCTTTATTTCACATTCTTGATATAATATTTGTAATTTCATAATTAAAATGTGAATGATTTACAAAAGTACATCAAATAATTGAGATTCATTCATTTAACTTCTCCAAAAGAACATGGTGTTTATCATGTTTTAATTAGTCCTTTACCATTTGGTAGTGTGCTCAATATGGATTATTGTCTAGAGAGCTTCAGAGTATATGATTGAGAATTATACCCTTTCGCAATCACTAGACAATGATAGAGATCTTTCATATCTCTTAGGGATCATTGTTGAATAATTCAAGACTGTGATTCAAGAGTTTGAGATTGAGAGCTTAAGGACACAACTCAAAGCTACACCTTTTCGAGGGTCACAAGACAAATTTATGAAGCCTTGCATGATTCAGGATTTGTAGCTTCAAAAAGAAGATTTTCTCAATATATATATTCATATTATGTAATCAACATGTTTTGTTGTGTAAGCCTTAAGGGGGGGATCCCTAGGGCAAAGTGATTTTGATGTGCTTTTAGGATCAATGTATTAAGGGGGGGAATGTTGGCATTGTAATACATCGACAATTGAAACTATCACCGAGTATTGCATTTCGGTATAACTGTTTTGTCATTACAGTTATGTATAACTAATCTTCCGTTTATAAATTTCCTCGAGTGATGATTAAATATTATTGAATGCTTATCTTCTATTTCCTTCAATGGCGAGAGGAAGGAATTCAGAAAATAAATAGTTTTCCTTTGTGGTGCATGACTACTGTCTATGAATAAGAACATAATAGAAGGAAAGATTTATTTAGACATGTGGTTGTTGTGTTAAGCACAAATATATTATTGCAACCTAGTGAATGAATGTAAAATTGGATGGACAAAATTACAAAAAATAACCGGTCTTATTTATGTGGCGCAACTAATATTTATGAATAAGAATAGATGAGGACCAAAAATGGATTTCAATAGATGTCCTTACGCTGAAAATCGGAAGCAACACCTCCATAACCCACTTTTTTAAGAAAATGTGATGTTGGATGTGGATGTGGATGTGGAGGTGGAGGTGGAGGTGAAGCGCATGGAGAAGAACAACATGGGGATCCAGAAACAACACACTGCTCCATTTTTGTAAGCACATTACGATCTGATAAAGAAACTTTTAAGAGTAGATGTGGTGGTGGTGGTGGAGGAGGTGGAGTACATGGAGAAGAGCCAAAAGGGGAACCAGAAACATTAGACTGCTCCATTTTTGTAAGCACCTTATGATCTGGTAAAGCAACATTTTTGTGTAGTGGTGATCATTGTGGTGGTGGTGGTGGTGGTGGTGGTGGAGGAGGAGGTGGAGCGGATGGAGAAGAGCCACAGGGGGAAGTAGAAATAGCAGATTGCTCTATTTTTTTAAGAACGTTATGATCTGATAAAGAAACATTTTTGAGTAGATGGGGTGGTGGTGGTGATGGTGGTGGTGGAGGAGGTGGAGTGCATGGAGAAGAGCCACAAGGGGAACCATAAATTGCAGACTGCACTCCATTTTTGTAAACACATTATGCTCTGATAAAAAAACATTCTTGTGTAGTAATGATGGTGGTGGTGGTGGTGGAGGAGGTGGAGGGCATGGAGAAGAGCCACAAGGGGAACCAGAAACAATAGAATGCTCCATTTTTTTAAGCACACTATGATCTGAAAAGGAAACTCTTTTGAGTAGATGTGGTGGTGGTGGTGGAGGAGGTGGAGCGCATGGAGAAGAGCCATAGTGGGAACCAAAAACAATAGACTGCTCCATTTTTGTAGGCACATTATAATCTGATAAAGAAAATTTTTTGAGTACATGTTGTGGTGGATGTGGAGTGCATGGAGAAGAGCCATAGGGGGAACCAGAAATAGCAGACTGCTCCATTTTTGTATGCACATTATGATTTGATAAAGCAACTTTTTTTTACTATACCACTAATTTTAATCTAGAGCATTAAATAGTATAAGAGACCTCAATCTAGTGTAGATTGGACAACTTGCCATAGGAATATTGGGGAGTAGAAAAAATATAGATTTTTGGGGAATCTTTGGGAAAATATGTGAAATATGATGAGGTTCTAAACAAGAATAATTTTTCCATAACTCCAAGGATTCTTGTATGGAGGCAGGTATGTTATGAACTACCTTCCCACATCATCATTCATAGTGACAATGGCATATGGAGGAAACCATTGATAGTAGAAGAAATGTTGAATGATACATTAGTACCAATTGAAACAGATGGTAAATAGGAAAAAAGAAAAGGAACAAAAGACTCAATATTAATTGATATCATCCTGCAAATGAAAGAAGGTAAGGATACACAACCTTATAAAAAAAATTCTAGGAGTTTTCCAATCATTCTAGTCTAGGTTTGGATTTTAGTGTTAGAAATGCAGAGAGCTTGCAAAAGGAGGAAATTGACAGATTGTTTACTTTAAAGTTACAAGCAAGGTCAGAGATTTTCCAAGAGCATGTTTCAACCCAAGTGGTCTATGAAACTCCACTTTCCTTATCCCATATTAATAATAATGATGTAGGCTTTGAAGATCCTCAAATAGCAAAAAATTTCCTAGACTCTCCAAAGAACCATACAAAGAGGAGGATGCTTTGCAGCAATGTATTGCTAAGGGGGTAAGTCTTCAACATAATTCTAAAGGGATAAGTTTTGTCCCAGATTCATTTCTAGCTATAGACAAGGGAATGAAAGTTTCTCAATAGGTAAATTATAATAGGGGTGATAACCCTCAAGAAAATATAAACCAATAATTTTTGGATCTTCAATTAAAGCTTCTAAAGAAATGTGGAAAGACTAAAGAAAGGTTGGATGTCAATGATGCAAGGATATCACCTATCAAAAACTTGGAAAGATCCTTTGATGATGTAAGAGTTAGTAGAGGTAATTTGATTGATTCAAACCTAATCTATAGATTACAGAGTGAGGATGGAGAAGAAGACGAGCTCATTTTATATGATACTCCAAACATTTGGGACCCTAAGAGTTTATATCAAATTGACTCAAAATTTAATAAGCATAAAATGGGTGAAATAAAGAAAAGGGGAGCGAAATCAAATAAGGAGAAGCTAGAAACCACTAGTTGTGCAGATAATCAAACACAATTTCTTAGATTAGGAAAGGGCCTACAAGAAATGAGGATCCTATCATGGAATATAAGCGGTTGCAATTCCTAGCTATGACAAGATTCGCTTGATCAAGAGAGGTCTTGGTCAAGGGAGAGCATATATAGTTTTATTGCAAGAGACAAAATTGAAGATCGATGATTATGAATCCTTTAAAAAAAACTTTATTAGATGCAATGGTTGTTTTTTTGAAGAAAGAGGGGCTTTTGGTGGGATTTTCATATTATGGGATAATACTATTGTGGAGGTTCTATTAAGTCAATCTATGATTTGGCAATATCCCTTTGCAAGTGAATGTTGGTCAATGGTAAAATTCAAATACAATGGATAGGACCTATGCAAAATAAAGTGAAAGAGGTGTTTGAAAGTTGGCCTTTACCTAGGAAAGCCACAACATTGTCCCCTATTTGGAAAATATGTCCATCTATTGAATAATATGGGAGATTTGGAAGGAATGAAATAGAAGGATTTTTTAAGGAAGGATAGGATCACTAGAAAGAGTTAAGGCAAGATTAATGTATCTATTGAGGAGGTTTTAGGGGAAGATTTGATGAAAAGGGAGGGTGATCTAGTTTACTCTATAGATGATAGGAGGATTCATGTTGAATGGCCTTGTTTTAAGTTTAGAAATTGTGCTTTTAAGGGAGCTAAGGATATACTTAAAAAAGTGAAGAGGGTAGAGTGGGGAAAACTAGAAGTAGAGTGGATTTAGGTGAAGTTTTATTGACATTCAAAAGGGAATCCAAGCCCATCTAGGGTAGGGGTGATTGTGAGAGAGTAGAAAGGTAATATGTTTGCTATAGCATCACAAAGATTGCATGATGACACTAAAAATGTTGCACAAGCAAGAGAAACATTGCTATTGCTCCAAGTGGGTTGTACGATTAAGGCTAAGTGAAACCACATTAAGGGTGACTCACGTGTTATTTTGAATGCCATCAAGAATGGGGCTGCTCAAGTATGGAATCTTCAGAACATTATAGAAGAAATAACATCCATGATTTTAAAATTAGCCATATTAGAAGAGAAGGCAATAGGGAGGCAGATGTTATATAAAAATGGGCATGTAATTTGAAAATGAAAAATGATATTTATTTTGATGACTTTACTTTAGAAAGGTGAATGAAGTCTAAGATTTCATAGGTCTGGTAGACGGAAGCTTAGCTTTTAAATTTCAAAAAAATTATCTTGCCTATGTTTTAAGGATATAACTATTAGCACCTTTTTAAATGAGGTGACCACTATAAAATCATTAAATGCTTGTGTCAGTTTGAATGATCGTGCATTTGGAGAAAGGTATTTATTTTACCTCTATTTAATGTCAAATAAAATGTGGAGGTTGTTTTAATGATTTTAAACTTGGTGAAGGAAACAACGACACTCAACTCTAAGATGATGATGCTGGAATGTGTGTTAGGTGATGAGATTTGTCAAAATGATTCTGAGATAAGGATTGTAGATCATCCTTGTCTTTAAGGCGTTAATTGGCAATTATTTTTTGGAGAGACAAGAAGAATAAAAAGACTCCTCTTATAGTTGCTGACAAGGTTTTTTATTTCGTAGTTTGCAGATATGGAGACCTCCTTTTCCGTCGACACCAATAAGTAGCATAAATCAATTAAAGGGTATATTAGTAAGGAGAAGATGCTAGGAATGCTAAATTTAAATGATGTTAATTTAGCAGAGGCTATGATCGAGGTCTTGGGAAGTTAGTTTCAAGAGAGAAAATATAAATAAAGAGTTAATGTGGATGTCATGTCAATAAAAATAGCTTGGGATTTGGAGTTAGGAGAGACAAAAATGGAGGTAAATCGAGTAATTAGGTTTCTTTTTGAGGAATACCTTTTGTTAGAATTGGATTCAATCCTTGAATGGGCTATTCCAGGCTTACATTCTGATTATCACAAATTTTTTGACAATGAAGAAAAGGGTCGTGAATTTGGTCTAGTTATATTTCTATGTTGGTGGGGAAAGGTGGATAAAAAAGATTACCTAAATAACATTTCATGAAAATTAGAGAATTTAGAACTTATGACTTCATCTTCAATATGAAGTTGAACTAGCTCTAATGTTGTTAGGACGCTCTTATTTTCATGTCACGTTGAATATGATTTCCATTGCAATTACATGGGTAGCTAGTTGAACTAGATCTAATATTGTTGCCAATGACATACATAGGTTAAAATTAATAAAATTCTAAAAAAATACATAATCCTATGATATAAGATGAGATGATACTGCATTGACTGGATGTTTATGTGTCGTAATAGACTCCAACAGTACAACATTTGGGGTCAAATTTTGACGCCAATTTGTGATGCCACTACAATTTGTGTATGTTTTTTGTGTTTTTTTTGCAAGTGCCCCTAACGGTGTCGTAATAGTGACGCTATTGTCATAATTGCGACACCCATTTGGTTATAAACAAAAAAAAAAGAAAAAGGAAGTGTCATTTGTAATTTGTGAATTTGAAGAGCTGCCGCGAAGATGGCACTGCATTTCTGCATGGTGCGAAGAGGGCATCCGAGTTTGGCGTGCGCGAAGAGGCCGGTACCTTTTGGGAAGAGAGAACTGGCACTTAAGGTAGGCATTTGACCTTTTTCTTCTCATTAACTCAATTTTAGTGGCATTATTTACATTGTAATTAGCATTTGGAATGCTTGATGACCCGCAAGGTTTGAGAGCTAGGGCATTAGTTCTATTACCTTCAAGGCATTGTGTGAAGTGTTTGAACTCTCTTTATTTGTTTTTTTGTTGATATTCACTATGTGGTACTCCCTGTTTGTGATCATTTCATGAGGAAATGTCTTGATGGCTCGCGACCTGCAAGCTAGGGAATCATACATTGTTTATGAGCTCACTATTTAATTCTTGCATTGTTTACATCTTATCATTTGGAATGCATGATGACTTGTGAGCTTTGAGAGCTAGGGAATCACTTCTATTACCTTCAAGGCATTGTGTGAAGTGTTTGATCTCTCTTTATTTGTTTTTTTGTTGATATTCACTATGTGGTACTCCCTGCTTATGATCATTTCACGAGGAAATGTCTTGATGGCTTGCGGGCTGCAAGCTAGGGCATCATACATTGTTCATGAGCTCACTGTTTAATACTGGCATTGTTTACATCTTTTCATTTGGAATGCTTGATGACCTATGAGCTTTGAGAGCTAGGGCATCATTTCTATTACCTTCAAGGCATTGTGTGAAGTGTTTGATCTCTTTTTATTTGTTTTTCTATTGATATTCACTATGTGGTACTCCCCATTTATGATCATTTCATGAGGAAATGTCTTGATGGCTCGCGGGCTGCAAGCTAGGGCATCATACATTGTTCATGAGCTCACTGTTTAATACTGGCATTGTTCATGAGCTCATTGTTTAATATCTGGCATCGTGCAAATATGCATTAATACACTTACTATTTTGAATTTGAGCTCAGGCATCATGCAATGTTATTGCTTTCATTGCATGATTGCTGCTATTGTGCACCATATATTGTTTTATACACTGTTTATTTCATTGAGACCATGAGCTTGGCATTTGTAATGTATTTTCTGTTATTGGATCAATGCTACCATGTTGTTGAGTCTATGTATTTCTTGACTATGCACATGCATGATTGTAGATGAGGATCAATAATATGGTGCCAGGCATTGCTTAGATCCTTTGGATCTAACCCCATCTTTTCCTTCCTTGCAGGTTTTGGATCATACAAGAGCATACTGGATTGAACCCCGGGTCAACGCTTCATTACTTCAGGCAATGTCTGGTACCTTCATTATTTATGTTCATCCCCTTATGTATGTTTGCATTCATTCATATTCTTCTGAAAGTTGGCTATTAGTGACCATATAGGACCATTCTTGATATTTTTGGGTCATTTGATGAAAAGATGTAAATAGGAACATCAATAATAAAATAGGGATATCTTCATAGGGATATATTAAGATTAATATCATAAGTAAAAACATTACACAATGGCATTCAGACTAAGTACAATATGAATTCACATGCCTTTAATTATGATACACTTTTGAAATTGTCACTCATTGGTCATTTGGAAATTCAAGATATAAGTATCAGAATATAAACTGTTGCAAAAGGAAGAAACTCATATGTATCTATCATCATTTAATACAAAATATAAAAGTATCCCACAGAAACACAGTTGGTATTATAACAACCATCCTCTAATCCCATGGTGTACTAGTCTCAAGGTAAGAACAATTTACTTAAGCCATCATATAAGTATCATCCTAAAGTTTAAATAGACATTGACTATGGATATACAACACTAAGCCATAATAAATTATAGAGTTTCACTGCAATTTCTATGTCCACTTACAATCATCCTACTACTTACACTGCAATTTATATGTCCACTTACAATAATAAATTACAAAGTTTCACTACAATTTCTATGTCCACTACCATTAAAATATATCACTCCTCCTTTTATATAGGCATCCTTCTCATTAAGTGTTTCCATTAAAATATATCACTCTTGTTATATAATGTATATGCATACTTGTTTAAAATGCCATACTTGTTGCTCATAAATATTATTACCATTTCACTCAAATTTACACGACATTAAAACCAAGCCCAAAATGTATACATACATGTAAGTATAGGAGAAGCTGGATTCTACAACTATTGAAAAAAAAACAAAAAACTATACCAATAGAAGCTTATGAGAAACTATACTTGTGCTTACCACACCATACCCCAACATCATAATGCTTATCATTTTCACGCTTGAGCAAAGCTTCGTACCACGCACCATTCATAGATTTGTATGCAACACTGATTTAGACTGGAGGTAAACTACATGTGTCATGTAAACAACATGGTTCAATGCAATGTCTTTTGTACATTTTTAAGAGTTTTCCCACCAATACAAGCGTAAATAATGCATTGAACGTAATATACGAATAGTGTGTGGTATGAAGTCTCACTGAAGCTTTAAATATATCCACTCCTCATGTTATTGTCAAAATTAAATTCAAATATTTCTCAAAACATTTATTCTTGTAGAATTAAGATATCCTTATCTCAATAATAAAACAATATTCTATAATAGCTTTTGAATCACATTAACACACACCCATGTTCTATAGCATAGTTCATTTTAGAAGTGTATGGCTGATGTGAAGTGTGAAGTGTTTGTGTGAAGTGTTTGATCTCTCTTTATTTGTTTTGTTGTTGATATTCACTATGTGGTACTCCCCGTTTATGATCATTTCATGAGGAAATGTCTTGATGGCTCACGGGCTGCAAGCTAGGGCATCATGCATTGTTTATGAGCTCACTATTTGAGCAACTCATGTCCCTATTTGATTGGCTGGTGCTCTATTTATTATATTGAGTTTACATCATATATTTAGTCTTAATAAATATCTTATAAAACAACATAAAACTAACCCAAAATACTTTTTCTTAATAAAACAATATATTTAATCTCAATAAAATCTTATAAAACAACATATATTGTGTGAAGTGTTTGATCTCTCTTTATTTGTTTTTCTGTTGATATTCACTAGCTATGTGGTACTCCCCGTTTATGATCATTTCATGAGGAAATGTCTTGATGGCTCATGGGCTGCAAGCTAGGGCATCATACATTATTCATGAGCTCAATGTTTAATATTGGCATTGTTTACATCTTTTCATTTGGAATGCTTGATAACCCACGAGCTTTGAGAGCTAGGGCATCGTTGCTATTACCTTCAATGCATTGTGTGAAGTGTTTAATCTTTCTTTATTTGTTTTGTTGTTGATATTGACTATGTGGTACCCCCTATTTATGATCATTTCATGAGGAAATGTTTTGATGGTTCATGGGCTGCAAGCTAGGGCATCATGCATTGTTTATGAGCTCATTGTTTGAGCACCAACCAATCAAATAGGGACATGAGGTGCTCAAATAGTGAGCTCATAATGACATAAACAATGCATGATGCCCTAGAAAAATAAATAAAGAGAGATCAAATACTTCACACAATATATTTTTTTCTATAAGATTTTATTAAGACTAAATATATTGTTTTATTAAGATTTTATTAAGAGAGAGTATTTTGGGTTAGTTTTATGTTGTTTTATAAGATTTTATTAAGACTAAATATATGATGTAAACTCATAATTATACTTGATATATATATACTTCAAAGGAGAAATTCTGAAATATAGTTGTAGGTAGTTATCTCTTCTATAATGATGGAGGAATGAACGGTAATGATCAATGAGGTTGTTGTTATTAGATCATACATTAATACACTTACTGTTTTGAATTTGAGCTCGGGCATCATGCAATGTTATTGTTGACATTGCATGCTTGTTGCTGTTGTGCACCATATATTATTTTATACACTCTTTATTTCATTGAGACTGTGAGCTTGGCATTTGTAATGTATTTTATGTTATTGGATCAATATCACCATGTTTTTGAGGTTGTAGATGTATTGAATCACCATTGCCATTCTATTTTGATAGCAACAATAAAACAAATAGAGCATCGTCCAATCAAATAGGGACATCAATATAGATGATGCAGATTTGTGTACCTCTTTGTTTTGATGTAGCTTACTCACTGCATGCAATGGGGCCTCCTTGGGGCTGCCAACCATGTTGTGATGTTATGATCTTTACTTGAAATCACAATAGTGACTCACCAGGTGTTCATACAGACATAAATGTAGCAATTTACTCTCTGCAACATTCTTCTGAGTGCACATGTTGGAAACTACAATTGAAGCAATTGTTGTATTGTCATTGATGTCAAACCTTAATTGGTAAGACTATTGCTATTTAAGAAAGTACTATAACTATTTGAGTTTTGCTAAGGGGATAGGCAAGGTTGGTAACAATAGCACCTAAGGAAAGCTTGAGTTATCTTGATACTTCAATGAGTACTTGATTATGTGGCACAATGATAAGACAATGTATTGTTTATCTTAGTAAGAATGAAGACTAAACTGGTAGGCTTAACTGAGCTAGTGAATGCCGAGTAAAAATAGTGTTGACCAAACACCAGTTAATTGTCAAGGAAGAAAGTGTTAGCCGAGGGAATAGTTTATGTGGTGACCCAGCTTTCTAGAAAATACTGAGAAGTTGGACATAGTATTGACCGAGCGTCAGTATTTTGCATTTATTGAAGAATTCAGATTTCCAGCCAACATCATTGAATTCTTGAATTATGTAAAACGTGTTGACATTATTTATTGATTGTATGAAAGCATTTAATACACTGTAAAATGTTTTATTGTAAATCTTTAAGAGATTCAAGATATTTCAAAGATAAGCCGAAGAACATAATGCAGGATGGATTCATTGAGTCTAACCTAACCCTAAGATCTATGAAGGAGATTAAGCAGCAAAAGACGTATTGACCTAATAGAGGTAGTATTAAGGAAACCTAAGCAAGAGGTTGAAAGCATGGAAAGAAGTGAATGCTGGAAGTATTTTTATTGACTGTGTAAGTAGAAAAGGCTAAAGGAGAAGTGTTGTGATCACTTGAAGGGCTCCGAGAAGATCAATGATGGAGATGGAAAAGGTTCATAGTTAGTAAGCCAGTATATGTGTACGGAATTGGATCTAATATTTGCAAAGTGAGTTGTATGTTTCTTAGATCAATATTACTATTACTTTCTAACCATTGTAACAATCAAAATCCTTTTAATAGAGGTTGACCTAATAGTCATAGGTATAAATCCTTTGAACAAGGTTGCATTCTAATGGAGTGTATGTAAGTCCTATAACAAGGTGCACTTTTAACAGAGTGGTTGAAATCCTTTAACCGAGTCACACCTAATAGTGTGTTTGTAACCTTTGACAGGGTTGGCTTTTCACCGAGCTCACTTCAGAAGAGTGAACATAATAGTAACATGTTACAAAGTGGTTTTTCTCAAATTGGGTTTCCACTATAAATCCTAGTGTTGATACTTGTGTGAATGTTTTGGTTTAAACATTTTTGTGTTTTACAAGTTAGATGCTTTTGGATAAGTGGACTGCATTGTTATATGTTTCTATTATGCAATCAGTAATGACCGAGTAGGTGTTGGTTATTAGATCTAATTTTTTGAAGAGCTTGAAAGATTGTTTTATACATCTAGACCTGAGAACAACTGATTCACCCCCCCTCTCTGTTGTTCTAAATCATTTTAACAATCACATGTCTTGTAGCATAGTTTTTCTTTCAGAAGTGTATGGCTTGACTATGCACATGCATAATTGTAGATGAGGATCAATAATAGGATGCCATTTATTGCTTAGATATTTTTATCTAACCCCCATCTCTCTTTTTTTTGCAGGTTCTAGATCACACAAGGGCACACTAGATTCATACCCAGGTCAAAAATTCATCACTTCAGGCAATGTCTGGCACCCTTATTATTTATGTTCATCCTCTTATGTATGCCTATACTCTTGCATTTTCTTCTGAAATTTATTTTCCTTGTATAGTATATACAAATTATTTTTCATATATATACATGTAATCTTTAGATGCGATTTTTTTTTTCCCTTTACATGTATCTTTGTATGAAATGAACACAAATTTAATAGGATCATGTAATAATGCAAACTAGGGTACTTGATGTTAGATAGACCTTGCTATAAATTTTTCCTAGGCCCTCCTAGAATCAAAGAGGCTAATCTCCTAGCCTTAAGGGTGCTATCCTAGTCCCCTTCTAAGAAGTTTTAAACTCCTCCGTTCTCCATTCAGTCTATGACACCAAGAATATGATAAAGTTCATTGTTCTAGGAACCTCTATGCCCCTTCTAAAAAGTTTTGTCTGTTGTCTGGCCTAAAAAGGCTACTAGGTTTAGTAGGCCTAATTGACCTTTTTCTGCTAATAACTCCAAACTTCTCTGAGAAAAGAATCCAACTAATTATGGATTCGAATACCCTTTTGGGAGGGCTTTAAGATTTTGTTAGTCTTCTTTTGCCATACTATTCATATAGGGCCTACTAAAAATGGGGCTATAAATGAGGGTTTGGTAACTCACTATCTATAACAGTGAGGGTTTAGTATTTTCCCTTGTATCCACAATCCCTCAAGCTTTCTTTGCATTGTAGATGCTTGATCATGCATTTGACCTCCCCTCCACATCATTTGAACCAGGCTTTGAGCACCCTCAATCACTCCATCTGCTCTGCAACAGCACACTGATCCCTAACCAAACACTAATAGCTTGCTTAGGGCATCAATTTATAGATACATCTTGAACTTTCTAGGGCCCCTCCTTTGCACAACATATATTACAAGGAGTCTAGACACAAATCCCATTGACCCATATAGATTGTATAGTGGGAGAGTGCTCTAGCACTCTATTATTCAAATCTTTGTCAGTAGTAACCTGAGACAGGCCAAAATAAAGAAAACTATGAAGACTAACTCAAAACTGAAATGAAATGCTAAATAACTATCCTAGGAATTCAAAAACATTAACAATCATCACATGCAAACATTACAGTCAGATATTCAATCCATTTCTTATCTCTGTCAACACAAAAATGTATATCTATGTCAAAGGAAAACTAGTTACACAGTCTAACTGCAACCAAAAGTTTGATCTCCATACTACACTCTTCCCTACACCTTGAATTATGGTTTTCAAAGCTTAAATAGCTCCCTCCTCAGTGTTAGGGTCCATGGATCGAGCTAGCTATCTCTTGAGCCAGTTACATGCTTTTGCAAGAAAAACTGTCATGACAACTTTCAAAGTTGTCATGATAACTTTTGGTGGATAGACAAACCACCTACACACACCTCAAAAGCACTCAATCCTTGATTGATTAAGGGTGATAAAGGCCATTTTCAAACCTCTAAAACATTAAAGAGGCCATTTTTTCAACTTTAGAACACTGTCTGAGCTGGTTACATGATTTTGCAAGAAAAATTGTCATGACAACTTTTGGTGGATACACAAACCACCTACAAAAACTTCAAAAGCACTTAATCCTTGATTGAGTAATGATCATAAAGGCCATTTTCAAACCTCTAAAACATTAAAGAGGCCATTTGTTCAACTTTAGAACACTGTCCGAGCTAGTTACATGCTTTTGCAAGAAAAACTGTCATGACAACTTTCAAAGTTGTCAAGCAACTTTTGGTGGATAGACAAACCACCTACACACACCTCAAAAGCACTCAATCCTTCATTGAGTAATGGTCATAAAGGCCATTTTCAAACCTATAAATCATTAAAGAGGCCATTTTTTCAACTTTAGAACACTGTCCAAGCCGGTTACATTCTTTTGCAAGAAAAACTATCATGACAACTTTCAAAGTTGTCATGACAACTTTCAAAGTTGTCAAGAAACTTTTGGTGGATAGACAAACCACCTACACACACCTCAAAATCACTCAATCCTTGATTGAGTAAGGTTCATAAAGGCCATTTTCAAACCTCTAAAACATTAAAGAGGCCATTTGTTCAACTTTAGAACACTATCCGAGCCTGTTACATGCTTTTGCAAGAAAAACTATCATAACAACTTTCAAAGTTGTCATGACAACTTTCAAAGTTGTCATGACGATTTTCAAAGTTGTCAAGCAACTTTTGGTGGATAGACAAACCACCTACACACACCTCAAAAGCACTCAATCCTTGATTGAGTAAGGGTCATAAAGGCCATTTTCAAACCTCTAAAACATTAAAGAAGCCATTTGTTCAACTTTAGAACAGTGTCCTATGATAGGCAACCTAGAAAAGTTGGCTAAGACTACTGCAACCAGGTTCCAAAAGACACACCAAGGACTCAAAAGAACAAAGAAGAACAAACACTAGCTAGCACACCTAGAGAGACCAAATAGGCTTCTCCCTAACCTAGTGGCTTGGCT
The DNA here is from genome assembly GCA_027943335.1 of Chamaecyparis obtusa. NCBI lineage: Eukaryota > Viridiplantae > Streptophyta > Pinopsida > Cupressales > Cupressaceae > Chamaecyparis > Chamaecyparis obtusa. The sequence goes on along the minus strand of BSBK01006389.1, from coordinate 191,705 downwards.
AAGGCCACTACAAGCCAAAATTTAGGAACACTAGGTACCAAAGAGCCCTACCTAGGTGCCCTCACCAATATTGTAGTCCTTTTGAATCTTAGGATGACATCTCAATTGGGAAAGGAAAACCAAAACCTTTCATATACCAATAACAACCAAGGCATGTGGGTGCTCTTCTGTTGTACAGTTATACTCATAAAATATATGTACAGTTATAAAATGTCATGCCTTGAAATTTTATAACAAAGTTCATCTTCATCAAAATAGAATGGAAGTGGTGATTCAATGCATCTACCCACATTTTATGTCCCTATTTGATTGGACGGTGGTCTATTTGTTATATTTCTGCTATCAAAATAGAATACCTGTGGTGATTCAATGCATCTACAACCTCAACAACATGGTAGCATTGATCCAATAACAAAAAATACATTACAAATGTCAGGCTCACGGTCTCAATGAAATAAATAGTGTATAAAACAATATGTGGTGCACAACATCACCAAGCATGCAATGATAGCAATAACATTGCATGATGCTCGAGCTTAAATTCAAAATAGTAAGTGTATTAATGTATGTTTTCATGATGCCAGATATTAAATAGTGAGCTCATGAACAATGCCAATATTAAACACTGAGCTCATGAATAATGTATGATGCCCTAGCTTGCAGCCCATGAGCCATCAAGACATTTCCTCATGAAATGATCATAAACGAGGAGTACCACATAGTGAATATCAATAGAAAAACAAATAAAGAGAGATCAAACACTTCACACAATGCCTTGAAGGTAATAGCAACGATGCCCTAGCTCTCAAAGCTCATAGGTCATCAAGCATTCCAAATGAAAAGATGTAAACAATGCTAGTATTAAACAGTGAGCTCATGAATAATGTATGATGCCCTAGCTTGCAGCCTGTGAGCCATCAAGACATTTCCTCATGAAATGATCATAAGCGGGGAGTACCACATAGTGAATATCAATAGCAAAACAAATAAAGAGAGATCAAACACTTCACACAATGCCTTGAAGGTAATAGAAGTGATGCCCTAGCTCTCAAAGCTCGTGGGTCATCAGACATTCCAAATGATAAGATGTAAACAATGAAAGTATTAAATAGTGAGCTCAGAAACAATGTATGATTCCCTAGCTTGCAACCCACGAGCCATCAAGACATTTCCTCATGAAATGATCACAAACAAGGAGTACCACATAGTGAATATCAACAGAAAAACAAATAAAGAGAGATCAAACACTTCACACAATGCCTTGAAGGTAATAGCAATGATGCCCTAGCTCTCAAAGCTCGCAGGTCATCGAGCATTCCAAATGCTAATTATGATGTAAACAATGCCACTATTAACAATGCTATCAAATAAACAATGCCACTGAAATTGATTTAATGAGAAGACAAAGCTCGAATGCCTACCTAAAGTGCCAGTGCTCTCTTCCCAAATGGTGTCGACCTCTTTGCGCACGCCAAAATCGGATACCCTCTTCATGCCACGCAAAAATGCAGTGTCATCTTCATGGAAGCTCTTCGAATTCACAAATTACATGGTAGCATTGATCCAATAATAGAAGATACATTACAAATGCCAAGCTCATAGTCTCAATGAAATAAACACTGTATAAAACAATACATAGTGCACAACAACAGCAAGCATGCAATGACAGCAATAACATTGCATGATGTTCGAGATCAAATTCAAAATAGTAAGTGTTTTAATGTATGATCATATATTTAGTCTTAATAAAATCTTATAAAACTAACCCAAAATACTTTGTCTTAATAAAATAATATATTTAGTCTTAATAAAATCTTATAGAATAACATATATTATGTGAAGTGTTTGATCTCTCTTTATTTGTTTTGTTGTTTTGCTAGGGCATCATGCATTGTTTATGTCATTATGAGCTCACTGTTTGAGCACCTCATGTCCTTATTTGATTGGCCGGTGCTCAAACAGTGAGCTCATAAACAATGCATGATGCCCTAGCTTGCAGCCCACAAACCATCAAGACATTTCCTCATGAAATGATCATAAACGGGGAGTACCACATAGTGAATATCAACAACAAAATGAATAAAGAGAGATCAAACACTTCACACAATACCTTGAAGGTAATAGAAATGATGTCGTAGCTCTCAAAGCTCGTAGGTCATCAAGCATTCCAAATGAAAAGATGTAAACAATGTTAGTATTAAATAGTGATCTCATGAACAATGTATGATGCCCTAGCTTACAGCCCGCGAGCCATCAAGACATTTCCTCGTGAAATGATCATAAGCGGGGAGTACCACATAGTGAATATCAACAACAAAACAAATAAAGAGAGATCAAACACTTCACACAATATATGTTGTTTTATAAGATTTTATTAAGACTAAATATATTGTTTTGTTAAGATTTTATTAAGACAAAGTATTTTGGGTTAGTTTTATGTTGTTTTATAAGATATTTATTACGACTAAATATATGATGTAAACTCAATATAACAAACAGAGCACTGGCCAATCAAATAGGGACATGAGGTGCTCAAACAGTGAGCTCATAAATAATGCATGATGCCCTAGCTTGCAGCCCATGAGCCAAACTCGAATGCCCTCTTTGCACCACACAAAAGTGCAGTGTTGTCTTCGCGGTAGCTCTTCAAATTCACAAAAATTACAAATGACACTTTCTTTTTCTTTTATTTTTGTTTATAACCAAGATAGTGTCACAATTAAATCAACAAATGCCATCAAAATGAAATTGATTTAATGAGAAGACAAAGCTTGAATGCCTACCCCAAGTCATGTTCTGTAGCATAGTTCCTTTTAGAAGTGTATGGCTTAACTATGCACATGCATAATTGTAGATGAGGATCAATAATAGGGTGTCAGGCATTGCTTAGATCCTTTGGATCTAACCCCATCCTTTTTTTCCTTGTAGTTTCTAGAACATACATGAGCATACTGGATTGTACCCAGGGTCAACACTTCATTACTTCAGGCAATATCAGGTACATTATTTATGTTCATCCACTTATGTATATTTGCATTCATTCATATTCTTCTTATGTCTGAGTCTTCTAACTATGATCAATTGAATGTTGTAAATCTTGACATAGAATTCGATATCAATTGATCATATATCCATTCCAAATGATATAACTCCATTTGAATAAACATACATGCCAACCATTTGATAAAATGTCCATATGAAATCTAGAGCAATACATTAATTTTATAGAGAATTCATGATTTATAATGCCCCTTGATTTATAGTGAATTCATGATTTATAATTCAGTTGTAGTAGCTCAATGTGTTTGAACTCAAGAATACCCCTTAGGAAGTAAGTGTATAAATGAAAGATGAAACACATAGGAAGCTATGAGAAGTTATGAGAAGTTATGAGAAGTTGACATGAAGCTAATGAAAGGAGGTATCTCAATGATGTTAAATCACAGGGGATTCTCTTTGTTCCCTGCAATGGAGTCAGCTAATTCTAAAAGTATAAATAGATCATTTTAACAATGTATAAAGTCCTTCACAAGATGTAATAAAAATACTAGTGGCAAGGCACAAGAACTGTTTGACGAAATGCCACAATAGTGGTGTCCCATGCAATGCTGAGATGTTTGGTTATATACAATGCTGAGATATTCAAAATATTATTGGATAAATAGATAATTTTAACAATGAATAATGTCCTTCACAAGATATAATGAAAACTATGGAGTGAACTATGTTTGTCTGATTATATAACTATTATCTTATGTCAGGTATCCCACAAAGTCTCATGGATTGTCAGGTACAAGTGCATGAGGTGCAAGTACTAGCAAAAAGGTATTTGTCAGAATTGTCTTCCTCGAGCGAGAAAAATCTAGGAATGGAAGAAAGTGAGACATTTAGTACATGTAATTCAATGAGATCGACTTGAGGTCAAAAGATCAGAAAGAAATTCAATAAATGCATGAAAGTTTTCCTTGCTCAAGGGGGGTCGTGTTCTTATGATGATGAGAGCAAAGGTGACTTTCAGCTACCATTTAGGTACAAACATCTATAGAAACAATGGGTCCCTAATGAACTTCCTCCAATAAACATTGATTTTTATGTTAAAGAGAGGATATATCACATAGCACCATCTTCATTACATGGTTTGGGCCTATTTTCCATGGATGGCATAAAGGTCTCTTACAAAAAAGTTGTCGAATTGATCGAGTATGTCATACCTTGTTATGATTACAGTAGTTGGATGTAGATTGTTAAATATAAAAAAATTATGTGTAGGTATGCACTCACGGCAAATTATATAAAACAAAAAGTCAGTGAACAAAGTAAAAAAGTATCTATATACGTTGACTAAAGACCAAAAGCATCAGGGAATATTGCAGGTTTTATAAACAATACATGACCTGCATCAACTAAGAAGCAACCCAATTGCATATTTGAGGCATGCGAGGGAAATCACATATTTGTATCTGTGTTCAAATCAATACATGGAGGTGAGGAGTTGCTTATCGATTACAATTTGAATCACATAGATACAAAAAACCCCATCACTATCATGGACAAGGTGGTACACATTTTGACAATTGTCTATTATTCAACGTAACTTAGAATAAGAACACATGTTTTAACATGTCTAAATGATTTTTTGAAATACAAAGCTATAGTATGGATCAACAGCCACAGGATACACACGACAGTGATAGTTCTCATGGGACTTCTTCTTCCCAATAGGTAAAACTCATTGTTGTTGTACAAATGCACATACAAGAAAAATGTTAATGCATATTTTTGTTATGTTAATGCGTATATTTTGTTGTTCTACTATTTTGGATTTCTTTTAAATAAAGGGCTAATAATATTGTTCTCACAAATGAGTGTTGATCAGAGAAAGGGAAAGGAACAAGTAATCCATGAGGAGCCATAGAATTAGCATGATCCATTCGATGTTGATTTTTTATCAGAGGTTGATCATGTGGTTGCACTGGAAAGGGTCCTTCGTGCAATATCAAAAGAGTTAGCTCGAATGACAAATATTCAACCTCACACTCCTGAAATACAGAGGGCAGTGGATATTTTGATTGGTCGTGTTCAGAACTATAGAGTAAGTATTAATGTAGTTTTTTATTATAAAAAAAGTTCAATAATGATTTTTATAGTATACTATTTTATTTGTCATTAACTAAAATATATATGTGTTCTCTTTACAGGGGATGCTAAATAGATTAAAGGGCATTACCTTAGATGCAAATACTTTGGATGGTACATCGTGTTTTTTATCCTCCATCTTGTCCATGGTTATCCATATTTTTTTATACTCTAACAATATTTTTGTTCAGCACCTGCTATTGAACCTATGTTGAGTACGATGCCTGGTACGAGGATCAGATCCACAAAGGTAGTTCTACCTGAAATGTTAGCAAGTACACCTACTAATGGTAAGTAGACTCCTCTTTTTCTCTCTTATTTATCATGTGTTTATTTCACTTGAACTATATATTCTTTGTTAGGGGGTATTTTGTAATATTGGATTCATTTTATGTAGGAGGCGATGATGCAATTCTTGGATGTACTCATGTTAAATGTACGGGAACAATACAGTATGATCAATTGCTCGTGAGCAATGAAGATGGACTTCCCTTGAGAGTAGCCCAGCTTCTAGGTACTTTAAAGACTGATCCTTTCTTTAACTATACAATATAATACTCATAACATAATGCACTAACCCCCTGTGTGGTCCCTTGCAATAACTAATTATAATAATCTCCTAATTATCTTGCAGGGAATAATCTATTTTATGAAAAACTTAATGATGAATGTTTGCACATTTTTCGGTTGACCATATGCACATGGTATCATATTTTGATTTCATTGCAAAATTAGATTTCATTTCATCCCTTTCTTCACGTATATTAAAAGGTAGCTTCACTTTATTTATGAATCTAACAGTTTTTTTTCTTAAAAGGTGGTCAGCACAAGATAAAGGGTTAAAGAATAAGCTCATTGACTCTATGACAACACTTTTTGGACCCGAAGTCTTTCATAGACTGACTCCTTGACAAAGCAGGCACTATTTTGAAGTATATTAGGGACAACTACATGAGCCAAATAGAACACAACCCTTTTTACGAGCAGCCTCCCTATATTCTTATTAATGAGTGGGAGGATCTTAAAAAGGATGCACTTGAGAGAAGTGCAAGACATAGTAGACAAGTAGTATCACCTGAAGAAAGAAGGTACATGATAATGTTAATAATAAAATTATGTACTATTTACTCTTTGTACTTATGTGATCTAACATACTTCAAATATCACATAGGTTGTCTGACACAACAAAGGCAAAAACAACAAGAAAACAAAAGCATGGGCAACACAAGCTTGGCTCGGGTGGATATTCAAAACTTGTTGCACGAGTTGTAAGTATTAGTAAATGAAAAATCGTATGCAAATATTTATAATTAAATTGTAATCAATATAGTTTTGATGAAATTCACTACAATAAAAATTCATGATACCAATAAAAAATGCAGGCCTTGGAGTTCAAAAAACCGATTACAAAAGAGGACAAAAAAATAGGCTTCAAACAAGGCTATAAAGTCGTGGATGAACGATACCGAGCAATGAGTGCACAAGGTTCTTCTGCTAGATCTGTTGATCAAGTAAATAAGCCAATTGATTTTTATCTCAAGTTGAAAACTTTACCAATTACCGTATTTGATGTTAAGTTCCATCATAAAGTGATTATATTTGTTTTAAGTAAGGAAACACTGATTATATATTTGCTTAAAACTTTAAAGTGAATATATTTATATGTAGTAAACTGAATGATTAACATTTCTCAGTCCTTGTCTTGTATTTATATGTATATATTGTCGATAAATACACTAATTATTTACATTGGAATGCAGCTTGCCAATATTGATATTGCACCAGCGGAGCACGATGGAGGCATCGATTCTAATGTGAATTGTAGTACTCAAGGTATACATTTTCTATTCAAATTTTGATTAATGAATATTTAATACAAGCAAACATGTTAAATTGAATTTGGCGTATTAATAAAAATTTGATTATAATGTGTTGGGATTAATAAAACATTTTTTATTGTAGTTGCAGGGGATGTAGAGGACGTTGTTCCTGATGAGTGTGTTGAGGTTCAAGCCACCGAGCAAGTTGATGTGGTTGGACAAGGTAAAGAGCGTCACGTTTATATTTTTTAATGTATTGAAATGCTTGTAACAATAATGAATATATTTTAAATTAACCCCAATTATGATAATATGTTTTTAATTGAAGCCTTTTATTTGTTATTGCAGAGGACCCACCTTTGCAAAGGATAGTGAGATCATGTGCTCGACCGAGAAGAAATGACGCTCTAGACATGGATATGCCTCTGCAACAATATAAGGAAGCAGAAAAAAAGAGAGCCAAAAAAAAAATTATTCTCATTTATGCAACTTATTTGATAGTGACTGATGTTTATTTGATAATGACTAATGTTTATTTACATGTATTTGAGCTTAATTCCATGTTTAGACACTGAGTTTCCTTTTATACATTGTTGTAATGTTGGAGGGGTTTTTGCTAAATTTTAGTGGATTTCATATTTTGGGAGAAATTAGTATTAGAATGTTCAATGGGTTCTTTTCTAAAACACAATACTTAAATCACCATCTTGTCTAGAATGGTTAATCAATTTTTTAAGGTGGATTAGTTGTGATGATGAGATGCACCATTTAGATGTTAACTGTGACAGTCTCTTGGTTTCAAGCAATGCAGAAGGAGATGCCTAGTTCAATATGCAATCTCAATTCATATACATAGGATATCAGTTGGAGATGAAAAACACAACAGGGTTGCATTTTTTATAGAGGTCTTTAATTGCATATTTTAAGTTATAGACCATCACAAACATTTTAATTTTGACCTATTAAAAAAATGCAAATGTGTTGTGTTTTTTCAACTCCACCTCCTATCTATGCATATTTTGCTTGTGTTGCATGCGCATTCTCGATTCAGAGTGGGAAAAATCTTATTTTCGATGTGAGGGAGACAAGCCAGATGAAGGAATACCAAACATTGAATTTGGAATTTTTCATCAGAGAAATTGCAGTGGAGGTCTGATCAATAGAGAAGATAGTAATGACCATAGGAGAATGAATAGTGGTTACAGTTGTAGTGGGGAAGATAGTGGAGGTCATCCATGAAGAAACTTGCTGATAGAGATGGTGTACAAGAAACAAAGGAGAAAAAATATAAACGTGCTAGGTCTTCTGAGCTCCACCTGCTATCCATGCATATTCTGGTTGTGTTGCATGTACATTCTCAATTCAGAGTGGGAAAATCTTATTTTCAATGCGAGGGAGAGAAGCCAAACACAAAGAACATGCAAATAAATACAAAAGCTACAAAACATAAATGTAGGTATCACAACAGCTGAGAAACATAAATGTAGGCATCATGGTCCCAATTGTTTGGAGACACAACATAATTGAATGCTATACCTAGAAAATACAACACAACCACTACTCCTGTAGTTCTAAGTTAACACTGTGGGATCCAAAAACCATATATAAATTCATTATCTTTGGTTTTTGGATCCTGCAGTGTCAACTTGGAACTACAGGAGTAGTGGTTGTGTTGCATTGTCTGGATATAGCATTCAATTATGTTGTGTCTCCAAACAATTGTGACCATGATACTTACATTTATGGTTCTCAGCTGTTGTGTCCCAGGACCCCTTATGACCCTTTACAACCCTTTACGACCCCTAAGAATACACATCTTAGAGGTCTTAAAGTGTCGTAAAGGGTCATAAGAGGATCCTAGGAGGGGCTAGATGACCTTCCACCTTCACGCGGTTGGCCCTGTTAAGTAGAGAATGTTAAACTATAATTGAAACAAACAGAAGCTCAATAACTTAAGATCTCAATCAACGTACGACAAATATATATTTTTTTTAAAAAATAGTGAACACCAATCATAATTATGACAAAAAATAAGGAATAATCGATGACAAAACTAAAAGCAATGACTATCTATTGGAAACATCAATCACTTCAAGGAGCAATGATCACTTCACCTCACCTCAATAAGTCTTGACCCAAGATCAAGTCATATCGATTCATCTCAATGGCTACCAAGAACCAAGTCGTAAATAAATACCACAGACCGCACTACAAACCCGCTGTGAAGAGGCATCCAACATCTCATAAGTCACATCAAATGACCCACTTTCTATAATCCAAGTCTCTCATCTCGGTTCACCTAGAAGAAGACTTATCCCGAGTCATCATGGACACCATAGTGATCTACAAATCCAAGTCTCTAGACTCGACTCAATAATGTACGAGCCACTACCGAATCTACTGCAAAGTCATCTCCGAATGACAACCAAATCTAAAAGAACACAAATCAAGTCAAACTAGATCAAAAAATTTATATTTTTTTTAAAAAAATTATGATGTCCATTGCAATTACGACGGCATCAGAGAAACGACAACAATCTATCAGAAATTCCCGATAGATAACCATCACACCAATAGCATTTCCATCGGTATACAATCTTCCAATGACAGATAGGCATCGAAAGCTTATGATGGTTACCCATCATAGGTAAAACATTTTTGTCGGTAACTAACTACGTCCGACGGAGATCCATAAAACGTGGGATGGCTACAACTAGACCCGACGGGTATATTCGTTGCGTTGAAACCCCATTTTGCGATGACTACAGATGTCGCATGTACGATGCCTATCTTAACCATCGATGTTTCCAACTGCAAAATAGTGATGCTGGATGGTGTCACTTAATCGATAGTATACTATCTGAATTTCGACAATCAGCTGTCAAAAAAAGGTTTCAAATGTACTAGTGCAAACAGTTGAATCTTAACATAGAGTCAAAATAATAGCAATGACAAGATTAATTAAATTATAGTATTAGTTTTCACAAAAATGACCATGGATAGGAAAAAGTTAAGTTTAACATTAAAACATAGAAGGGGAGATAAAAACTAAAGTGATAAAGATACATAAGATAAAACTAAATAAGGGTATGCAATTTTGGCATGATAGTTGTACAAGACATCCTTTCCCAATCTACCATTAACTTTTTTTACTTCCCTCTCTCAATTTATATATTCTTGATACTCTTTCCAATTTAGGTACCCATATTCCTTTTTCCTCAAATACATAGACTTAATTCTTTCCTCCATAACAATCTCAAAAATATCCTTTGATATTTTTAGGAGTTTTGGCATGGTCCCTTGGTTATACAAGCTACAACAAAAAACAACAACCTAAATCTTAATATATTGGGTAGAATACTAATTATAATTCCCCTTGTCACATGGCCTTTTACTCATCTTTCTAGTGCAACCTAATTTCCATTTTCCTTATCCTTCCTTGCAACACCCCAGATTCATCTTCTTCCTCATATCACAAACTCCCGAATTCCCAACTATTTCTAATTTTAAACATAAAAATGGGTCTCTCTCTATCTAATACCACATCTCTTGGAAAACTATTCATAAATAATTTTCTAAAATTATATGCAGAAATTCCCACAAATTGTGTGGACAACGCCTTCTTTCACACTATAAATTGACATTGGATAATTAAAATCTCCCAAGGGTCACATGAATCATTTCCATACATGTGAAATACCATACATAAAGTTGAAGATTAGTGGGGAAGTATGCAAAGAACATTGTTTCTAGCTTAAAAATTTGAATTATCCTTGGTCTAGAAGTAAATGTGTCCCCTTTCTAAAAACTCATTAACTTGTTGTTCAATAACTAGATTATACAATAAATGCTAGTTGAACCAAAACTCAAATTGAATTATTCCCTTGATATGATGTATTCCTTCCCTACATCTAAAAAGATCCATATATCTTGTTAGTCGGGTATAAATGGCTATCTAAGAATAAGAAAAATTGGTAGTCTATTGGACAGCTACTTGAACAAGTGGTTGAATTAAAAATTTGAAATCATGGGTGGCAGATGTATAAAAGTATGCAACTATGTAGTACTATGAGAAAAAAATTGATATATATCTTGCTGAACATTCATTATGAGAGCTACGTGCCACTTTATGTAAATGAAAGCATGATTTCTTGAATACTCATCTTTTTCATCAACAGAGTTATAACACTTTAATGCATTAATATATCAATTTTATTAAAAATGTAAATAATAATGACCATCTCTTCAAAAGTTCACATAGTTTAATTTTTTTTTTTAATTTAATAAATTAAGCACATACACATATGTTGTAATAAAATAAATTTGAGGGTAGAATCTTGCTTCTTTACTTCTAATTAATCCAAACAATATATATAGAGGAATCCATGTTTTTATGCTTATCGTTATATACATTTACATTTTATTGATAGGTGGATTATTCTCAAACATTCAATTCAATGTCATACAAACATAAAGATAATTGGAGACTATGATAAACATATAGATTTGAATTATGAGAATCTTTATTATGATTAGTGAACATATATATTACTATATAATAAAATTCCTCATTGCTACTTTCTATATTTTTACACATTTTAATTAAGACATCAACGATACATAAATGCATCTAATTATTCATATTTATTCATTTAATTTCTCCATGATAAGTTACATAACATTCTCCTTTTACATCATCCCATGCAATATTTTTAAAAACTATTTAAAACCTTCATTTACTCATTTATATATCTTTAACTCTATTGTTTTTTAACAACATGCCATTTAATCATATTTTCATTAGTCCCTTACCGTTTATATATTTTGTCTTCAACTCATTAATTATAGTCATTTATCAACTTGTACTATTTAATATGGTGCTTATCATGTTTCCATTGGTCCTCTCCTGCCTCAGGTGATGTTTGACAATATTGATCAATCAACTACATTCTAAATTGTTATAAAGGTTTATGTAAACAACACAACAATAATTAAAATGAGTGTCAAGGAATGAAATGGTGAGAGGAAAGAATTGTAGAAAGAAAGCAGTTCTCTTTTGTGTAGCGTGACTACTGTATATAGATAAGAACAGAATAGCAGGCAAGATTTATTTAGACAGTATGACCATCCAATAGATGGCTGCTGTGTTAAGCACAGATGTATTATTGCAACCTAGTGAATGAATGTAATAGTAAAAGGATAGAATTACAGAAAATAACTAGTTCTATTTATGTGGTGCAAATAATATTTATGGATTAGAATAGAGGAGGACCAAAAATAGCTTTCAGTAGATGTCCTTACGCTGAAAATTGGAAGCAACACCTCCACAACCGACTTTTTTGAATAGTTGTGGTGGTGGTGGAGCGCATGGAGAAGAGCCATAGGTGGAACCAGAAATAGCTAACTACTCCATTTTTGTAAGCACATTATGGTCTAATAAAGAAACTTTTTGTGTAGTAGTGGTGGAGCACATGGAGAACTGCCACAGGTGGGACTAGAAATAGCTTGAAGGATAATGATGCTGATTTCATTGCCTCTAGCAATCTATTAGTTCTTTTTTAGACTGTTTTAAAATAAGGAATTAATGTTATTTTTACAAGCACTTAATATTGGAAGATTCCACCATAGATTATTAACTAGAAGATAAGGTTAGTTTATTTTTGTTAAGCTTGAATAAAGCTACAGGCTGAAAATGTAATTTATATACAAGAAGCATGTTGCAATAAAAGTAAGTTGTTTTTTTGCTGTCATAATATAGAATATCCTCTGTTCTATTCTATTTTGTTTTGTGGTTGCTGCTCTTTAGTTTCTACATTTGGTATCAGAGCTTTAGGATTGTGAAGCTTTCAGCATGGCAAATAATTTGCAAATTCCAAAATTTGATTGAGTTGATTATCAGTATTGGTCAATCAAGATGAAGACCTTTTTTATAGAAAAAGATTTTTGGGAGATCGTTGAATCAGGATATGAAGAACCTGAGAATTAGGATGATCTCATAGCTAATGAGAGGAGATTGAAGAAGGAAGCTGAGAAGAAGAATGCAATGGCTCTATTTCACATTCAAATGGCTCTTGAGAAGAGCTTGTTTCCTAGAATTATTGATGCATAGACAGAAAAGGATGCTTGGAAGACTCTAAAAGATGCTTACCATGGTAATGACCAGATCAAGGTTGTGAAAATACAAACCTTGAAGAGAGAATATGAGAATTTGAAGATGAAGGAAAGTCAGAATGTGGGAGATTTTTGTGTAAGAGTCAAGGATGTGGTTCATAAAATGGCCACTTTGGGTGAACCTATGAGCCAAGAGCATGTGATATAGAAGGTATTGAGATCTCTAACCCCAAAATGGAATACTGTAGCAATTATTATGGAAGAAAGTAAAAATTTAGCCACCTTGGAGTTTGATGAGCTAGTTGGATCTCTCATATCACATGAGGATAGAATAAGGGACACTTCTACCAGCATTAATGAGAAGGCTTTTGCTTCCCAATTGCAAATTTCAAAGAATGATGGTGCTAGCAGCAGCAATAACAACCACAGAGGCTCAGGAAGGGGTCAAAATCAGAACTCTTCAAGAGGAACTAGAGGAAGAGAAGGTGCTCAAGGAGGGAGAGGCCAAGGTATATTTGATAAAAGAATCATTCAATGTTACCATTGTAGTTGGTATGGACACTTTGAGAGAGAGTGTAGACTGAAATCAGGTAACAATAATGTGAATTATGCTCAACAAGATGAGGATCCTTCCTCAAATAATTTATTCTTGTGTTATGAAAAAGCAGAAAAAAAAAGAATGATATTTGGTATTTAGATTCTGGGTGCTCTAACCATATGTCTGGTAACAAGGATATTTTTTCAAAGCTTGATGATGGCTATAAATCCAATATTACTCTTGGAAATAACAATACAGTAGAGGTCACAGCCAAAGGAGCCATGGATGTTCAGATAAAGGAAGGTACGAAAAGTGTTCAAGATATTTATTATACTCCCAAATTGCAACATAATTTATTGATCATTGAGCAGTTGTGTGAGAAGAATTATAGAGTAGTATTTGAGAATATGAAATGTACTATCTATGATAAGAATCACGGCAATAAAGTAATTATAGTTGTTCCTATGACAAAGAATAGGATGTTCCCCTTGAAGTTTGGTGAAAATGATAACCAACTTGTTAATATGGCATATGAGGATAAAAGTTGGTTGTGGCATCTCAGATATGGCCATTCGAATTTTCATAGTTTGAAGGTTCTAACATCCAATGCATTGGTTCTTGGAATGCCTAAGGTTTAAGAGCATAACAAGATTTGTGAAGGATGTGCAAAAGGAAAGCATGCACGAGATTCATTTCCAAAAAGCAATGCATGGAGGGCTCAGCACCCCCTATAACTTATTCATTCAGATATTTGTGGTCCTATGCAAACACAAAATTTGGGTAAGTCATCATATTTCATTACTTTTATTGATGATTACTCATGCATGTGTTGGGTGTATTTTTTGAAGACTAAGGATGAAGCCCTTGCTACTTTCAAGAGGTTTAAAGCTCATGTACACAATGAGAAAGGAAACACAATCAAATGTTTGAGAACAGATCATGGAGGAGAGTTTTGCTCAAAAGATTTTCAAAATTTTTGTGAGATAAATGGGATCAAGAGGAAACTAACAACTTCATACACACCTCAATAGAATGGTGTGGCTGAAAGGAAGAATCGTACTATGGTAGAAATGGCAAGGAGTATGTTACAAACCAAGGGTTTGAGCAATTCTTATTGGGCTGATTCAGTTGCTATAGCAGTCTATATTCTCAATAGGAGTCCTACAAGTGCCTTAGAGAAGATGACTCCATATGAAGCATGGTATGAGAAAAGACCTAATGTAAATCATTTTAAAGTTTTTGATTGTTTGGCTTATGTTCATATCCCTGATCAGAATAGGCAAAAGCTAGATGCTAAAAGTGAATCATGCATTTTTGTGGGTTATAGTGAGGAAAGCAAGGCTTATAGATTGTATAATCCTCTTACTAATAAGCTTGTTTTTTCAAGAGATGTGATTTTTGATGAAGGGGGAGTTTATGGTCATCAAAAAGGCCATGTTGAAAAGCCAAAATCAGTTTTGGATGATGATATTATTGCTGATAATAATAATGAGCAGCCAGCTAATGAATCTATTATAAGATCTCCAAGTCCACCAAGTAGCCCCTTTTCAATTCCAAGTGGAAGTCCATCCTCAAGCCCAAGTAATACAAGAAAGGTAAGAAGATTAAGTGATATTTATCAAAAGTGTCAAAATCAAGCACATGAAGAGGATCTAATAGGTGAGATAGTAAATTTTGCATTACTTGCTAAAGCTGATTTTGAGCCATCATGTTTTGAAGATGCATGTACTAATGAGGTTTGGATGCAAGAAATGAATGAAGAGATGGATTCCATTGATAGGAATGAGACTTGGGAGCTTGTAGAGCTTCCACAAGAGAAAAATAAGATTGGCACGAAATGGGTCTACAAGGTCAAGTATAACAGTGATGGGAGTGTAGAAAGATACAAGGCAAGATTGGTTGCTAAAGGTTTCACTCAAAGGTATGGCATTGATTATGAAGAAACTTTTGCACTTGTAGCAAGACAAGAAACTATTAGAATGCTCATCTCTCTTGCAGCTCAAAAGAAATGGACTATTCATCACATGGATGTGAAAAGTGCCTTCTTGAATGGGTACTTAGAAGAAGAAGTATATGTTGGACAGCCACAAGGTTTTGAAGTTCAAGGAAAAGAAGATCATGTCTATAAGCTAAAGAAGGCTTTGGATGGCCTCAAGCAAGCACCACATGCATGGTATGCAAGGATTGATGGATATTTTCAGCAGAATGGCTTTCAAAGAAGTAAGAGTGAACCTACCCTTTATTACAAGCAAGAAGGTAATGATATTATCATTGTGAGTTTGTATGTTGATGATTTGTTATATATGGGTAGTTGTTCTAAGATGAAAGAGGAATTCAAAGTTGCTACGATGAATTAATTTGAGATGAAAGATTTGGGTCTCATCAAGTATTTTTTGGCAATGGAGGTTTATCAACGTGAAAATAAAATTTTTGTTTGTCAAACAAAGTATGAAAAGCATATACTAAAGAAATTTGATATGGCTAATTGTAAACCTCTTTCTACTCCAATTGCTCATGGAGTTACATTGTGTAGAGATGATGGTGTTGAAATTGTTGATGAGACATCATATAGAAGCATTGTTGGAAATTTGATGTCTCTAACTCACACAAGACCTGATATTGCTTATTCAGTTTCATTGGTCTCAAAGTATATAACAAATCCATCACAAGAACGTATGAAGGCAGCCAAGAGAATTTTGAGGTATGTGAAAAACACTCTCAATTTTGGAATTCACTATTCTTCTAAAAAATTTGAGCTTGTTGGCTTTAGTGATTCCGATTGGGGAGGTAGTTTGGATGCCCGAAAATCTACATCTGGTAATTGTTTTTCTTTGGGCTTTGGTATAATCACATGGAGTTCAAAGAAGCAAAGTATGGTTGCTCTCTCTTCTATAGAAGCGGAATATATTGCCGTCACTTCAGCTGGCACACAAGCTTTATGGCTTAGAAAGCTTCTTGAAGAAATTGGAGAGGTACAAGTTCAGCCTACTATAATTTTTTGTGACAACATAAGTGCTATTAAATTGGCAAAGAACCTGGTTCATCACAGCAGGACCAAACACTTTGATTTGAAACAACACTTCATCAAAGATTTGGTAGAGAAGAAAGCGGTTGTATTGAAGTATGTTAACACAAAAGATCAAATTGAGGATATCTTCATGAAGGATGTTACAAAAGATCAATTTGTGGCTCTCAGAGAACAAATTGTGAGTCCTCTCAGCATCAAGGGGGAGTATGAAGGATAATGATGTTGATTTCATTGCCTCCAAAAATCTATTAGTTCATTTTTAGAATGTTTTAAAATAAGGAATTAATGTTGTTTTTACAAGCACTTAATATTGGCAGATTCCACCGTAGATTATTAACTAGAAGATAGGGTTAGTTTATTTTTGTTAAGCTTGAATAAAGCTACAGGCTGAAAATGTAATTTATATACAAGAAGCATGTTGCAATAAAAGTAAGTAGTTTTTTTTGCTATCATAATATAGAATATCCTCTGTTCTGTTCTATTTTGTTTTGTGATTGCTGCTCTTTAGTTTCTACATAGCTAACTGTTCCATTTTTGTAAGCACATTATGGTCTGATAAAGCAACTTTTTTGTGTAGTAGTGGTGGAGCACATGGAGAACTGCCACAGGTGGGACTAGAAACAACTAACTGCTCCAGTTTTAGAATCACATCATGGTCTGATAAAGCAACTTTTTTGTGTAGTAGTGGTGGAGCACATGGAGAACTACCACAGGTGGGACTAGAAACAGCTAACTGCTCTGTTTTTAGAATCACATCATGATCTAATAAAGTAATTTTTTTCTGTAGTAGTGATGGTGGTGGTGGAGCACATGGAGAACTGCCACATGAGGGGGGGCTAGAACCAGCTAACTGCTCCATGTTTAGAAGCACATCATGATCTGATAAACCAAATTCTTTGTGTAGTAATGGTGGTGGTGGAGCACATGGAGAACTGCCGCAAGTGGGGCTGGAAACAGATGACTGCTTCAAATTTGTTGAAGGATTTGGGAGGTTATATCAAGCAGATACATGAACCATGTTGGTGTTTGAAAACACTTATGCCACTTAGGGCTGCCAATATGCCTTGAGACTAATTATTAGGAATGGTTAGTTCCAAGTGTGGGAGCTCTGCAAGGCAACTAGACCAACTATAGGGACTTAACTGCCCTCTTCTACTTCTGTCTCTGCAAAACCAAGGTGGGTGCACCTAATCCAGACAAAATTCAAACTCACTACACACCACCCCTACTATTATAAGGCAAGTGCCCTACTATTCATACTTCTGGATTTAAATAGCAGATCATAGTAAAGGATTGCTAAATACTAACCAGGTATTCATTGAATCAACTCTATTATGTAGGGTAAAATGGCCTTGTGACCTCAAGACTATGAGGGATTACAGGATTGGAAATATTTAATATAATTGGGTTTCCTGCAGGATGCAGTCAACCATGCAACACTTTGCATCAGCACAGGGATACTAGCTTAAGATCAGTGCCTTATCCATTGGGCATCACACCTAAAATGAACATGGAACACAAGGACAACTACTAGATTCATCTGAGAATCTAGGCCATAAACACAGTTAAACATCTCTTACACTACTTACAAGTATCCTTACTGATTGACCCTAAAGAATCTATGCTTCACTCAGAGACTTTTAACCTAATTCTAAATCAAGGCTGAGAGATGAAACATATACATAAGCAACCAAATGCAATGAGCTAGAAAACTCAGAATTCATTAAGAGAAACTAAAGGAGAGATCCAATAATGAAAAACTATATTCAGTATGTGGATTCAAATCCCTGCATTACAAGTTGACTCAGAAAACACCATAGACAATATGCAAAAAATACATGAGGTTTTTCCCTAATGCTGATACCACCTCTGGAACTGACCAAAATTCAGAACCCTCAGACAGTCAAAAATTCTACCACTTATACCACTGTTTACCTTGGAATCCTAAACCAGTAGGATGCAACAAGCTACAGGTAACCAGGGTTAAGACTTCAACCCCCAACCAATCAAGATTTCAAAATCTCCTGCAAAAATCCTTGAACAATAAAGTTTGTCCATCATCGCACGGCAAAACACCCCTGCAAACACTCACGGCATCGTAGACCACACTACAAACCAATCGCTTCTCACCAAATAAGGTCTTTTCTGCATTGAATTCCATAAAAAAGGTACCCTCTGTCTCTCAGAAATTCAAACTCAAACTGCAATGGTCACCATGCATTTCACGGGCATCATATTCCTTAACCATTTTCCCCTAGTCGCACAATCACGATGTCATGAATTTCACTGCCACAGAAAACCGGTTTCATTTTATGCTTGGTCACATGATCACAAAGTGTTAGGCCATTTTTCTGTCATGCAAAAAATCTTTCAAATGGCCTATTGCCTTACAAGTTTCTTGGTTTGTGTCATGTCTTGTGCTCTTTTTGTTGTCACCATGCTCTAGTCCAAATTGCATCTCCAAATTCGCAGAGCCTAGAAAGATATTTAAATTTTAAGGCTCGCGAGAAGCAATCTTTAAAAATTTGCCATAGTGTCGAAAACCCACAGTGTTTTCAAAAAGTCCATGATGTTTTCGGCCTTTGTGTGTTTTCGACCCTATGCTTCCTGCTTTTGTGCACTTATTCTTTGGCGTAAAAGAATCTGTGTGTTTTCGGTCTTTGTTTGTGTCGAAAACATTGTGTGTTTTTGACCTCGCACTAGTTCCTTATTTGCTGGTGTTTTCTCTAACTACACAGGTGTGATGGGTGATGGGCCCAGGTTTTCAAAGGCTCTTCTCTGATTGGCTATTGCATGGCCGCATGTCAGACTTCTCTGACATACGATCATGCGACTGCTTGCCACCTGTCCGTGTGGGTCCGGTTCTTCCTATTGTTCATCTTGGTCGGTGGTTATGTCTCCATTCCATGACTTGGCAACTTGTGGTTATCTCCCATTCGCTATTTTTTGGCAGTTATCCCCTTAGCATTCAATGACCTAGCGAGCGGTCTATTTCTCTTCAGTCGTGTAATCTCCTGATTCTGGCGGTTAAGTGGCTAGCATCCAGTGACTTGGCGAACAGTTAGTCGTGTAGTCGCTGAATGTTTGGCAGTTAGTTGGTGGGGCCGGTGTTTCCAGCACGTGGGCATTCCTGATTGGCCAGTGGGTGATGATGTGGTGGTGTCTCAGCGGGGTTCATGTTGATGATCAAAGATCTACGGTCGATGTATGATCGCATGAAATATTCTTTACCCATGCGATCATGCGCCCACCATCCGATGTGGTGCTGATGGTTTGTTCATTTTGGGCCCGTTAGCAGACATGTGGGAGCCTTTGGCTAGCTATCACATGATCGCATAGCCCATTCTTTGGCTATGTGATCATGCGACCAGCCAACAGGTGTCCTTGTTCACGGTTACAAAGTTGTGCCATGGCAGGTTCCGGTGGTGGTTAGTGTTTGTAGGCTGGTGCATGTTCACATAGCCCATTCCCGGGCTATGCGATCACACAACAGGGTGCCACATGTCCCTGTGGGCCCGTCTGTGACTGTTTGGTGGGCTCGGTGGAGGGTGCAGTCGTGGCAGTTTCTAGTTGGACCGTGCTGGCGGGAAGGTGATTTTGAACGTGGGCGCAGGTGGGGTCTTGATTTTGGTAGCCCGGACAAAAAGATGGCGGTGCCGATAAAGTATGGTCTTGTCGTGCATTCGTAAGGAGTTTTGGTGATTCCCTAGTTTGTCTGGTGATTCAGCAAATAATGGTCGCATGATCGCTAGATCTTTTGGTGATGGCATAAGGTATTGCATGATTTGGCAAAGATTCTTCAGTCGCCAGTTTGCCAAATGGGGTCGGGCCGGTGTTCCGGTTGCGGCAGCGGTTTTATTTGCAATTACAGTTAACGGGTGTCACATGTTCACATAACCCATTTCTGGGTTATGCGATCATGTGACCAAGCATAAATTAAGAGCCCATTTCCTATGGCGATGAATTGATGACAGTGCAGTTGCGCGGCTAAGAGTAAAATGGTTAAGAAACTTAATGCCCGCAAAGTGCTCATAACCATTGCATTTTTAGGTTTGATTTTTTGTGAATTTTCAGTGACAAAGGGTACCATATTTTTATGGAATTGAATGCAGAAGCGATCCTGTTTTGTGAGAAGTGATTTGCAATGTGGTCTAGGGTGTCTAGCGGTTGTTTGCAAAGGGATTTGTACCATGAGGAATGATTAAACTCTTGGCTCGAGAAACATTTGCAATTGGATGGATTTGACTGATTTTCATGGCAGCTCCTAGTTCTCTTTCCTGGCTCGCAGATTTTCATGATTGCAGATCTATTTGAGATTTTTCTTTCTCTGGACTGCTTGGTTTCCCGCCTTTGTAATAAATTTTGTTGTAAATTTTGGCATGTCAGGTGGTTAAGACCCTAGCCCTAGCTGTCCATAGCTTGTTGCATTCTCTCTGAGAATTCCAAGGCAGCTAGTGGTATAAGTTGCAAATTTTTGAATTTTGAGGGGGTTCCAAAACATTGTTGTTTTTTGGTCCCTGGTTTTTGACTGTATTATACTGACAGAGGTCTGGCTTTGTGATTTTCTCTTGTCTTGGTGTTATTCTAATTGTATGCTGATTCTAGATTTGTTAATGAAAACACCATTGAAGCCCAATCTTGCATCTTGTGTATGTCTTCTTGCTTGTCTCTGAGCTCATATATGTTAATGTCACAAAGTGTGTTAATTTATGGTAAACAAAGAGTATTTTGAATTCATCTCTGAGTTTCTAACAAAGTTAGGATTAAACCCTTTTAGGCGAATTCAGTGAGTTTATAGCCAGGTATAGAATTTGATGTCCTTGTGCTAGAGGGAAAGGGCTAATAGGCAAAGCACTTACTCTAGTTTCCATTATGTTTGATTTGAAGTATTCAGTTGAGGTATATAGTTAGGTGACTCTGAGCCCTGGGATAAGGCACTGGTCTTTTCTCTTGAAGTTTCATGGTTGACAACCACACAAACACAAACATCATTTGATAAATCTTTAACATTCTTGTATTGAATCTAGTGGAATATTGTTTTAGACTCCTTTAGAGAAGTAAGTCAAGGTACACCCTCCTGAGCATTGAAGCTCAAAGAGTAGAAGGATCTTTGATCCTTGTCAGTTGGCCCTCTTCCTTGTGGACTTTGGAGTGGTGATAGAGTCAGGAGTTGTATTTGAATTATCCATCAAAGTGTAAATCTACAAGTTGAAGATCAAAGGGAATAATCCACAACCAACACAAGGCACCCAACTCACCCTTACGATCATGCGACCGTAGACTCTTAGCTGCAGTCAATGGTCACAAACCTTTGCAAATTCCCCAGCCATATCACCCCCGCAACCATGACAACCCCCAAACCACTACCTCCGCAACGGCGATGCTCCGACCATTGTCGCATGATCACATAGCCCAGAGACGGGCTATGTGAAGATGCAACAACCCACTATCCTCTACCTTGCCACAACCACCACCACCGTCGCTAAGCCCGGCGGTTAGTCACATGATCTCATAACCTAGAAACAGGTTATGCGAACATGCGACAACCCGTGAACACTATGTCTCGGCCCTTCTAACAATCTGCCAAGTCACCACCACAGGACCCACCTACAAACCCCTGGTGTTGGAAACAATTGTCTGAAGGAAATTGCTACTCAATTATGTATTGTCTTTGATGTCACACTATGTCATAGTCCGCAGCAATCAGTTCCTACCGAGCTCAGTCGGTCTGCCAGAGAGGAAAATCAGTGCTTACCGAGTCCACTCGGTTATCAAAGAAAATTAGTGTTTACCGAGTTCAGTCGGTCATCGAAGAAAAGATAGTGTTTACCGAGTTCAGTTGGTCATCGAAGAAAAGATAGTATTTACCGAGTTCAGTCGATCATCGAAGAAAAGATAGTGTTTACCGAGTTCAGTCGGTCATCGAGAAAAGTTAGTGTTTACCGAGTTCAGTCGGTTATCAAAGGTAAAGGATTGTCGGTGTTTACCGAGTTCCCTCGGTCACTGAAAGATTATAGAAAGTTATGGTCACCGAGCACTGTCAGCCCTTGAAGGATTTTTGCAAATAGAGTTTGCTTAATTCAGCCGACTGTTATACTAAATAATGTCGATTTGACAAATCCAAAATCATATAAATAAAAGGTCAAATGTGAAAAATAAATATATAGCAGAAGATTTATAGAAGAAAAGAAGTAAAGGTATATGCGAATTTGTGAAGGATGTTCAGATATCCTTGAGGAGCAGCAGAGATTTATTCAATCAGAAAGGATCAGACTTATGCAGAACAGAGATCTGTAATCAGCAAGACAGTTGCATTATTATACAGGTCACTTTTTCATTGTTACCTTCTTATCATTGTAACAGTGAATTCTAAATCTCTTAACCGAGTTGGTTTAACAACCATAATGTAAATCCTCTAACAAGGTGAAAATTCCATTGAATTGTTTTCAAGACCTTTTACCAGGCCACTCCTTGCAGGGTGTTTTAAATCCTCTAACAAGGTCACACCTAACAGTGTGTTTTGTAACCTTTTACCGGGTTGGCTTCTAACCAAGCATCACTTCAGAAAAGTGAAAATCAGTATCTAGATACATTGGTGGTTTTTCCCATATTGGGTTTCCACATTAAATCTTGTGTCTCTTGTGTTCTTAATTGCTTTCTCAATCATATACATGTGCTGATGAATATCTAAAGATAATATTGCTAATACTTTCTGCATCTTCAAAGTTACTGCAATCTATTTACCAAGTGCTAAAACAGATAACATTGTTAAGATATCCTAAGGGATCTGTAAAGAATTAATTGTGAAGTGTTTTTATGGTTGACTGATTCACCCCCCCCTCTCAGTCACTTCATCCATATTCCATCAATTGGTATCAGAGCATTTGGTGCTTGCAGGAAGGGTTTCAAGGACCTAAGCTAAAGATCAGGATGTCTTACAAGAGGGAAATTCCAAAGCTCAACAGAGATAACTTTTCAGCATGGCAAGGTCTTATGCGACTTCATCTGGCTTCCATTGGTGATTCAAGATGCAAATACATTGATGAAGAATACACAATTCCTAATGGTGCATTAACTATTGAAGACATTGCAGATAAAAAGACTCACAACACCATGATGATAGACATTGCATCTGCTCTCAGCTATGAAGAATTTGATGATATTAAAGACTGCACCACTACATATGAAATGTGGGTGGCACTGAAGAAAATATATGGTGGTGATGCAAATGTGAAAAGAGTCAAAGCAGAAAGCCTAAGAGGACAGTTTGACAAGATGAATATGAAGGAAGATGAAAACATTGCAAAATATGTTGAAAGAATCAAAGCAAGTGTAAGTGCAATTAGAGCTTCTAGAGGAACAATCTCAGATGAGACTGTTATAAGTAAGGTACTCAGAAAACTACTCCCTATCTATGCAATAAGAGTATCAGCTATTCAAGAAAGAAGATGTGAAACAAACCACAATATAACTTTGGATGCTTTAGTTGGAAGATTGACAGCTTTTGAATTAGATAACTATGATAACTATGTTCCTAGTTCCAAAAATATCAAATCAGCATTTGAGGCCAAGGTTTCACTAAAGAAGAACAAGAAAATTAAAGAAGTTCAGTCAGATAGTGAAGAAGAATCAGAAGAAAGTTCTGATAGTGATCTTGAAATTGTAGAAGCATTACTTGCAAAGAAGTACTCTAGAGGGAAAGGTAAATATAAAGGTAAAACTCCTTTAATATATTTTTCATGTGAAGAAATTGGACATATTGTAGCTAGGTGCCCAAACAAGCAAGTCAAAGAAGAAAAGAGAAGTCACAAGTACTATGGAAAAAAGAATTTCAAATCATACAAGGATAAAGGTAAGAAATCATGTTTTATGGCTAAAGATTCTGATGATAGTGAAGAAGAAATTGTCTTTATTGCTATAAAAGATGAATCTGATGATGATGAAGATAAGATGGCACTTATTTCTCATATAAGAAAAGATGATATATGGATAATAGACAGTGGATGTTCACACCACATGACTGGTGACAAGACAAAATTTGAATATCTAGAAGACTGTGATAGTGGTAATGTAAGATTTGGAAACAATGAACCTTGTTGTATAAAAGGAAAAGGAAGAATCTCTTTAACCAAAGAACTCATATGTGATAATGCTTATTGGGTTGAAGGACTAAAACATAATCTTTTGAGTGTAGCACAGCTAATCAACACTGGTTTCAAGGTTGAATTCATGAATGGTCAAGCAAGACTGCTGGATGGAAAAGGAAAATTCATTGGATCAGGCAAACAAACAAAAGGTAACTTATTTTATCTTGATCTCAGTGAATATTCATGCTTTATTGCTCAAATAGAAGAAATTTGGCTATGGCACAAAAGGTTATGTCATGTGAATTTTGATAACATGATAAAAATAAGCAAATTCAAGAAGGTTAGAGGCATTCCTACTTTGAAGAAACCTGACACTGGTCTATGTAAGAATTGTCAGATTGGCAAAATGAGTAAAACTAGTTTCAAGAGTAAGAACTATCAGTCTAAAAAATTTTTGGAAATTGTGCATACTGATTTATGTGGACCTATTGGAATACAAAGCTACACTGGAGATAAATTCTTTATTCTTTTCGTTGATGATTATTCTAGAATGATGATTGTTATGTATTTAAGAGAAAAATCAGAAGCATTTGAAAAGTTCAAATGGTACTTAGCAAGAGTAGAAAAAGAAACAGGGAAAAGATTGAAATGCTTAAGATCAGACAGAGGTGGTGAATTCATCTCCCATGATTTTAACAACTTCTGCATTGAAAGAGGAATCAAAAGACAGGTATCAACTCCTAGAACTCCTGAGCAGAATGGAATAGCAGAAAGAAGAAACAGATCTATTATGGATTGTGCAAGGACTCTAATGATAGAAAAGAACATTGCTATAAAGTACTGGAAGGAAGCTATCAGCACTGCAGTTCATACCTTGAACCGAGTACAACTGAAGAAAGACACATTCAAAACTCCTTATGAATTATGGTATGGCTATAAACCTAATGTAAGTTACATGAAAATATTTGGTAGCAAGTGTTATATCTTAAAAGAATCCAGAAGAAATAAATTTGATGTGAAAAGTGATGAAGGAATATTCCTAGGATATTCTAGCAAAAGCAAGGCATACAAATGTCTGAACTTATCTACTCACAAAGTCATAGAAAGTATACATGTAAAATTTGATGAGTTTGCAGAAAAGACTGAGGAAGAAAGCAAAAGGGAACCTGAGAACTACAGAAGATTCGTTTACATTGAACCTGAAACATTGGCAGACACAACTATCAGTAAGGAAACTATATCTACCGAGCTGAGCACAGTTACCGAGTCACAGGAAGAAGTTCAAACTGAGTCACAGGAAGAAGTTCAAACCGAGTCTCAGCCTGAAGTTACCGAGCAAATATCTACCGAGCCCGAGCAACCTGAAGAAGAGATCCTAGAAGACAACAGCATGAATCATTCAAAAGGCAAGGAACCTATACTAGCCAAATATGTCAGAAGACATCATACACCAGACCAAATCATTGGAAACAAATCAGATGGTACTATGACAAGAAGCAAGCTAAAAGGTACATGTCTGCTTACTGATTTTGAACCTAGAAATATCAAAGATGCATTGGAAAATGAAAGTTGGATTGAAGCAATGAATGAAGAATTAGAACAGATACAAAAGAACAAAACTTGGACTCTTGTACCTAGACCTAAAGATAAGAATGTAATTGGAACAAAATGGGTATTCAGAAATAAGATGAATGAAGATGGTTAAGTATCTAGAAACAAAGCTAGACTGGTATGTAAAGGTTACTCTCAAGAAGAAGGTATAGATTATGGAGAAACTTTTGCTCCTGTTGCAAGATTAGAAGGTGTAAGAACTCTACTTGCTTATGCAGCACACAAAGGATTTAAGTTATATCAGATGGATATAAAATCTGCATTTCTCAATGGAATTCTTGATGAAGAAGTCTACATTGAACAACCTGAAGGTTTTGTTGATCCAGATAAAAGGGACATGGTCTGCAGGTTACACAAAGCATTGTATGGTTTAAAACAAGCTCCTAGAGCATGGTATGAAAGACTCCATAACTATTTGATTCAGATTAATTTCAAAAGAGCTAATGATAATAGCAATCTGTATATTAAAGAAGGACCGGATGACAAAATTGTATTGGCAGAAATATTTGTGGATGATACTATATTTACAGGAAATGAGGATCAGTGCAAAGAATTTTCAGAGCAAATGAACAGAGAATTTGAAATGTCTATGTTTGGTTTAATAAAATTCTTTGTTGGTCTTCAAATTTAGCAAAGCAAGAATGATATATACATTACTCAATCCAAATACATTAAGGAGATACTTAAGAAGTTTGGTATGGAAGATTCAAAACCAGTTGGTACACCCATGTGTACTGGACTGAAACTTACCAAAAATGATAATTCAAAAGAAGTTGATCAGACCCTATACCGATCTATGATTGGAAAATTGCAGTATGTAGTAAATACAAGACCTGATATTGCCTTAGCAGTCGGTATAGTAGCTAGATTCTCAGCAAAACCTAAGGAAAATCACGTGATGGCAATCAAAAGAATCCTAAGATACTTAAGAGGAACTGAAGAATATGGTTTGTGGTATAAATTTGGAGGCAATCTAGACTTGAAAGTGTTTACTGATGCTGATTGGGCAGGAAACATTGATGACAGAAAAAGCACAAGTGGTGGAGCATTTTTTCTTGGAAAAAGACTGGTATCCTGGACTAGTAAAAAGCAGAATTGCACATCTCAATCCACAGCTGAAGCAGAATATGTTGCTACTGCAGTAAACTATTCAAATATTGTGTGGTTTAAATAGCTATTAGAAGGTATGAAGGTTGAAATCAAAGAACCAGTTGTTATATTTTGTGACAATACTAGTGCAATAAACATTTCTAAGAATCCAGTGATGCATTCCAAAACCAAGCACATTGCTATTAAATATCACTTTGTCAGAGAATTGGTGCAGGACAAGGAAATTAGATTAGAATATATTCATACAAAAGAACAGATTGCAGACATTTTTACCAAACCATTACCTAAGGATGCATTTGTGTATCTAAGAGGTAAGTTAGGGGTCATTCCCCTATCCGAGGCTCACTAAATACAGTTTTAGTGATGCATCAACCAGAACATGATTGAAAATCAACTTGTTGATGCAGCATATTAAAGGAATCATTGCATATGAATCAGTACTTGAGGTACATTAATTTTCGTCAGTAATATGTGAATTGTCTTTGGCATGTGTTGTCAAAGAGGGAGTGTTTGCTATGTCTTTGCTGTTATGCTATTATTTTCAAGAAATTTTCAATAGTCAGAAGGAAGAATTTTCAGGATACAGGAAGTTTGCTGACAGAGGGAGATTTGAATCTGAACCGAGCTAACTCTTTCAAATTTCTTATGCTATGACATATTGTGTTGCCATCAATGCCAAAGAGGGAGATTGTTGGAAACAATTGTCTGAAGGAAATTGCTACTCAATTATGTATTGTCTTTGATGTCACACTATGTCATAGTCCGCAGCAATCAGTTCCTACTAAGCTCAGTCGGTCTACCAGAGAGGAAAATCAGTGCTTACCGAGTCCACTCGGTTATCAAAGAAAATTAGTGTTTACCGAGTTCAGTCGGTCATCGAAGAAAATATAGTGTTTACCAAGTTTAGTCGGTCATCGAAGAAAAGATAGTATTTACCGAGTTCAGTCAGTCATCGAAGAAAAGATAGTGTTTACCGAGTTCAGTCGGTCATCGAGAAAAGTTAGTGTTTACCGAGTTCAGTCGGTTATCAAAGGTAAAGGATTGTCGGTGTTTACCGAGTTCCCTTGGTCACCGAAAGATTATAGAAAGTTATGGTCACCGAGCACTGTCGGCCCTTGAAGGATTTTTGCAAATAGAGTTTGCTTAATTCAGCCGACTGTTATACTAAATAATGTCGATTTGACAAATCCAAAATCATATAAATAAAAGGTCAAATGTGAAAAATAAATATATAGCAAAAGATTTACAGAAGAAAAGAAGGAAAGGTATATGTGAATTTGTGAAGGATGTTCAGATATCCTTGAGGAGCAGCAGAGATTTATTCGATCAGAAAGGATCAGACTTATGCAGAACAAAGATCTGTAATCAGCAAGACAGTTGCATTATTATACAGGTCACTTTTTCATTGTTACCTTCTTATCATTGTAACAGTGAATTCTAAATCTCTTAACCGAGTTGGTTTAACAACCATAATGTAAATCCTCTAACAAGGTGACAATTCCATTGAATTGTTTTCAAGACCTTTTACCAGGCCACTCCTTGCAGAGTGTTTTAAATCCTCTAACAAGGTCACACCTAACAGTGTGTTTTGTAACCTTTTACCGGGTTGGCTTCTAACCGGGCATCACTTCAGAAAAGTGAAAATCAGTATCTAGATACATTGGTGGTTTTTTCCCATATTGGGTTTCCACGTTAAATCTTGTGTCTCTTATGTTCTTAATTGCTTTCTCAATCATATACATGTGCTAATGAATATCTAAAGATAATATTGCTAATACTTTCTGCATCTTCAAAGTTACTGCAATCTATTTACCGAGTGCTAAAACAGATAACATTGTTAAGATATCCTAAGGGATCTACAAAGAATTAATTGTGAAGTGTTTTTATGGTTGACTGATTCACCCCCCCCTCTCAGTCACTTATCCATATTCCATCACCTGGCCACCTCGGTACATCGGCAACCAACTAGAACTCAGCATGTCACCATCTGCCATCGGGACCCAACACCACGTGGCACTTGGTCACATGATCGCATAGCCAAAAATTGGGCTATGCGATCATGCGACAACCAACCAAAGGCTGCCACATGACCACCTCTGACAGCGGGCAAAGAAAAGAACTGGGACCCATGAACCAACTGACAAGCATTCAGCAACTACATGACTAACTGTTCGCCAAGTCGTGAGATGTCAGCCGCTAACCGCCAGGAATGAAGAGATTACACAACAACACAATCGCCAGATCGCTAAATAAAAGATGTAACCGCTTGGAGACTTGGAGAATGCACGACGAACACCTTAGCAAGGACTGGGCCCCATCAACCACCTGCCACTAGGCCCCAGGGACACGTGGCAAGCAGTCGCATGATTGCATAGCCAAAAACTGGGTTATGCAATCATGCGACAGCAAACCCTAGGCTGCCACATCATCGCACTTGCACAGTTAAGATAGATGAAGAAGGAGTGCCGACAGAAAAGAAGAAATGAAAGATCAAAAACATCCAAGGTTTTCACAATGGCAAATGATCGAAAACACACAGGATTTCTGACAGACCTAAAGGTAAGTGCACAAAAGCCAGAAGGCACAGGTTGAAAACAACGAGGGTTTTCACATAGACCAAAAACATCATGGATTTTTGAAAACACTTTGGGTTTTTGACACTGTGACAGATTTTGAAATAAATTCCTGCAGACCTTAGAAATTGAATAACTTTTAGGGTTTTGCAATTCAGCAGTAGCACGTGCAATTTGAACTAGAGCTTGGTGACAACATTAAGAACACAGGGCAGGACATTTTACAAAAACATTTGCAAGGAGGAGGCCATTTTCATAGGATTTTTGCTATGATAGAAAAATGGCCTAACAAACCAAAAAACCAAGGGAAAGCACAACAAGAATTGTGTTTATTACCATGTGCACCATACTTCCCATGTTTGGAATTTTGTGTCTTTAGTAACTCAAATGCAGAGAGAAATCTTAGTGATGAGATTGTAGCCAAAGATTGAGATGGGATGCAATGCATCATGGCGAACTATTTAAAGGGGGGTGATAACCTACAGATAATTTCTTCCACACTGAGTTATTCAAGGTCATATGGCGTATTGGAGACGAAGCAATTAGCAATTATATATTAGTTTACTATATTTATTTGGAAACATGTAGGTACATATTTTCACTCAATGACCATTCATTTTCTTCATTTTCGTATACAGGTTGTTCAAACTACAAGCCTTGACCAAGTAGCCCTTCCATTTTATTAAAATCCTAAGGAAATAAATGTCAGGAATTAATATGAGATCTGGTGTTAATATAAAACAATCTCTTTATTTGAAATCTATCAACTTTGTGGTGAAATTTATTAGTTACATCAAGAGCTGTAACCTTTTAATATCAACAATCGAAGGTCATAAGATGTGTTTACAGCTTACTATTTAAACTAGAAGCTCTGACTGAGAAATTCTTTACGGATGTTTTGTTATTATGGAAACCAAATAATAATCATTTGAGAAATTTATTATGAATGGTATTCTCAGACGAAACCATCATGATTGAAAGTTTTGTTTATAAAGTCTATTGATAACAATTGCATAAATATGTAGAAGCGGGATGTAAGACATTCTCCTTAATTATGCTCATCTAAATTCTGTATCAATTTCCTCTAGAGATCACACTTAAGTTTTAGGTATAAAAAGTGTCATGAAGATTGAATAGACAAAGCATTTGATAGCATAAATAAATAATGAGTTCACTATAATCTTTAATAAATCTATTGGCACGTAATGTTTGTGTGACATTTTCAATTACTTGATCATCCATGATATCAATAAATGGTTTACCAAAGATCTTAAGTTTATATGTACAACTGAATACAATTTGCAGGTAACAATGAGGCTAATAAAGTAACGTTAAATTTACCAATTCCATTTGATTTTCATTGTCTTGAGAACATTACAAAATCACATTCACACATTGATTTCAATTTTAATTTTCCCATCCACATAATTATATTTTACAGAAACATTATTCTACACAAGCCATGGTTGATATTTGTAGAAACATTATTCTACACAAGCCACAGTTGATATTTGTAGCATAAATCATCTGAGAAAAATAAAATGCTTCCTATAATGACACTCAATCAACAACAATTCCCTCTTACTAAGACCAAACACTATTAATGTTCCTAACTTTTGAGAAACTAGTCTACAAAATTATTTATGCTCTACTAAGCACCCAACCCAGTGTTTTTCATATCAGAAGCCATT
>BSBK01006389.1:0-155000 GCA_027943335.1 Chamaecyparis obtusa | reverse complement strand
ACCAAGAAAGGAACAAGAAATTAAATACAAGGATTGAAATAAAATTTAATGTTGATCTATGATGAGATGAAAGATTTTAATAATGAGGAAAAGTTAGTTGAAGAGATCTACAATCATAAAAATTTAAAGTGATGTTCTAAGGTAAAATCTAATAGGCAAAAAAAGAAGGAACAAGTTCCAAGAAAGTTCAAGTTCCAAGGTGATGATAAAACATCTTACTGAGCTGTAGATTCATTGAATTAATGTACGAGGATAATCATGATATTAATAAAAGGAAATTGTTATAAAGGAGATTAAGCAGAAAAAAAAGGTATGTATAAAGGATGAATTTTTATGGACAATGGCTGGCTAGTTGAAGAGTTGAATAGTCACTAACTGATCCAATGAAGAAGGAAAAGGTGAATTCCAAGTCAGAAAGAGATATTTGATGAAGTTTTGAAGCCAGTAGAAAGTGAAGGATTGAAGTGAAGAAGAAGAGCGCACAAAGGATCTTATAATGCAAATGATAGTTGCGGATTTACAATTTAATTTATTTACTATTACTTATTAGCATTTGTAATAGAAAAATATCTTAACCAAGTTGATTTAACAGTCTTCTTTATAAATCCTTGCAATAGGTAACATTATAGAAAGAGAGTTTGAAGTCCTTTAACTAGGTCACTCCTAATAGTGTGAAGATCCTAACAAATCTGAGGTAAATACCTTAACCGAGTCACACTTAGCAGTGTGCATTGTAATCTTTAACAGGATTGGCTTTTAGCCAAGCATACTTCAAAAGAGTATTTATTTAGTGGGTGATGATTCCCACAGTGATTTTTCACATAGCTAGGTTTGCACATTAAATAATAGTGTTGTATGTAATTTCTATTGTTGATTGATAAAGTTTATTTACTGCTATCAATAAAAGTTGAATTTTGTTTGAACAAGTTGACACTGAATTAAACATAATTTTTTTTAAGGTACAGATAATCAAGGAGTACTTATTCATCCCCCCTCTCCATAGTACAACAAAAAATAGTTTTATAGGGACCTGAAACCCAAGTTTAGTACATTAAAAAGTAAACCAAGGAACTATCAATAAACTAACATCAATCCCAATGCCAAGAAAAGAGAGACAAAAAATAGGGGACATCCACCCAAACCACCTAAACACTCTTAACTAAATCTACATTCTTCCCAATAAAGTGTGTATTAATGCTCATATAACCTTACCAACTAAATTATCAATGGGGATTACTCCCTTTTCCTTATTGTATAATTTGATTGTGGGTCCTAGCCAAGCTTCTATATTTGCATTGTCCACAACAACATCCAATCCCCTATTCAAACTTGTATCCTTTAAGTGCACTTTTTGGGTAGAATTAATGGTCACAGACAAGGAAGCATTAATACCTTTGGATAAAGCTTCAAAATTAACTACTCAATCATTGAAATTCTTGAGACCCTCAATGGAATTATCCATGACATTTTTACTAACCATAACAATAGCTTTGACCTTATGCTGCATTGTGTTAAAGATATCCTACAAAAAAAAATTTCCTTTTTTAATGGTCTACTTTTAGCTCACTAATTCACCTCGCCAAGGTATCAATAATCTCCATAATAGTATCTAAATCTATTGTTTGGAAGAGGGGACACTCTATTTCAATCTAATGATTTCTACCACAATCCAAGAAAAAAATGCATTTTCATTATCCATCATGCCCTTAATATCCTTGTTAATGCTTGGGGTCTCTAAATTATAGTTACCCTTTTCGCTAAGGGTCTCTATTTCAACAAGGATATTTACATGAATGGTAAGAATATTAATTGGATTACCCTAATTATGAAAAATGGGGGACTTGGGGATCGTGGTATCGTGAGGCTCAAACTTTTTACACTGCAATATATTTTTGGATCTAATTGAAATAGACCCTGAGAATTTTGAAGAGCTAACAACAGCCTTTCTTTTTCCTTTTTTGTCCCTGCTGGGATCCATATAATCTGGAATGTAGTCTTCAGTAGCCCGACATAATCTGAGTTGTCATCATCAAATACCACAACCCTTTTCTAGGAAGACAAAGCTAAGTATTTCCATTTCACCCCCATGTGAAACACCTCATCCCCATCCAAATCTTTAGAATTCCATTCCCCAAAAGTGTCACCATAATGCACTCGAATATTATTTTTAAACTCAATCCCTTTTTGGGAGGGGCATTTCTCTCCACATGCAATAATTTCACATGTTCCATAATCAATAAAATGAAACCCTTAAATACAAAATAGGTATAACTAAACCCTTATGCAAACATCAATATAATAAAGTTATTAAGAATGTAAAAATTGATGACAATGTCTTAATAAGTTTAATTTTTTTTTAAAAAAAATTAAATTTAATAAAGTAAGGACAAATACATATTATAGTAGAACAAATTTTGGACCACAATCTTACTTCTTTGCTCTAAATTAATCCAAGGATATACCTAACCATGCACCATATAGAAATAAATGTTTTGGTACTTATCAATTTACACATTTGCATTCTATTGACAAGAAGATTTTATTCAAACATCTAATTCAATATCTTATAGAGATAAAAATAATTCAGGTCTATAATAAGCTCTTAGATTTTGATGATAACAATCTTTATTGCACATTTATTTCACATTCTTGATATAATATTTCTAATTTCATAATTAAAATGTGAATGATCTACAAAAGTACATCAAATAATTGAGATTCATTCATTTAACTTGTCCAAAAGAACATGGTGTTTATCATGTTTTAATTATTCCTTTACCATTTGTATTTTTTTGTCTTCAACTCATTAATGGTAGTTATTTATTAACTTGTACTATTCAATATGGCATTTATCATATTTCCATTCATCATTTACTACTACAGCTCAGGTGATGTTTGACAATATTGATCGATCAACTACCCTTTAAATTGTAAAATAATTTATTCAAACAACACAACAATAATAAAAATAAATGAATATGAAATAGTTGTTGGCATTATAATACATTGACAGTTGAAACTGTCATCAACTATTGCATTTCCGTATAACTATTTTGTTATTACGGTTATGTATAACTGATCTTCCGTGTATAAATTTCCTCCAGTGATGATTAAATATTATTGAATGCTTATCTTCTATTACCTTCATTTGGTATCTGAGCATTCTCAAGAGGAGGAAGTATGTAGAGTGCGTCGCTGCACAAAACCTTGTCTATATGGCTTCCATTTTAGAGTATCTCACCGCAGGTTCTTGAGTTGGCATTGGGAATAAGATTCAGAGCAACCTTAGGCAAATTGCAGTTACAACATTGGAACTCTCCAACCACATGGCTCCATCAAGTTGCCTGATAGCCTTCAGAAGGGTATAATTCTTGAACACAGCCTCAAGTACTACTAGAAAACTATCCATATTAAGGTTTACACCAAAACCCTTACCCATCTCTATAAAATATTCAAAGTACATGTATCTTCAAAATATGTGAGCAACAACAAGGAATAATCAAAAAACAAAAAATGCTTCTCAAGCAAAACACCATCTCAAAGAAAGAAACTAACTTCAAATGATGGAAATCCTCCATCCTCTTGTGCCACCAACTTCTAGAATGATTTTATTAAAATTTACTCATTTGGTATTTTAAGTGATTCTCTAGAGGCATCTTCCTCGTATGACTTAGTTTTTATAGATGACAAACCATTTTTTCAGAAAATCTGGACATATTAGGTTAGTGAACATACCACTAACACTGATGCATGAATGTCATCTTATAGGGCACTATTATAGAATATTTGATGCAAGGCCCTCCGTAGGTCATAATCTCATACAGAAACTTTTGGAGGTCATAACTTTTGACTCAAGCCTGGGTTTTTGCTGAAATTTTTCGGGTGCGTGCCTCACGTGGTGGCATTTGTTTTTCCAATGGATCTTAGATCGATTGGGCTCCATTTTAGCACATTTTTAGGAGCTGAAAGTTACATCTTAGGCTTCGAAATCAACTTTTAGTGTTTTTTCTCTAGTCTTTAGAAAGTTATGTTTTGTAATAAATCCGAAGATATGTTTCTAATCTCGGATATTAGTTGGCAATTCACTCTAACTTAGTCGAGGGCATGTTTAGGGAAAATCTCAACTTTTTAGGTGTTGTTTCGAATATTACCAAAAATGGCAAAAAACACTTGTGGAAAAAATTGCCAAAAAGGGTAATTTTTGGATTTCTTATTTTTTCCATTTTTTTGGTTACTTAGAGTTTGCAGCGAATTGTAGAGGTATTCAGTGATGAATGAGAAATATTTGAAGGTTTCAAATATGTGTTATTTTTCTTGTGATTGAACTTATTGTTAACAGAGTGTAGTGTGCTACATCATTTGGTATCAAAGCAGGAAGATGGCTGGGAGAGGAAGAGGAAGAGGAAGAGGAGGTGTAACGCTGATGGAAAGATTGATGTTGGATATCTAGAGATAGATTGAATGACTCAATGAGTGAATGGATAATCAAGGGATAAAGGAGGGAATGAATCTGATGAAGAGGGAAACCAAAGAGGTGCTGACCAAAATGAAGAATATATAGGAGAGAGGCTTGAAGAAATGAGCTATGAAGATAGAGTTCTTAGGGCTTTGGAAGGAAGGAGTGAATCAATCAAGATTGACGTTTCAAACTACGCTGGTAGTCTTAAGCCAGAAGAATTAATAGACTGGCTAAATGAGATGGGAAATTTTTTTGAATGGAAGCCTATGACAGAAGAAAAGAAGATGAAGTTTGCATGCACAAAACTAAAAGGATATGCAATGATATGGTGGGATCATCTCCAAAAGGAATGAACTAGAAAAGGAAAGGAAAAGATTAAGACATGGAGCAAGATGGAGAAAAAGCTCAAAGAAAAATTCTTACCCATGGATTATTCAAAAACCCTCTTTCGCAGGTTCCATAATTTGAAACAGAACTTATCTTCAGTGCAAGACTATGCAAATGAATTCTAAAAGATATCCATGCGCATAGAGCATCAAGAAAATAATGAGCAGATGGCTGCTAGATATATAAATGGCCTAAAATTCTCCATCCAAGATGAGTTGAGCATGCATCATGTCAATAGTATGGAAGAAGCCTACCAATTAGCCTGAAGGCTGAAGAAAAGAAGAATAGGAAATATATCCAGAGGAATAGAGGTGGTCGAAGGGGTACCTCAACTCCATTTCGAGGAGGTTCTAATAATGATTGGGGAGATCCCTTTCAAGGATTCAAAAAAAATATAGACACCAGGCAAGATCCTCCAAATCAAGAAAGAGGAAGGGGGTTCCAAAGAGGACAAAGCTACAGAAGTGGAAGAGGCTGGGAAAATCAGAGAAGGCCTTTCACTTGTTTTAGGTGTGGAGAAGAAGGACACAGAGCCCTTGAATGTTCAAATTATAACATACCAGAAAGAAATTAAGGAGGACAACCTATAGTGAACCTAGTTCAGCCAGAATTCATAGAAGCAGGAACAGAGCAAGAAGTCCTACCAAACATGGGAGAAACTCTCATGATGAGGAGATCGATGATCATTCCAAAGAAGGAGGAAGTCCCTGCAAAGAACTCTGATGAATCGTGGCTTCAAACCAACATCTTCAGAACTAGATGCACCTCAGGTGGAAAGCTATGCCAAGTTATTATTGATGGGGGTAGTTGTGAGAATATGGTAGCTAAGGAAATGATAGAGAAATTAAATCTGCAATGTGAGAAACATCATCGTCCTTACCGTATTGCATGGTTTAAGAAAGGAAATGAGGTTACTATTACCATAATTTTCCTATTCTATACAAATTTGGCTAAAATCTATCCCCAGGTCCCTGTTTTAACCCTGCCATGCATCTCAGAAAATTTCATGGTGTTCTACCCTATTCTCTGGCCTCTACAAATTTCTAAAGTCCCCTAGTCTGCAGTCATAAAAATTCATAAAAGTAGCTGTTACAAGAAAAAAACCCTAGAAAACCCTAAGCCCTGTTATAATTCTTTGTTACTTTATCAGCCACTTAAGTTCCATCAATTTCCATGTGAACAATTAAATCCTTCAATCACCAAATCTCTGATTCCCAGCGGTCAAAGCTCTAAAATTTAGCGATCCTACGAATGGTTACCTTTTGGGTTGGCGGTCTCTGCTTAGTGGCTAAAGTCAAGATTCTACATCTAATAGATGTCGCATGATCTCATGGCCCCAAAATATTCCATGACATCTTGCGATGATCATCGATCTTCCTGTCTATAGAGTGTGTTTGTAAGTGGGTCTGGCCACGTTGTCTAAGTTGTACACCTTTGATTGGTTAAAGACTTGTGATTCGACACCATGTCAGCACGGGCCTAGAATTTGTTAGTCGATGACGATCTAATGGCTGGCGCATGATCTGAGGGATATTTTCTGACACATGAGATCATGCACCCGCCGTTGATCTTACTTTATCTTCGGGCTCTGTCAGGTGGGTCCTCAGTTTCTGACATGCTCATTCATTATTGGTTGGCCAGTCAATAGCTTGGATCTATTAGTGGGACTATGTTAGAAGGTCTACAGATGTGTCAGAAAGGAAAAGATCTATGGTGGTCATATGATCTCATAGAATCTTCTGACCCTATGAGATCATGTGACAACCATCTGATGAGAATCACTGGGTCGTGGGTCTAATGTACTACCTAGCACTGATGTGCTCACATATGATTGGCTACTATGTGATGACTAGGATTTGTTAGAGGATTTGATGTGTCGTGGGGTCCCAGTTCTAAATGGATCAGCAGCTGGTGCATGATCTCAAAGAATATTCGGCGGCCATGAGATCATGCACCTGCCATTAGATTGGAATCCAGTTCTCAGTGGGTCCATTTTCAGAACCTACCGAGGAGTTTTGCTGATGGGGTGGTCAAGACAAATGAGAGATTGCCAAGTGTCAAATGGGCCCAGGGTTAGCAAGGTTCCCTGAATCAGCAACTAAGGTTTCTCTCTTGTTCATTGGACTTAACCAAGGTTAGCCGAAAGATTTAGAAATTTAGCGACCACTTTGTTCATGTAGTCACTTAACCAGACTAGGGTTATGAGAAGTTCTTCATGACTTAGAGAAAAGTCTTTGGTCATGTAGTCGCCAAATGACTTAAAAGAGAAAAGCTCGAGGTGGGGCCAAAATGACAGGTGTGCCAACATGCTTGCATTTGATTGGTTGCAGTGTGCTGAGGTGTTTTTTGACTTTTCAAGAAGGTTTTATAACTTTTCCAAGGTTGATCTGAGTCATTCATCTCCCAGGAAACATTAGATATCGACAGACATGTTTTAAAATGACCAGCTAGCCATTATAATTCAAATTCAAATATCTCTGCAGAGGGTTTTCTGCTAGCGATTGATTCAAACAAGTTGCGAGCGGCGAGGTAGCTAGGAAATTTAGTTCTGCGGGACGTTTGCAATTGAAGAAGATAATGAGGAAGCCTGGGTGGCCATCATGAGTCATTGCTTATCCCTATGAGGTACCATTTTAGCATTCATGGTAGGCCTGTTGCAGAAAAGTTGATAGATCCAGGTTGCTTGTCTGCGGGTGGATGTAGTACAGGGATGGGCACGCAAACAAATATCTAATCAGCTATGTTTTTCTAGAGTTGTATTTATGATAGGATTTGACAGAGTTAGGGTTGGTTTTATTCTTGTAAAATCCTTGTAACCCTAGTTAGGTTAGGTTATTGACTCTTGCCTACATGCAGTTGAGTTGGTATATATTGTATTTTTGGAGCTTCAAAGCTCAGAGAGAGTTCACATTTTGTAAAAGAGAGAGTCCACTTTTGAAAGGTCATCCTTTCTCAGAAGGCTATCCATGGTATCTTCTCTACCCTCTGGTCTTCTACTCTTTGTAATCTCCCATTGATTATTCAAACATTGCAGAGGTATTTTGTGACAATTCTTCATGTCCCTATGCTTCCTTGTTTGGATCATCTCTTAATGAATTGAAGTCTATGCATGTTTTCAATGATAACTTAGGGTTCCCAATCCCTCTTACTTTCTGTAATTGTGTGTGTTATTGTGTTTGACCTAATTCAGATGTTTTTGTGGGTATACTTTAGCCCCCTAATAGTCTTGTCTCAATCCTACACTGAGTTGTAGAAGTGAATGTCTACTTACAGGTCATAGGTTGTGTCTTATGTTTAGGCCCTCCTATGAAACACTTATCCAAGCCTATTCAATAAGTTGTGACCTACTAGACCTAAGCCTTTCATTGATTCTATCCCTCTATGCTGCAATCCATACCCTAATTTTGGTGTATCACCTAGTAGGTAGTTTGCTTTCAGTCATTTCCCTTTCTAAGCATTCCTTCTATCCCTTTCCCTAAAAAGTTTTACTTTCATGTCTAGAAGAAAATTAAGGTGATTATCCAAGAGGAACCAGCCTAGAACCTGGAGGTCTCATCTCAGTTAGCATAGGTCCCACACCTGGAGATGATTCTCATGTTATACTAGGTTATCAAGACTACGAGAGCTTGAAATAAGGGTGCAAACTTAGTGTATAACAATTATGGCACGCCCGGTGGGACTACAAACAAAATAAATTATTGTTTTAAAGATTATGTTATCTCTGATATATAGATTGCATAATACAAACTTTTGGAAGTGTTCTATTAAGTATATCTGGTGACTCCACTAATTTCACAGATCCAGGCCAAACTTGTTTAAGGTTTATGAGAAAGATTGAGACTAGGAGCTCAAAGCCCACTAAATTTTTAGAGTTTCCCTCAAAGAGGAGTCATAAAGGAAGGTCAACTCAAAGAACATCCCCTACAAGGAGAGTTTAGTCTACACCTCCTGATACCTCATAAGGGAGACCTTTTCCCTTTTATTCCAGAAGAAGAGGCAGATCTCTAACCAGAGATCTAGAGGAAGATTCAAATCCAGCAGCAAATACAACTCAAATAGTTGTCAATCTTCAGATTCCAACTCTTGCAATTGCTAGGCAGTTTCCCTTTGCACCTTTCAATTAGGGCAGTCCATTAGCATTTTCTCAACATCATGATGTGCCCTTGGTGGCACTAAAGAGTATACCTGATTTCACAGGTGAAGGGCAGACAACTGCTTTTGAACACATAAGAGATGTGACCACCATCTACAACATACACAATATTACTCAAGAGGATGTGGCCACAAAATTATTAGTAGCCTCTCTAAAAGGTAAAGCTCTTGAATGGTTTAGAACTCTAACTATTGGTTCCATTACTTCATGGGACAAGTTAGGAGATGCATTAAGTAAGCATTTTGAGGATAAATCAAATAACTTGTCTCTGGTAGAGTAGTTGACAACCATTAAGAGAGACCCTCAAGAGCAAATGATAGATTACAATAATAGATTCCTCAAAACATGGAATAGAATTCCAGTCTCTATGAGACCATCAACTGACCATGCTTTCCTTTACTACTTGCAAAGTCTGAATGGTCAAATTTCTGTCATGATCCAGTCTATGGGTGGTACTTCTTTACCCCAAGCTTTTGACATAGCTATCAAGGATGAGAACTATTTAATCCAAGTAGGCATGATTGCTAGAAGGCCACCAATGCCCATCTTCCCTAGCCTTCAGCCCGTTGCACCTACCCAAGTACCCCCATTTACCCCCGTTCCTACCATATTGGCACCCCAAGCTAGTACCACTAGCCAAGAGCTAACAGCAAGTTTCTCTCAAGAGTTACAAGAGATGAAGGATAGCCAACAAAGCAGTTAGCAAGAAATGACAAACTTTTTGTAGACCTTGACTAAAGAAGTAACAAATATAAAGAAGCAAGGTCAAGGAATCAGACCACCCTTCCAGCCACAAGGCCAAGGTCCTAATCAGCAATATCAAAATCAAGGATAGCCTTATCAACAAAATAGATCATCATACTAAGGAGGGTATCAAGGACAAAGGCAAAGTTTTAATCAAAGACCATTCCTACCATATAACCTTGCACCCCTCAATTCTGCAAATCCAGTTAGGGATATGGTTCCTAGTCAAAATAATATGGCTATGGATAATGAATGGTGCTTTCCTTGTAATCAACCTCACAATCAGGCTACATGTTCAAATGGATGGATGAACCAAGCCCTAATGGTTCAGAATGCCTCCCAAGCTCAATCAGAGGCTTCATCCAGTGGGTCAGTGCCT
Source organism: Chamaecyparis obtusa (assembly GCA_027943335.1). Lineage (NCBI taxonomy): Eukaryota > Viridiplantae > Streptophyta > Pinopsida > Cupressales > Cupressaceae > Chamaecyparis > Chamaecyparis obtusa. The sequence goes on along the minus strand of BSBK01006389.1, from coordinate 144,878 downwards.
CAACAAGAATCACAAGAGAATGAGACTGCTCTTTTCAATTGGGAACAACCAGACTTCAATGGAGTCAATGATGAAGTTTCTTTTGTTGCCTATACAAGAGAAGAAAGGAGAGCTCAAGACATGGAGAGGGTAGATTCCAATGCCAAAGCCACTACATCTACAGAGCCACTGCAACAAGCTAATTCCATCACACCTAAGGAGGCTCCTATCATTACAAGCAAAGAAGGAAAACATTCCAAAGAAGTGGAGCCCATCATGGTGAAGGCACAAAAAAGAGTACACACTGTGACACATTTCAATATTGTAGACAACATGAAGAAGGTGAATGTCACCATGTCCATGTGGGACTCTTTGGCTCTTCCAGGATAGCCTGAAATTTTGAAGAAGGCCATGACAGAAGTGACGACTCCTCAACCTGCAAAAGAAGTTGCAAAGCTAGTGTTGGTTAACACTGATCAAGAAAAGGAGGCCCCAAGTAGCAACTCCAAAGGCAATGCCACAAAGGTAGGAATTCAAAGACACCTCCCTTTTATGTATCTTTAATCAGTGGAAAATCTTTAGTACATAATTGTATGGTAGATAGTGGAGCTACTAGCACTGTAATGCCCAAGAAGGTAGTTGACCAATTAGGACTAAAATATGAACCCTTTCAAAAGAAGGTCACACAACTTGATGGATCCTCAATCAATACTATAGGTGTGGCTAAGGACACCAGTCTAATCCTACATGCTAGTCCTTATTTTTCCATCCTCCTTGATATATACATCATATATCTCCCTTCCTTATTTGCTATATGTTTGTCAAGGGAGTTTCAACCAAGATAGGAGGGTACCTATCTTCTGATTGGTCTCACATGCTTTTTCATACAAGATATGGTACCAAGGTCACCATTAAGTCAGAACCATTAGTAGCACACCATATAGAACCATATGTGTCTAATACCATCAATGTAAATTGCCCTATATTTGACAACAGTGACTTCCAAACCATTAGTGAAGCAAGAAAAAAGATAGAGAGTATCCCTGATATCCTTCTAGATGAAAGAGCTTCAGAGGCCCAAGAAAATCTTATTTGGGATTTTGGTTTGGGAAGTTATTTGATACAAGAAAGTGGAGTCATAGAACCAAGCCTTCTCAAAGAAGACACTGATTCAGAGGATTAGAGCAATCAGGTTTGGGAACTATTTTTTGATGGAGCTAGAAGTAGACATGGTTCTGGTGGTGGTGCTATGCTAGTGTTCCCAAAAGGAGAAAGGTACTATACTACTTTTAGATTCAGTTTCTCCTGCACTAGCAATACTGCAGAGTATGAAAATCTAGTCAATGGGCTAGAGTGGGCTAGAAAAGGAGGGCTTAAGGCCTTAAAAGTTTATGGTGATAGTGAGTTAGTTGTCAGCCAAGTAAGAGGGATAAGTGCAACCAAGAATGACACCTTGAAAGCATACAAGCATAGAGTTTGGGATGCAATTGAAGATTTTTGTGCTTTCAATATTGTTGCTATCCCTAGGAAGCTAAATCAAAATGCAGATAGATTAGCTAATGTTGGATCTCAGTATGACATTCCAAATAGTGTTTCAAAAGAAATAGATCAATAGCATATCAAAGTGATTTTTAGACCCTCTATTCTTGATAATGACATCAATTGGCAAGTGTTTAACAATCATGAACAAATTCTACAATTCTTGTTTGAAGAAGATGTCTTTTCAAAACACAATCAAGATAGGCTATCACAAAACTATCATGATCAAGTGATACAACTCAAGTCCAATAAGATGCCTAGAGGTCTTGTCACCTTAGAGACTATCTTCAACAAGGATGATGAAGTTAAGAGAAGCAAAGTTGGCCTGGTAGTCCAACAAGAACATTGTGTTGAACTAGAATTGGAACCAGGTAGGAGCTTACAATTTGGAAAAGTGAACACTAAATTGGAGAAGCAAGCTTACACATAGTTATTCAAAGAATTCAATGATGTGTTTGCATGGAAATATGAGGACCTCAAAGGTTTTGATCCTGCCCTTGCTCAACACACTATTGAATTAGAGCCTAATGCCAAACTAGTGAGGCAAAAGCAAAGGCCTGTTAATCCTAAACTTGAGCCACTTATGCATAAAGAAGTACTCAAAATAATAGAAAGTGGTATCATCTACCCCATCAAGCATACTAGTTGGGTTTCTAACCTTGTTCCTGTCAGGAAGAAGAATGGGGAATTGAGGTTATGTGTTGACTTCAGGGATCTTAATAGGGCCTCATTAAAAGACTGCCATCCATTACCCTCTATGGAACAAATCTTACAATGTGTCTCTGGATCTAAGAGATTTTCATTATTGTATGGCTATTCAGGATACAATCAAATTCTGGTTAATGAAGAGGATCAATATAAAACTACATTTACAACCAAGTGGGGGACCATGGCTTATCAAAAGATGCCCTTTCGTTTGTCAAATGCAGGTGCTACATTTTAAAAGGAAATGGATATGGCTTTTAAAAGCCTCATGTACAAGTTTGTGCTGGTCTACTTGGATGACATAACTGTCTATTCAAAGCATGCAGCAGACCATATCAAACATTTGAGGAAGATCTTTGAAAGGTGTAGAGAATTTGGGATATCTCTTAATCCCAAGAAATGTGTGTTTTCAGTCCATGAAGGAAAATTGTTGGGATATGTAGTGTCCAAAGAAGGGATTATAGTAGATCCTAAGAGAATTGTAGCCATCTTAGAGCTACCATTGCCACATCATAAGAAAAGTCTCCAATCTTTCATGGGAAAGATTAATTTTGTTAGGAGGTTCTTGCCTAACATTGCAGATTTACTCAAGCCCTTAACGGCCATGTTGAAGAAGAGTTCATCTTTTAGTTGGACCAAAGAAGGGAAAGTCAATTTCCAAGCTATCAAAGAGGCCTTAATAGAAGCCCCTACTCTCCTAAACCCAAATTTCAATAAGGATTTTATCCTTTATACTTATGGGGGTCATGATGCTATATCTGCAATGCTAACTCAAGAAAATTCAGATGGATTGGAGCAGCCTATTGCTTTCTTTAGCAAAGGTTTAGAAGAGTATGAACAGAGATACTCTTTTGTAGAGAAACATGTGTTTGTTGTGGTGAAGAGTCTTAAAAAGTTCAGATATTTTTTGACCCATAGCAAGGTACACTTGAAAGTTACTCATCCAAGTGTTAAAGAATTTTTTCTCTCCAAGGACCTGAATGAGAAAAGAGCTGGTTGGATCACCAAGGTGATGGAATATGACATTGATGTCCAAACTACCAAGCTAGTAAGAGGAAGAGGTCTTTGTGAACATTTGGTAGAGGATGAGAGTTCAAAGAAATCAAAACAAATAGATGCATCTCTGGTGGTGCATTCTATAGAAGAACAAGCCAAGGCAACAAGCTGGTTGCCTGATATGATCAATTACTTGAAGACATGATAATGTCCTGCAGGCCTAGATTCAGCAAAAAGAATGTATTATAGGTTACAATCTATTCCTTTTGTGCTGATAAATGAAGTTCTTCTCAGAAAAGATCATAGTGGTGTCCTTTTAAGATGCATAGATTTAGAAAAGATAGCTGATGTCCTATTTGAGTTTCATGATGGACCTTCTAGAGGTCATTTCTCTCCTAGGACTATTGCTTTTAAAATCATGAGGGTTGGATACTATTGGCCATCTATCTTCAAAGATAGTCATGAGTATGTGAGAAAATACATCAAGTGTGCCATGTTTGCAGGAAAAGAAAGGCTTGCAACCTTGCCCCTACAATCGATCAGAACAGAACAACCTTTCATGAAGTGGGGTATAGACTTCATAGGAATGATTAATCCTCCATCTAGTGCAGGAAATCAGTGGATAATCACTGCAACTAATTATTTCACTAGATGGACAGAGGCAGTTGCCTTAAAAGAATCAAATGAGAGTGCTGTATTAAGTTTTTATGATGACATAGCTCATAGATTTGGCATTCCAGACTCCATAATTTTAGATAATGCATTGGCATTCACAGGCCTCAAAGTCTCAGAGTGGGTAGTTGGGAATGACATTTATCTGAATACCAGTTCAAATTACTACCTCAAGGCAATGGCTTAGCAGAATCAACAAACAAGAATTTGATTAGGATAATCAAGAAGACTCTGCAAGACAACCAGAGGGATTGGCATACTAAACTCAAGTCTGCCTTATGGTTAGATAGAATCACTCCAAAGAAGATTATTGGGAATTCTCCTTATGTGCTAGTGTATGGCAGAGAGGCCAGGTTGTCCATTTCAACTAGATTACTAGCTCTGGCCTTGGCCACTCAATATGCTCTATTCAAAGAGGGAGATCCCTTACAGATCAGACATGCTCAGCTCATGGAATTAGAAGAATTCAGAAACAACTCAATGCAAGATATGGAATTCCATCAGATTCAGACAAAGAGGAGTTTTGATGAAAGAGCTAGGATCAAAAATTTCAAAGTTGGAGATGTAGTTCTCAAATGGGATGAATTCAGATCCAAGCTTGGCAGACATACCAAATTTGATTCATTTTGCAGTGGACCATTTGTTATAACAAAGTGCAAGGGATCCAATGTTTTCTAGCTATCAAATCTTGAAGGAGTTGCCTTGCCAATCTCAGTTAATGGATTCCACTTGAAGCCCTAATTTGAGGTTAATCCCTCTTTGTAAATTCTTGTAAATATGTGTTTTTCCCCTACTTTCTTTCCCTATTTTCTAGGTTAGTTTCCTGCTTTTCAAGAAGTGTATGTGCACAAGTTTGTCTCTTTGGTCCCAGTTGTGTCTCTCTGTCGAAGTTTTGTGTTCCTGTATGAACCCATGCCCAATGGATTGTTTATAGGCCACTGGTTTCCCATGTCTAGCAAGCTGACATCTAGTAGAAATCACCAAAATGTTAACATAATTTTCTTATTCTATACAAATTTGGCTAAAATCTATCCCTAGGTCCCTGTTTTACCCCTACCATGCACCTCAAAAAATTTCATGGTGTTTTTCCCTATTCTTTGGCCTTTGCAAATTTCTAAAGTCCCCTGGTCTGTAGTCATAAAAATTCATAAAAGTAGCCGTTACAAGAAAAAAACCCTAGAAAACCCTAAGCCCTATTATAATTCTTTGTTACTTTATCGGCCACTTAAGTTGCATCAATTTCCATGTGCACAATCAAATCCTTCAGTCGCCAAATCTCCGATTCCTAGTGGTCAAAGCTCTAACATTTAGCGATCCCGCAAATGGTTACCTTTTGGGTTGGCGGTCTTTGCTTAGCGGGTAAAGTCAAGATTCTACATTTGATGGCTATCACATGATCTCATTGCCCAAGAAGATTCCATGAGATCTTGCGATGACCATCGATCTTCCTATCTGCAAAGTGCGTTTGTCAGTGGGTCTAACCATGTTGTCCGAGCTATACACCTTTGATTGGTTAAAGACTTGTGATTCGACACCATGTCAGCGCAGGCCCAGAGGTTGTCAATCGACGATGATCTAACGGCTGGCACATGATCTAAGGGAGCTTTTTTGACACATGAGATCATGCACCCATCGTTGATCTTACTTTATCTCCGAGCTCTGTCATGTGAGTCCTCAGTTTCTGATGTGCTCATTCGTTATTGGTTAGCCAATCGACATCTTGGATCTGTCAATGGGACTATGTCAGAAGGTCTATGGATATGTTAGAAAGGCAAAGATCTATGGTGTTGGTATGATCTCATATAATCTTCTGACCCTATGAGATCATGTGACAACCATCCGATGAGAATCTCTTGGTCGTGGGTCCAATGTGCTACCTGGCGCTAATGTGCTCGGATATGATTGGCTACTGTGCGATGACCAAGATTTGTCAGAGGATATAATGTGTTGTGGGGTCCCAGTTCTAAAGGGATCAATGGCTGGTGCATGATATGAAAGAATATTAGGCGGCCATGAGATCATGCGCCCACCGTTAGATTGGAATCTAGTTCTTAGTGGGTCCGTTGTCAAAACCTACCAAGGTGTTTTGCTGATGGGGTGGTCGGGAAAAATGAGAGATTGCCAAGTGTCAAATGGGCCTAGGGTTAGTAAGGTTCCATGAATTAGTGACTAAGGTTTCTCTCTTGTTCGCTGGACTTATCCAGGGTTAGCTGGAAGACTTAGAAATTTAGCGACCACTTTGTTTGCATAGTCTCTTAACCGAACCAGGGTTATGAGAGGTTCTTCGTGACTTAGAGAAAATTCTTCAGTCACGTAGTCACCAAATGACTTAAGAGAGAAAAGCTCGAGATGGGGCCAAAATGATAGGTGTGCCGACGTGCTTGCATTTGATTGGCTGCAGTGTGCTGAGGTGTTTTTTGACTTTTCAAGAAGGTTTTATAATGTTTCCAAGGTTGATCTGAGCCGTTCATCTACCGAGAAACATTAGATATCAATGGACAAATTTTAAAATGACCAGCTAGCCATTATAATTCAAATTCAAATATCTCTGCAGAGGGTTTTCTGCCAGCGATTTATTCAAACAAGCTACTAGTGGTGAGGTAGCTAGGAAATTTATGTCTGCAGGACATTTGTAGTTGAAGAAGATGATGAGGAAGCCTGGGTGGCCATTATGAGTCATTTCTTGTCCCTGTGAGGTACCATTTTAGCATTCATGGCGGGCCTGTTGTAGAAAAGTTGATGGATCCAGGTTGCTTGCCCGCAGGTGGATGTAGTACAGGGAGGGGCACATAAACAAATATCTAATCAACTATGTTTTTGCAAAGTTGTATTTATGATAGGATTTGACAGAGTTAGGGTTGGTTTTATTCTTGTAAAATCCTTGTAACCCTAGTTAGGTTAGGTTTTTTACTCTGCCTGCATGCAGTTGAGTTGGTATATATTGTATTTTTGGAGCTTTAGAGCTCAGAGAGAGTTCACATTTTGTAAAAGAGAGAGTCCACTTTTGAAAGAAGCTCATCCTTTCTCAGAAGGCTATCCATGGTATCTTCTGTACCCTCTGGTCTTCTACTCTTTGTAATCTCCCATTGATTATTCAAACATTGTAGAGGTAAGGATTTTTCATGGATTGGAAACCTTCTATAGAAAGTTCATTCAAAATTTTAGCAGTATTGTAGCGTCCATCAAAAATTGTACGAAAGGAAGGGAATTCACATGGACAATAGATGCTGAATAGAGTTTCCAATTATTGAAGAAAAAGGTAACTAAAGCTCCTATATTGGCACTTCCAAATTTTGATAAAGTATTTGAAGTAGAGTGTGATGTTTCCCATGTTGGGATAGGTGTTGTTCTTAGCCAGACAGGTAAACCAATAGCCTTTTTCAGTGAAAATTTAAATGAGGCAAAGAAGAACTATTCTACCTATGATTTAGAATTTTATGCTATTGTCCAAGCCTTAAGGCATTGGAGGCATTACCTAGTCCCACAAGAATTTGTACTATTTACAGATCATTTGGCCCTGAAATATGTGAACACACAAAAGAAATTGAATAGTAGGCATGCTAAATGGGTGTCTTTCTTGCAAGGGTATAATTTTGTTTTGAAGCATAAGTCTGGAAAGAAGAATCAGGTTGCTGATGCCCTAAGTCAGTGTGTTACACTCATAACTACAATGGAATCAGAGATCATTGGTTTTGATGCTATTAAAGTTTTGTATGAGGCTGATGATGATTTTTGGGAAATTATAGAGAAGATTAGAGAATTGGGAACTAATCTTTTGGATCACATGAGAGGAGAATACTTAATGCAGGATGGTTACCTCTTTAAAGGAAAATAACTTTGTATACCAGCTGGTTCCATGGGGGAAAATATTATCCAAGAATTTCATAGTGGTGGTTTGGCTGGTCACTTTGGGAAGGACAAGACAATAGCCTTGGTTGAAAACAAATACTATTAGCCAAAACTAAAATGGGACATTACTAAGTACATGGCAAAGTGTAGAATCTATCAAGTGGCTAAGGGTCACTCCCAAAACACAGGATTGTATACACCTCTACCTGTACCCATCGAGCCATGGATAGATGTGAGTATGGATTTTGTATTGGGGCTTCCCCACACCTAGCGAGGTACAGATTCTATCTTTGTAGTTGTTGATAGATTCTCTAAGATGGCTCATTTTATTTCTTGTAAAAAAACTAATGATGCCACAAGGATAGCCAACTTATTTTTCTCAGAAGTTGTTAGACTCCATGGCATTCCGAAGATTATCACTTCTAACAGGGTTACTAAGTTTTTGAGTCATTTCTGGAGGACCTTATAGAAGAAGATGGGAACACAGTTGTAGTTTAGCAGTGCCTATCATCACCAAACTGATGGGCAAATTGACGTAGTCAATTGGAGTTTGGGAAACATGTTACGGTGTATTATTGGTGAAAAGCCCAAGCAGTGGGACTTGGCATTGCCTCAAGTAGAGTTTGCTTCCAACAGTTCTGTTAACAGATCAATTGGAAAATCTCCATTTTAGATCGTATATGGTAAGAATCCTCAGGGCATTTTGGACCTTGTACAACTCCCTGTGCAAGACAAAATTAGCGATGATGGGGAAGCATTTTCTGAACACCTTCAACAACTTCAACAAGATGTGAGGAGTAAATTACAGGATAGAAATGAGCGATATAAGGCTCCTATAGATGCCAGTAGAAGGAGACAGGTATTTAATGTAGGTGATTTGGTGATGGTGTAATTGAGGCATGAGCAATTTCTCACTGGCACATATCATAAGCTGAAATACGAAAAGATAGTTCCTTGCCGAATTTTGAAGAAGATCAAGGATAATGCTTATGAGGTTTGTCTACCAAATGATCTGGATATTTTTCATGTCTTTAATGTTTCTGATTTATATGCATTTCATGGAGAACTACCTAAGCCAGCTAGTATAGATGAGGTGGATTGGCATCACCACCTTTCAACCAAAAAGAATGAAAAGATTGCCCACATTCTAGACAAGCAATCTACAGTCACCCGAAATGGTCATTACAATAGCTACCTGATTCAGTGGGAGGGATTACCAGCAATCGATAGCACCTGGATCTCAAAATGGGAAGTGATGAAATTGGACCCCACAAATTTGTATCATTTCACAAACAACCACTTGCATGAGCTACATTCATTTAAAGAAGGGGAGAATGATGCAGGACCCTCCGTAGGTCATAATCTCATACAGAAACTTCTGAAGGTCATAACTTTTGACTAAAGTCTAGGTTTTTGCTGAAATTTTTTGAGTGCGTGCCTTAAGTGGTGGCATTTGTTTTGCCACTAGATCTCAAATTGATTGGGGTCTATTTTAGCACATTTTTAGGAGCTGAAAGTTTCATCTCAGGCTCCGAAATCAGCTTTTAGTGTTTTTTCTCTAGTTTTTAGAAAGTTATGTTTTGTAATAAATCCAGAGATATGTTTCTAATCTCAGATATTTGTTGGTGATTCATTCTAACTTAGTCGAGGGCATGTTTAGGGAAAATCTCAGCATTTTAGGTGTTGTTTCAAAAATTACAAAAAATGGCAAAAAAACACTTGTGGAAAAAAACTACCAAAAAGGGTAATTTTTGGATTTCTTCTTTTTTCTAGTCTTTTGGTTACTTAAGAGTTTGTAGCGAATTATAGAGGCAGTCAGTGATGAATGAGAAATATTTGAAGGTTTCAAATCTGGGTTATTTGTCTTGTGATTGAACTTATTTTTAAAAGAGTGTGTTGTGCTACATCACTATATTATTTGGTTATGTTCACTAACCTAATATGATATGTTTGATTTAATGCTTCTAATAAATAGAGTAAGCTGAATTGTTCAAAATGAACTGTTTATTCATTATCACAGTCAATGCTCAAAAGAAGGATGCATGTTAACATTTGAGCTCATTGTTCACAATATGTAGTTATGGGTGTCATGAGCCCGTGCTCGAACCTCGCAAGAAACTATACTTACAAAAACTTTCAAGCATGTTGTGATAATATGTACAAGATGGTACAGAAAAGGATCAAGTCACAATGATGAATATAGGATGCTACAGCCAAGTGAAGAGGAACATAGTGAACTCAACAAGCACTGGTAATTATCATTTTTTAGCATTCGGTCAAGTACAGCACAAAGATATCTACAACTTCTTGATATAGTTGTGTCCTTTCAAAAAGGGAATTTTGCGAAGAAAAATCAGTCACTGTTAAGTTACAGCTCAGCAAATAAGGCTATAGGTGGTATGATTGAAATAGTTAATGTTGAAATTAAGCACGGTTTCAAAGATAAAAGCATTGCTAGGTCACAGCCCCCATATGGTACAAGAAATCAAAATGTACTGGATAACAGAATAAGTAAGTAGCAGTGTTAATTCAATAGTTACAACTTGGTAAATGTCACTGTTATTTTTACACAACAAATCTGAGATCTTTAGCTGAAAGATAACATTAAAATTAAGTATGTTGATTGATATAGCTATGTTTTTTCTATGAGCATGTTGACTGCTATCAGCTAAAGACAAATTTGAATAACATTGACAGGGAATGAGTAGGCCAACAGTCAACATCAAATAATAGAAATCATTCAAACAGTTCCAGCATTCATGATATCAAGCTAAAAAAACTTCAAGAAGTTAAGTGGTGCAGTATTAATTAGCAGTTGGTCACATGAATCATTTCCCTACATGTGAAATACCATTTAAATAAAGCTGAATATTTCTGGGAAACATGCAAAGAACATTTTTTCTAGCTTAAACCTTTGAGTTATCCTTAGTAGAAGTAAATGTGCCCCCTTTCTAAAATATCATGAACTTATTGTTCAATAACTAGAGTATACAATAAATGCTAGTTGAACCAACTCTCAAATTGAATTCTTCCTATGATCTGATGTGATCCTTCCCTACATCTAAACTGATTCATATAACTTGTTAGCTGGGTATAAATGGCTATCTAACAATAAGCACAATTGGTAGTCTATTGGATAGCTACTTGAGAAGAGGTTGAAGCCAAAATTTGAAATAATGGGTGGTAGATGTATTAAAGTATACAACTAAGTAGTACTATGATAAAAAAAATCTCAATATATCTTTCTCAAAATTCATTATCAAAGCTACGTGCCACTTTATGTAAATGAGAGCATGATTTATTGAATACTCATATTTTTTATCAACAGAGTTATAACACTTTAATGCATTAATATAAAAACATTGGGTGGCTGCAAGAAGTTGGGTGCCAATTTTTGGCAAAAAGTGGAAGAGTTTTTCCTATTTTTCAAAATTCATGTCAATTGATGTCAAAAATTGAGGCAATTAGAGATTAAATCTCGAAAAACTTCACTAATAGAAATTATAGTACTCGGAGTTAGCTTTTCAAATATGTAATTTATTTCAATACCCACATTTCATAAATTAATTTTGGTAGGCATATTTAAAAACCGCTTTTTCAGAATGCCTATTTCAGGACCATACCTCACCCGTGTACGGCCACCCTTTTTTGACACAAATAAATCAATATATGTTAATCCTTTTTAGGAAAGATACCTAAGACACTATAGATTGATGATTATATTTTTCCTTCTTTTTTTTTTGTATATATTTTTTTTAATTGATTTTTAATTGACAATAAAGTATATTTTTGAAACCTCTAGTGTACGGCCACCATAATTTGATGAAATGTTCATATTTTTCAAAAACAAAAAAAATTATCTTGAAAATAATAGAATGTAGATTGATGCCATATGATTTTTTTTTGCAGAAACCTTAAAACAAAAAAGTTATTAAAAGTTTAGTAAACCTCTGTGTTTCACATTTTCATACCTTTTGCTATTGATAAATATAGGAAAAATAGTAAAATTTATTATATCATCAAAAAATTTACATTTATAGAATCAGGACAACGAAATCCATAATGGGTTTTTGTTTCATCAAAAAATTTAAATTGAAAGATGCTCAAAAAATTCGTTGAAGACAGAAAATTAATGTTAAAATAACTTAGTCAAATTTGTGGAGGTGAAGACATAGGGTCGATGGGACCAAGCCTAAATCATGCCTATCCCATACCAAAAACTGAGGCAAGTTCAATTTTCCCACCCCAAGCTTTTAGAAACGGGTGCCCGATTTGAAATTTAAAAAAATGGGTGCCCGTTTCAAAAGTAACCGTTAACGAAACGGGCACCCATTTTGTTAAAAAATGGGTGCCTATTTCTAATGAATCTGTTGGAAAATGACAGGTGCAGAAGTACAGAGGTCCAATGATTGAATCATTATTCAATCATTGTACGACTGTACCCGTGCACAAATAGAATGTTTTAATTAATTTAGACCCGGTTTTGTCTTGTTCTGGATTTGACACTTGTTGGATTAAAAATTCATCCAAATATGGGATCAAAGCAACGTAGAAAGAGACAAAGGATAGAAAATAAAGAAAAGGAAGCAAAATGTCAAAGAGAAAGAAGAGCAAGAATTAGAGAGGGTAGTAATGCCGGAGCTTCGAGTTCAACAGTAGCTTTAAAGGAAGAGAGCATTGAGAACACTGTAATGGATGAAGAGCCAGAAGAAGGAAATACAAATCAAGAAAATCTAGGTGCATCTACTAACCCAGTATTGGGTACTAGTATGTCTTCACAACCCTGCATATATTCTGAAAATGAAATTCATGATTTTTTTCAAGCGGGCTACAAAATAAATGATTTGGATTTTATTCATGGAAGTACAGTAAGAAATGAAAGTCAAACACCAGTTGAAAAAGAAATTGAAACCCCACCTATGACTGAAAATCAAACCCCAACTGATGGTGAAAATAAAAGTATAGCTAAAATTGAGAGTGTGGATGTAGACATGGAAACACAGTTGAAAATGAAACATGTTTAAATGATAATGAAATGGGTAATCTTTTTCAATTGAATAGTGGTGTGTTAGACAATCTTCGTGGCTTGGTTTCATGGAGGCAGATTAGGACATATGCTAATAGATTGTTCAAACTATTTTTTTATAACAAGAAATTTGGGTTTCAATGTCAATTGATGTTACAATTAATGAAAATGACGAAGATGCGGAAAGTGATGAAGAGGTTAGGAGTCAATGTGAAAGAAAAAAAAAAGGATGAGTCTTTGAAACAAGTTGTTTCGACTATTGCTAGTGCCTTTGATACAATTGGAAAGAAAAGTCATTCTAAAGATAGAAATGCGGCACGACGAGCAATAACAATAGCTTTAGTAAACAAATCAACCCATGATAAAAGAATGATGAGTAACATAAGTGGATATCTTAATATTCATCGTAAAACTTTGGCAAAAGCTGTGAAGAGAAGAGTTGACTTTGAAAGTGATCCAGCTAACAACTTATGGACCTATAGTGGCAGACTCCTGACATCTGATATGAAACTTACTAGTGAAGTGAAAACATTGATTGAAAGATTTTGGAAGGATAATACAAGAGTATCGCCAAATGCCAGGGATGTTCTAAAATTAAGAGTTGGCTCAAAAATTCATGAACCACATCCAAAACACCTTTTGGACATGACTCAAACTGAATTATACAAAAAATTTGTAGATGAAAAGGTGTTATCAATCAGCATAAGTCAAAGATCATTTGAAAAGTGTAAACCTTGGTATGTAAGGGTAAACAAGGAAAGAGTCACATGTTGTTGTAAAACTCATGTCCAATTTCATTACCATTATGATTTATTTCGATCTATACGTGGTACCATGCATACTAAAGAAATGTTACAGGAATGTGGTATCCAAATTCCACCTCAAGTTATAAAGGAGTTCATCTCAAGTTTGTTTTGTAACCCACATAATGACCAATATTTTCTTTTCAATGCATGTGTTTGTGGTGTATGCAATATATGTGGCAATCTTGCATTATTAGATGAGTGTTTTCATGAAACTCCTACAACTGAATTCGGACAACAAATGATTGATGTGTGAAGATTTAAAACTGTTGAATATCCATTGAAGGATGGAAAGGTTGGAAGATGATGTGACCTAATAAATGAAAGCATTAGTGTTCACGCATTCATGAATGAATTTCAAGTGTAAGATCATACCTAAATATGTGAAACACTCTCATAATGCTAGATGGCTTGATGAACAATTTTGCATGTGCAAGATCTAAAACAAATATTCTAATTTAATCTATGACATGTACATATATCGATCAACCAAAAAAAAGCTAATCCACATAACATGTCACTCTAGTCCATATATAACATGTCCAAATAACTAGTCCAAATAAAACATGTCCATAAAACATACATCATTGGTCCAAATAAAACAAGTTCATATATAACAAGTCCATAAAACATGTGAATAGTCCAAATATAACAAGTCCATAAAACATGTGAATAGTCCAAATATAACAGGTCCATAAAACATGTGTTCATAGTCCATATAACATCTAGAAATAGTCCATATAACATCTAGAAATAGTCCATATAACATCTGAATAGTCCATATAACATGAAAACACAAGTAACATCTAAGAGCCTGGATCGCCCATCTGATCTGCCGTCCTCTTCACTCCACGTGAAGAGGACAGAGATGTATCATCATGCTGTACACCATCAAGTGATTTTAAACATAAATTATGAAGAGATAACATAAGAAGTGGGTTTAAACAAATAATTCACTTACAAACAAAATAAATATTGAATATACATATATCAAATAAATTACCGTGGAACCCTGCTGAGTAGTTTCCTCTGTGGGAGGAGGACCTGGAGTAAAAAATGTCATTGTGGTAATGTCCTGTACAAAACAAATTACAAATTTATTATAATAATATTCCCTAAAAATGACATGTGCATCATGATTCAAAAATATTGGAATTTAATATATTAATAACTATGACCTCAAAGGATGATGAGGCCTGCATCTGGCTGGGTCCTACACCATGACCACGTGAAACTATACTCAATAATGGTTCTGAGGGTACATCAGTAGGGAATGATGTGGCGAAGGCCTACATAATTGTAAAAAATAGAAGTGAATTAGAATATACGCATAAATACGTGAGCATGTATAAATAGTTAAATTAAAATTAAAATGCAATATACATACAAGCGGTATATGGGGAGTGTCCTCTATGACCGATGGCAGAGTACCCATCGAACTGCTGCCAAGGTGGTATGAAGTGTGACCCTACAATATATATTTTGAAAACAAACATTATTAAAGTAAAGTTTCAACAGTAAATATTTCTAGGGGTCGAATAGACATGATAAAAACACATACAGTGAAAGGTGCACCAACATCTGAAGCAGTCGAATGGACATGGTGATGGTCCATGGATGTCGTGGTCTCCTTTACCCCCTGTCTGACAAAAACAACATATTTTGGTTTATATGGTTTGTGTGTCTGTACATATATATGTAGACAAAATATTTTATCACTATTATATAGATTACCTCTATGCTAGATAAATCCGCTGCGTATAGAAGGTCAAGAAATGATGACAACTCGGTAGGTCAATCCTCTGTGTCATCATATCCTCCATGTGCGCCCTCTGCATCATCAAATCTATCATCTAGCCCCTCACTCTATGGACCAGTACATATGTCCCCACAGCTGGTGCAAACATGTGCTATGCTCTGGGGTGCCCTAGCCATCCTGAACTACTCAGCTAAATCACCCAAAAGGGCGCTCAATGAACCAAGAGCAGAGGTGACTGCTCAGTGGTGTACTGGCGCTAGAATCATAGGAGCTGGATACAAAACAAGGGGCTCCTCATGTGGACAATTTTTGACTCTATCACTCAGCTTCGCCCCAGGCCTGTCCTGAGGCATGCCTCTACCGACCCCCTGAAATGCTCTCATGTCAAAATAATTGGGTTTTTTACCCAATTCAAACTCAGCCCACAATTTTCTCAAAAAGTACATGGGGACCTCATGATTTGCGTGTGGTGGATGGTCAAATACCATCCACCACCACTCCCAAAAGTGATGTGAAATCAATGGGTGCCTGCACCAGCAAATAGATATTCTTGATTTTTTGGAGTTTATTTCTTCACCTGTTTTCAGATTCTTAAACCACCGAGCAAAATCTACTTTGGTGATTTTAAGATCCTTCACCTCTTTATAGGTGAGTGCATCAGCATAGAATGTTCTCATGGAATCTCTCCATGAGCGATAGCTATCCAACTCATCATCGAGGGACTGGAAAGAATCTACTATGCCTTGCATAGTATCTGCAAGGCGTAGTAGATGTGCAGAGGGGTGGGGATCATGTCTAACCATCTCAATGTCCCTGACAATAGAGGCGATATTACACCTCATGTCCTCTCTAAGCGGCTCTGTGGTACAAGGAGGTGGTGGAGGTGGGGGTGGTGGTGGTGGTGGTGGTGGTGGGGGCTGACCTCCTGAATGCTCGTCCATCATGTGTAAACTGTACATATATAAAGTAGTTGAACATGTAAATGAAAAGTATTTAAACACATGAATAATCTGAACATATATATCTCTATCTTCACATGTACACATTTATAAAGTATTTGAAAATGTAAATGAAAATTATTTAAACACATGCATAATATATTAGGTCTTAAGAGTGATAGTAGGTCCTATTACGTCTTACAAGTACATACTAGCTCCTATTAGGTCTAAAAGGTACATAATAGGTCCTATTAGGTATTAAGGTTACATACTAGGTCTTAAGGGTCATATTAGGTCTTAAGGGTACATACTAAGTCTTAAGGGTCATATTAGGTTTTAAGGGTACATACTAGGGTTTAAGGTTCATATTAGGTCTTATTAGGTCCTATTAGATACTATTAAGGGGTTATATTATGTATATATTAGGTCCTATAAAGAGAGTTTACTTTGTAAATGTTTATTTCTTTTCAATAAGGTTATATTTTATATTGATTTAGTTGGTTTGTTAATATAATATTCTAAACTTGCTACGATGTCTTTGTTTAAAGATATATAATGTATTCCTTTATTGGTCAATTTGAAAATAATTACTTTTTAGTACATTGAACATGACAAGAGAGGAGACAGAGAGAAGAAAGTTCAAGGGAGAGAGATGAGATAGCGGAGAGAGGAGAGACCTGAGAGAGGACGTGAGGAGAGAGGAGAGAGAGAGATCAGAGAGAGGAGCGAGAAGGTGAGGAGAGAGAGCGAGAGAGAGAGAGTTCAAGGGAGAGAGATGAGAGAAAGAGAGAGGAGAGAGAGAAGAGAGTTAAACGAAGAGAGATAAGAGAAAGAGAGAGGAGAGAGAACACGATCAGAGAGGAGAGAACATTAGGTTTTTGTTTACAATTGTCTACATTTTAGGTTTTCGTAAATACAATTTTATACATTCTAAGTTTTCATTTTCAGTTTTTAACAAATACATGATTTCTAAACAAATTGAAAAGTAAATTAAAGCATAAATAAATGAAAAACTATAAACATACATTCATTTTTAAAATAAATTCATATAATGCTATTTAAAAACAAAAATTAACTTTTTATATGTTTTAGGTTTTCATTTACAATTTTAAATATGTTTTCAGTTTTCTACGTTTTAGGTTTTCGTTTTCAGTTTCGTTTTAGGTTTTGTTTTCAATTTCATTTTAGGTTTTCATTTTTGGTTTCATTTTAAGTTTTTGTTTTTTGTTTTCATTTTCGGTTTCATTTTAAGTTTTCATTTTCAGTGTTCTACGTTTTAGGTTTTCGTTTTCAATTTCCTTTTAGGTTTCGTTTTAGGTTTTCATTTTCTGTTTCATTTTAAGTTTTTGTTTTCAGTTTCATTTTTAGTTTTTGTTTTCAGTTTTCTACGATTTAGGTTTTCTTTTTCAGTTTCATTTTCGGTTTTCCACATTTTAAGTTTTCATTTTCGATTTTCCATGTTTTAGGTTTTCATTTTCAATTTTCTCCATTTTAAGTTTTTGTTTTCAATTTTCTACTGTTCAGGTTTTTGTTTTCTACTTTCTTACGTTTTAGGTTAAATTTTTTTCAATTGTACATTATTTCTAAACAAATCGAATAACAAATAAAAACATACATTTCATAATCTAAGAAAATACATTCATTTTTAAAATGCAATCTTAAATAGCTATTTAAAACTAAAATTTAACGTTTTACTACTGAAAATAAACATGAAAAATAAAATAAAACAAGTCAAAATGATAAATACGTACCTGGAACTCGAAAAAATGTGTTTGTGGGGTCGGTAGGCGTCTAACAATCGGACACGCGATGTTGAAAAATCGTAGATCCCGTTCTCTTGTCGCTAGAAAATGACAGGAAATGCTGTCAAAAAAAAAAAAAATACTTTTCCAAAATGGGCACCCATTTTTTGTCAAATCGGGTGCACGTTTTGGCTCGGTTGACCGAACCGAAACGGCCGGGCACCTGTATTATTAAAGATCGGAGTGCCGAACCAAAATGGGCAATCGATTTGAAAAAAAATGGGTGCCTGTTTCTAGTGGCGCATTTTTCCAAGTCGCGGACTTCCGCGGAATTGGCACCCAACTTTTTGCACGTACCCCATTATTTTAAGAATGTAAATAATAATGACCATATCTTCAAAAGTTAACATAGTTTTATTTTTAAAAAATTTAATCAATTCAGCACATACACATATGATGTAGTAGAACAAATTTTAGGGCACAATATTGCTTGATTACTTCTAATCTAATTTCTCCATGATAAGTTACATAACATTCTCCTTTTACATCATCCCATGCAATATTTAAAAATTTGTTTAAAGCCTACATTAATTAATTTATATGTCTAACTCTAATTATTTTTTTACAACATACCATTTAATCATATTTTCATTAGTCCCTTACCATTTATATTTTTTTGTCTTCAACTCATTAATTATTGTCCTTTATCAACTTGTACTATTTAATATGGCGCCTATCAATGTTTCCATTGGTCCTTTCCTAGCTCAGGTGATGTTTGACAATATTGATCAATCAACTACCTTCTAAATTATTATAAAGGTTTATTTAAACAACACAGTAATAATTAAAATGAATTCAAGAAATGAAATGGCGAGAGGAAAGAATTGCAGAAAACAAGCAGTTCTCTTTTGTGTGGCACGACTACTATTTATAGATAAGAACATCATAGTAGGCAAGATTTATTTAGACAGTATAACCATCCAACAGATGGTTTTTGTATCAAGCACAAATGTATTATTGAAACCTATTAAATGAATGTAGTAGTAAAAGGAGAGAATTGCAGCCTAGTATAAAGAAAGTCAAGACATCGAGTAGAAGGTTTTAGTTACCGAGTGAGGTAAACTGAAATTCAGTTGAAGAAAAGATGTTAGTCACAAAGAAAGGAACAAGAAATTAAATACAAGGATTGAAATAAAATTTAATGTTGATCTATGATGAGATAAAAGATTTTAATGATGAGGAAGAGTTAGTTGAAGAGATCTACAATCAGAAAAATTTAAAGTGATGATCTAAGGTAAAATCTAACAGGCAAAAAAAGAAGGAACAAACTCTAAGAAAGTTCAAGTTCCAAGGTGATGATAAAATGTCTTACTGAGCTGTAGATTCATTGAATTAATGTATGAGGATAATCATGATATTAATAAAAGGAAATTGTTAGAAAGGAGATTAAGCAGAAAAAAAAGGTATGTATAAAGGATGAATTTTTATGGACAATGATTGGCTAGTTGAAGAGTTGAAGAGTCACTGACTGATGCAATTAAGAAGGAAAAGATGAATTCTGAGTCAGAAAGAGAGATTTGATGAAGTATTGAAGCTAGTAGAAAGTGAAGGACTGAAGTGAAGAAGAAGAGCGCACAAAGGATCTTATAATGCAAAGGATAGTTGCGGATTTACAGTTTAATTTATTTACTATTACTTATTAGCATTTTTAATAGAAAAATATCTTAACCAAGTGGATTTAAAAGTCTTCTTTATAAATCCTTGCAATAGGTAACATTCTAGAAAGAGAGTTTGAAGTCCTTTAACCAGGCCACTCCTAATAGCGTGAAGATCCTAACAAATCTGAGGTAAATATCTTAACCGGGTCACACTTAGCAGTGTGCATTGTAATCTTTCACAGGATTGGCTTTTAGTCAAGCATACTTCAGAAGAGTATTTATTTAGTGGGTGACGATTCCCATAGTGGTTCTTCGCACAGCTGGGTTTTCACATTAAATAATAGTGTTGTATATAATTTCTATTTTTTATTGATAAAGTTTATTTACTGATGTTAGTAAAATTTGAATTATGTTTGAATGAGTCGACACTGTATTAATCAAAAAAAACATTTAAGGTACAGATAATCAAGGATTACCGATTCATCCCCCCTCTCCATATTACAACAAAAAATAGTTTTACAGGGACCTGAAACCCAAGTTTAGTACATTAAAAACTAAACCAAGGAACTATCAATAAACTAACATCAAGCCCAACACCAAGAAAAGAGAGCCAAAATATAGGGGACATCCACCCAAACCACCTAAACACTCTTAACTAAATCTACATTCTTCCCAATAAAGTGTGCATTAATGCTCATATAACCTTACCAACTAAATTATCAATGGGGATTACTCCCTTTTCCTTATTATATAATATGATAGTGGGTCCTAGCCAAGCTTTTATATTTGCATTGTCCACAACAACATCCAATCCCCTATTCAAACTTTTATCCTTTAAGTGCACTTTTTGGGTAGAATTAACAGTCACAAACGGGGAGGCATTAATACCTTTGGATAAAGCTTCAAAATTAACTACTTGATCATTCAAATTCTTGAGACCCTCAATGGAATTATCCATGACATTTTTACTAACCACAACAATAGCTATGACCTTATGCTACATTGTGTTAAAGATATCCTCCAAAAAAAAATTCCTTTTTTAATGGTCTACTTCTAGCTCACTAATTGACCTCGCCAAGGTATCAATAATCTCCATAATAGTATCTAAATCTATTGGTTGGAAGAGGGGACACTCTATTTCAATCTAATGATTTCTACCACAATCAGAGAAAAAAATTCATTCTCATTATACATCATGCCATTAATATCCTTGTTAATGCTTGGGGTCTCTAATTTAGAGGAACCCTTTTCGCTAAGGGTCTCTATTTCGACAAGGATATCTATATGAATGGTAAGAATGTTAATTGGATTACACTAATTACGAAAAATGGTGGACTTGGGGATCGTGGCATCGTGAGGCTCAAACTTTTTTCCCCGCACTATATTTTTGGATCTAATTGAAATAAACCCTAAGAATTTTGAAGAGCTAACAACAGCCTTTCTTTTTCCTTTTTTGTCCCTACTGGGGTCCATAGAATATGGAATGTAGTCTTCAGTAGCCTGACATAATCTGAGATATCATCATCAAATACCACAACCCTTTTCTAGGAAGACAAAGCTGAGTATTTCTCTTTCACCCCCATGTGGAACACCTCATCCCCATCCAAATCTTTAAAATTCCATATCCCAAAAGTGTCACCATAATGCACTCGAATATTATTTTTAAACTCAATCCCTTTTTTGGGAGGGGGATTTCTCTCCACATGCAATAATTTCACATGTTCCATAATCAATAAAATGAAACCCTTAAATACAGAATAGGTATAACTAAACCCTTATGCAAACATCAATATAATAAAGTTATTAAGAATGTAAAAATTGATGATAATGTCTTAATAAGTTCAATTTTTTAAAACAAATTAAAATTTAATAAAGTAAGGACAAACACATATTATAGTAGAACAAATTTTGGACCACAATCTTACATCTTTGCTTCAAATTAATCCATGTATATACCTAACCATGCACCATATAGAAATAAATGTTTTGGTGCTTATCATTATACACATTTGCATTCTATTGACAAGAATATTTTATTCAAACATCTAATTCAATGTCTTATAGAGATAAAGATAATTCAGGTCTATAATAAGCTCTTAAATTTTGATGATAAGAATCTTTATTTCACATTTATTTCAAATTCTTGATATAATATTTGTAATTTCATAATTAAAATGTGAATGTTCTACAAAAGTACATCAAATAATTGAGATTCATTCATTTAACTTCTCCAAAAGAACATGGCGTTTATCATATTTTAATTAGTCCTTTACCATTTGTATATTTTTGTCTTCAACTCATTAATGGTAGTTATTTATTAACTTGTACTATTTAATATGGCATTTATCATATTTCCATTTGTCCTTTACTACTACAGCTCAGGTGATGTTTGACAATATTGATCAATCAACTACCCTTTAAATTATAAAATGATTTATTCAAACAACACAACAATAATAAAAATGAAAGAATATGAAATGGTTGTTGGCATTACAATACATTGACAGTTGAAACTGTCATTGGCTATTGCATTTATAACTATTTTGTTATTACGGTTATGTATAACTGATCTTCCGTGTATAAATTTCCTCCAGTGATGATTAAATATTATTGAATGCTTATCTTCTATTACCTTCATTTGGTATCAGAGCATTCTCAAGAGGAGGAAGTATGCAGAGTGCATCGCTACACAAAACCCTCTCTATATGGCTTCCATTTTAGAGTATCTCACCGCAGGTTCTTGAGTTGGCATTGGGAATAAGATTCAGAGTAGCCTTAGGCAAATTGTAGTCACAACATTCGAACTAGGTGCTGGCGCTGGTGACCGTTTTAACCATTTAGTACACAACACTTTTGGAACTGTTTAGTGCTCAACAATACTAGTTTTTCACAACATTTTTGCAGTGGTGTTTTACTGCAATAGTTTTCAAGTAGCGTATGTGGCTGGTGGAAGGGAACGAAGTGCTGATAGAATGCAAGCAGTTTCAAGGTGGACCTGTGTTGGCGTGTGAGGAAATGAACAACTGGCAAACACATTATTCTCTGCAATGCATGAAAATAGTGAGTGAAGTATGTATCAATGTTGAAGTCACTGGTTTAGGAGTTTAGTACCAGTCATAAGTTGTAGAGACTAACTATCTTTTTAGTGATTGGTAATTTTCTTTTGGTGGTGTGAGGGTGTTTACTGACTACAAAGATCATCCACTATTCTTACAGATGCATCCCCTACTCTGTCCCTAGTGTGGTATTGATGAATGATCATACTTATTGTGTTTGAAGTCTTTTGTAGTGTTTGGATTTGGTGTCTAACTACATTCAGTGAAGGATGATTCACAATCTTTAAACAGTTCGGCCATATTTTTGAACCTCTCTATTTGGCATGGTTACATGTTTTGGGATGTTTTTCCATTCATGACAATTTTCTTTGATTTAGAGACCTATGCTGGTATGTTAGTTATTGAATTTCATTTTGAAGAGTGACTGCAAATAAAGTCATCAGGTCGAGGCTCTTGAAGGAAAACGGATTTGGTAATATCTTGATACAAATGTGTTATGTTTTAAGGGCTTATTGTATTCCATTTTTAAAACGCTTTTCAATGTTGAAAGGAGAAATATTTTGAAAGGATTAATTTGGACATATTTATCAGTTGAAAGTGTCATCCTACTATGCTATGAGCTTAAAAAATGGAGCCAAGAATCTTCTTCATGTTGATTGGGCCTTCAGAGGTTGTGGTGCTCCCTTGGATGGCACTATTGAAGACTAAAATTTAACAAGGTCATTTTGTAGGTTGGGGGCATCGGAGGATGGAGGAACTTGCATCATCTCAAGTTAGCTTCTCACTTTGTGATGGTTTTCTTTATGAGAAGCATTTTTGGCTTTCTATTTTTGTTTTGCTTTCTAATGTTGATAGATTTGAAGAATGCATTGTTGTAGAGACTCATTTTGGAGACAGGTTTATCATTTGGTAGTGCGCTCAATATGGATTATTGTCAACTGAGCTTTATAGTATATGATTGAGAATTATACCCTTTCACAGTCACGAGACAATGATAGAGATCTTTCGCATCTCTTCGGGATCATTGTTGAATAATTCAAGACTGTGATTCGAGAGTTTGGGACTGAGATCTTAAGAACACAACTCGAAGCTACACCTTTCCAAGGTCACAAGATAACTTGATGGAGCCTTACCTGATTCAAGATTTGCAACTTCAAAAAGAAGATTTCCTCAATATATGTATTCATATTATGTAATCAACATGTTTTGTTGTGTAAGCCTTAAGGGGGGGATCCCTAGGGCAAAGTGATTTTGATGTACTTTTAGGATCAATGTATTAAGGGGGGGAATGTTGGCATTATAATACATTGATAGTTGAAACTGTCATCGGCTATTGCGTTTCTGTATAACTATTTTGTTATTACAGTTATGTATAACTGATCTTCTGTGTATAAATTTCCTCCAGTGATGATTAAATATTATTGAATGGTTATCTTCTATTTCCTTCAATGGCGAGAGGAAGGAATTCAGAAAATAAATAGTTTTCCTTTGTGGTGTGCGACTACTGTCTATGAATAAGAACATAATAGAAGGAAATATTTATTTAGACATGTGGTTGTTGTGTTAAGCACAGATATATTATTGCAACCTAGTGAATGAATGTAAAATTGGATGAACAAAATTACAAAAATAACTGGTCTTATTTATGTGGCGCAACTAATATTTATGAATAAGACTAGATGAGGACCTAAAATGGATTTCAATAGATGTCCTTACGGTGAAAATCAGAAGCAACACCTCCATAACTGACTTTTTTGAGTAAATGTGGTGCTGGAGGAGGATGTGGAGGTGGAGGTGGAGGTGGAGTGCATGCAGAAGAGAAACATGGGGAACTAGAAATGATAGACTGTCCTAGTTTTGTAAGCACATTATGATCTGATAAAACAAATTTTTTGAGTAGATGTAGTGGTGGTAGTGGTGGAGGAGGTGGAGCACATGGAGAAGAACCCAAGGGGATCGAGAAACAATAGACTGCTCCATTTTTGTAAGCACATTACGATCTGCTAAAGAAACTTTTAAGAGTAGATGTGGTGGTGGTGGTGGAGGAGGTGGAGCGCATGGAGAAGAGCCACAAAGGGAACTAGAAACATCAAACTGCTGCATATTTGTAAGAACCTTATGATCTGATAAAGCAACATTTTTGTGTAGTAGTGATGGTTGTGGTGGGGGAGGAGCTGGAGTGGATTGAGAAGAGCCACAGGAAGAAGCAGAAATAGAAGATTTCTCTATTTTTTTAAGCACATTATGATCTGCTAAAGAAACTTTTTTGAGTAGATGGGGTGGTGGTGGTGATGGTGGTGGCGGAGGAGGTGGAGCACATGGAGAAGAGCCACAAGGGGAACCATAAATTGCATACTGCTCCATTTTTGTAAGCACATTATGATCTGATAAAAAAAATTCTTGTGTAGTAATGATGGTGGTGGTGGTGGTGGAGGAGGTGGAGCGCTTGGAGAAGAGCCACAAGGGGAACTAGAAATAGTAGACTTCTCCATTTTTTTAAGCACATTATGATCTGAAAAGGAAACATTTTTTAGTAGATGTGGTGGTGGTGGTGGAGGTGGAGCACATGGAGAAGAGCCACAGTGGGAACTAGAAAGAGTAGACTGCTCCATTTCTGTAAGCACATTATAATCTGATAAAGAAAACTTTTTGAGTAGATGTGGTGGTGGAGGTGGTGGAGGTGGAGTGCATGGAGAAGAGCCATAAGGGGAACCAGAAATAGCAGACTACTCCATTTTTGTATGCACATTATGATTTGATAAAGCAACTTTTTTTACTAGACCACTAATTTTAATCTAGAGCATTAAATAGTAAAAGAGACCTCAATCTAGTTTAGATTGGACAACTTGCCATAGGAATATTGGGGAGTAGAAAAAATAAAGATTTTTGGGGAATCTTTGGGAAAATATGTGAAATATGATGAGGTTCTAGACAAAATAATTTTTCCATAACTCCAAGGATTCTTGTATGGAGGCAGGTATGTTATGAACCACCTTCCCACATCATCATTCACACTGACAATGGAATATGGAGGAAACCATTGATAGTAGAAGAAATGTTGAATGATACATCGGTATCAATTGAACCAGATGGTAAATAGGAAAAAAGAAAAGGAACAAAAGACTCAATACTAAGTGATATCATCTTGCAAATGATAGAAGGTAAGGATACACAACCTAATAAAAAAATTTGTAGGAGTTTTTCAATCATTCTAGTCTAGGTTTGGATTTTAGTGTTAGAAATGTAGAGAGCTTGCAAAAGGAAGAGATTGATAGATTGTTTACTTTAAAGTTACAAGCAAGGTCAGAAATTTTCCAAGAGCATGTTTCAACCCAAGTGGTCTATGAAACTCCCCTCGCCTTATCCTATATTAATAATAATGACATTGGCTTTGAAGATCCTCAAATAGCAAAAAAAAATCCTAGACTCTCCAAAGAACCATACGAAGAGGAGGATGCTTTGCAACAATCTATTGTTAAGGGGGTAAGTCCTCAACATAATTCTAAAGGGATAAGTTTTATCCTAGATTCATTTCCAGCTATAGACAAGGGAATGAAAGTTTCTCAATAGGTAAATTATAATAGGAGTGATAACCCTCAAGAAAATATAAACCAAGAATTTGTGGATCTTCAAGTAAAGCTTCTAGAGAAATGTGGAAAGACTAAAGAAAGATTGGATGTCAATGATGCAAGGATATCACCTATCAAAAACTTGGAAAGATCCTTTGATGATGTAAGAGATAGTAGAGGTAATTTGATTGATTCAGACCTGATCTATAGATTACAAAGTGAGGATGGAGAAGAAGACGAGCTTGGTTTATATGATACTCCAAACATTTGGGACCCTAAGAGTTTAGATCAAATTGAATCAAAATTTAGTAAGCATAAAATAGGTGAAATAAAGAAAAGGAGAGCGAAATCAAATAAGGAGAAGCTAGAAACCACTGGTTGTGCAACTAATCAAACAAAATTGCAGAGATCAGGAAAGGGCCTAGAAGAAATGAGGATCCTATTATGGAATATAAGGGGTTGCAATTCCTATGACAAGATTCACTTGATCAAAAGAGGTCTTGGTCAAGGGACAAAAGATATACTTTTATTGCAAGAGACAAAATTGAAGATTGACGATTATGAATCCTTTAAAAAACACTTTATTAGATGGAATGGTTGTTTTTTAGAAGAAAGAGGGGCTTTTGGTGGGATTTTCATATTATGGGATAATACTGTTATGGAGGTTCTATTAAGTCAATCTCCGATTTGGCAATATCCCTTTGCAAGTGAATGTTGGTCAATGGTAAAATTCAAATTGTAATGGACAGTACCTATGCAAAATAAAGTGAAAGAGGTGTTTGAAAGTATCAGATTTCCACAATCCATATCAATTATTCAAGTGCATTTCTGGATTAGATTGTGTAAGTTTTTAAGCATCGACGTTTTGGATCACACTCTGTAATCCATCATCAGGAAGAGAAATGTCAATGCTTAAAAAATTACACAATCTAATCCAGAAATGCACTTGAATAGGTGTTTGAAAGTTGGCCTTTACCTAGGAAAGCCACATCGATGTCCCCTATTTGGGAAATCTACCCATCTATTGAATAATATGGGAGATTTTGAAGGAATAAAATAGAAGGATTTTTCAAGGAAGGATGGAATCACTAGAAAGAGTTAAGCCAAGATTAATGTATCTATTGAGGAGGTTTTGGCAGAATATTTGTTGAAAAGTGAGGGTGATCTGGTTTACTCTGTAGATGATAGGAGGATTCATTTTGAATGGCCTTGTTTGAAGTTTAGAAATTATGCTTTTAAGGGAGCTGAGGATATAATTAAAAAAGTGAAGAAGGTAGAGTGGGGAAAACTAGAAGTAGAGTGGATTTAGGTGAATTTTTATTGAGATTCAAAAGGGAATCTAGGCCCATCTAGGGTAGGGGTGATTGTGAGAGACTAGAAAGGTAATATGTTTTCTTTAGCATCACAAAGATTGCATGATGACACTAACAATATTGCACAAGCAAGAGAAACATTGCTATTGCTCCAAGTCGGTTGTAGGATTAAGGCTAAGCGAATCCACATTAAGGGTGACTCATAGGTTATTTTGAATGCCATCAAGAATGGGGTTGCTCAAGTATGGCATCTTCAGAACATTATAGAAGAAATAAATTCCATGATTTTAAAATTAGCCATATTAGAAGAGAAGGAAATAGAGAGGAAGATGTTATATCAAAATGGAGATGTAATTTGAAAATGAAAAATGATATTTATTTTGATGAATTTACTTTAGAAAGGTGAATGAAGTCTAAGTTTCATAGGTCTAGTTGACGGAAGCTTAGCTTTTAAATTTCAAAAAAAAATTGTTTCCTTTGTTTTAAGGATATAACTATTAGCACTTTTTTAAATGAGGTGACCACTATAAAATCATTAAATGCTTATGTCAGTTTGAATGATCGTGCATATGGAGAAAGGTATGTTTTTTACCTCTATTTAATGTCAAGTAAAATGTGGAGGATATTTAAATGATTTTAAACTTGGTGAAGGAAACAACGACACTCGACTCTGAGATGATGATGTTGGAATGTGTGTTAGGTGATGAGATTTGTCAAAATGATTCTAAGATAAGGATTGTAGATCATCCTTGTCTTTAAGGCATTAATTGGCAATTATTTTTTGGAGAGACAAGAAGAATATAAAGACTCCTCTTATAGTTGCAGACAAGGTTTTTTATTTTGTAGTTTGCAGATATGGAGACCTTTGTTTCTATTGACACCAATAAGTAGCATAAATCAATTAAAGGGCATATTAGTAAGGAGAAGATGCTAGGAATGCTAAATGTAAATGATGTTAATTTAGCAGAGGCTATGATCGAGGTCCTGGGAAGTTAGTTTCAAGAGAGAAAATATAAATAGAGAGTTAATGTGGATGTCATCTCAATAATAATAGCTTGGGATTGGAGTTAGGAGAGACAGAAAGGGAGGTAAATTGAGTAATTAGGTTTCTTTTTTATAAATACCTTTTGTTAGAATTGGATTCAATCCTTGAATGGGCTATTCCAGGCTTACATTCTGATTATCATGAATTTTTTGACAATGAAGAAGAGGGTCGTGAATTTGGTCTAGTTCTATTTCTATGTTGGTGGGGAGAGGTGGATAAAAAAGATTACCTAAATAACATTTCATGCAAATGGGAGAATTTAAAACTTATGACTTCATCTTGAATATGAAGTTGAACTACCTCTAATGTTGTTAGGACGCTCTTATTTTCATGTCACATTGAATATGATTTCCATTGCAATTAGATGGGTAGTGAGTTGAAGTAGATCTAATATTGTTGCCACTAACATAGATAGGTTAAAATTAATA
This sequence comes from Chamaecyparis obtusa, assembly GCA_027943335.1. Taxonomy (NCBI): domain Eukaryota; kingdom Viridiplantae; phylum Streptophyta; class Pinopsida; order Cupressales; family Cupressaceae; genus Chamaecyparis; species Chamaecyparis obtusa. The sequence continues at coordinate 115,801 of BSBK01006389.1, read as the reverse complement.
AAATTCTAAAAATATGCATAATCCTATGATATAAGATGAGATGATACTGCATTGATTTCATGTTTATGTGTTGCAATAGACTCCTAACAATTGAATCTTAACATACAGTCAAAATAATAGCAATGACAAGATTAATTAAATTATAGCATTAGTTTTGACAATAATGACCATGGATAGGAAAAGGTTAAGTTTAACATTAAAACATAGAAGGGGAGATAAACACTAAAGTGATAAAGATACATAAGATAAAACTAAATAAGGGTATGCAATTTTGGCATGATAGTTGTACAAGACATCCTTTCCCAATCTACCATTAACTTTTTTTACTTCCCTCTCTCAATTTATATATTCTTGATACTCTTTCCAATTTAGGTACCCATATTCCTTTTTCCTCAAATACATAGACTTCATTCTTTCCCCCCTAACAATCTCAAAAATATCCTTTGATATTTTTAGGAGTTTTGGCATGGTCCCTTGGTTATACAAGCTACAACATAAAACAACAACCTAAATCTTAATTTATTGGGTAGAATACTAATTATAATTCCCCTTGTCACATGGCCTTTTACTCATCTTTCTAGTGCAACCTAATTTCCATTTTCCTTCTTCTTCCTTCCAACACCTTAGATTCATCTTCTTCCTCATATCACAAACTCCTGAATTCCCACCTATTTCTAATTTTAAACACAAAAATGGGTCTCTCTCTATCTAATACCGCATCTCTTGGAAAACTATTTGTAAATAATTTTCTAAAATTATATTTAGAAAATATTTTCACAAATTGTGTGGACGACACCTTCTTTCACACTATAAATTGACATTGGATAATTAAAATCTCCCAAGGGTCACATGAATCATTTCCATACATGTGAAATACCATAAAATGAGTTGAAAATTAGTGGGGAATTATGCAAGGAACATTGTTTCTAGCTTAAAACTTTGAGTTATCCTTGGTCTAGAAGTAAATGTGTCCCCTTCTAATACCCAGTCTGGTAGAGCTTCCCTGTGGGTTGATCTTGGCCATTGGCTAGATCTGGACTATTGTACGAACTTTTTGCTGGCCGATGACTTTAACACCCCCCTTTATCCCTCAGAAAAGTGTGGTAGTCTAATGGACTACTTTGATAGCATGGGGGAACTAGCTGATTTTATCTTTTCCACAGGTCTTCTTGACATCACTCTGAAAGGGAACCCCTTCACTTGGACCAACAATAGGAAGGGACTCCATCTCATCTAGGTGAGGCTAGATCGGGTCCTAGCCACCTCTCCATGGAACCTTTGTCTGAACTCTACCTTGTATTCCCTCCCTAGAACTATGTCAGATCATAACCCCCTCCTTCTATGTTGGCATGATGCCCCTAAAGTCAGCCTGGCCCCCTTCAAATTTGAAATCATGTGGTGTTCTCACCCATCCTTTAGAGATCAAGTGAAATTCTGGTGGAAGACTAACATCAGGGGTACTGCCATGTTCAGAATCGCCCAAAAGCTTGAAATTATCAAAAGGGAGGTTAGAGGTTGGAGAAAACATAATTTTGGAGACTTTCGTAAAGAGAAAAAGGAATTGTCTGAAACCTTAGAATCCTTCCAGGCCCAATTAGCTTCTAGAAGCTACCCGCCCCAAATTCAGGTGGAGGAGGAGTTGACTAGGCACAAGTGGCAGGAAACCCTAGAAAAAGAAGAAATCTACTGGAAGCAGAGATCCAGAATCCAGTGGCTTGCTGAAGGGGACAAGAACATGACCTTCCATAGGTCTGCCAACAACCATAAAAGAAGAAATACCATCATTACTATTAAGGATAAGGGAGGGAATGAAGTCAAAGAGAAGGATAAAATCAATCAGGTTGCGGTTAACTACTTTAAGGGGTTGTACTCTAATGAGGGTCCTTTATGCTCGAACAGCATCCAAAATCAACTCATGGACCACATCCAAAGTACTATAACTCATAGGAATAATGACATGCTTACGAAGCGAGTCTCTAATGAGGAGGTCAAGAATGCAGTCTTTGCTATGGGAGCTTACAAAGCCCCTGGACTAGACGGATTTCCTCCAGTGTTCTTTAAGGAATATTGGGACATTATGGGGACTGATGTTACCCGTACTGCTAGAGACTTCTTTAGGCCTAGGTGCCTCCTCAGATAGCATAATAAAACCTAGATTGTGCTTGTCCCAAAACATGACAATCCTACCTCTATGTTGGATTTCAGACCCATCAGCCTTTGTAATACCTTCTACAAGATCCTTACCAAGGTCCTAGTTGGTAGAATCAAGCCTCTTCTAGACAAGATTATCTGCACTACTCAGAAAGGTTTTGTTCTAGGAATACAAATCCTGGATGTGGCCATAGCCACTCATGAAATCATCCACTCTATGGACAAAAGCAAGGTCCTAGGTGTGGCCTTTAAACTGGATATCTCTAAAGCTTATATGACAAAGTTAATTGATCATTTTTGCTTAAAATTCTAGCTAAAATGGGCTTTAATGAGAAGGTTATTCAGATTATACAAGAATTTACCCAAACTGTTAGCTTCTTTGTTCTTTTCAATGGCACTCCTAGTGGCTTCTTCAAACCTGAGAAGGGTCTTAGACAAGGATACCCTCTCTCCCCCTACCTCTTTATTATGGTGGTTGATGTTCTTAGTAGGAATATGAGTATGTTGTCCACTATGAGAAGAATAAAAGGTGTCAAACCTACTTCTGCCCTTCCTCAGGTGGTGTTAGAATAGTTTGTGGATGACACTTTCCTTTTTGGGTATTCTTCAGTGATTGAGGCCAGACAGTGGAAATAAATCCTTGAAAGTTACGCCTGGGCTTCTAGATAGTGTATTAACTATCAAAAGAGTTGATTGTTCTTCTTCAATACCCCCATGGAGTTACAAAATAAGGTGCTTCAAATCCTAGGTTGTCTGGTAGCTTCACTCCCTTCTACCTACCTTGGCCTCCCCCTTATGGTTAAAGAGGTGTCCCAAGATTTCTAAAATTCCATCCTTGAGAGAACCCAAAGGAAACTCACTGGTTGGAAGGGGAAGATTTTAAGAAATGCTGGTAAACTTCAGCTCATGGCCTCCACTCTCTAAGGGATCCCTATTTACTTCCTATCCATCTTTAAGATCAGAAGCAACATGGTAGACAAACTTGAAATAATTCAGAGAACCTTTATGTGGGCGGGGCCTGAAGAAAAGAAGAGGATATCTCTTGTCAATTGGGACACTGTCTGCCTCTTGAAAAGAATGGGTGGTCTGGGTCTAAGAAGAATTGGTTTGATGACTAAAGCCCTTACCATGAAAGTGGCACGGAAACTCATAGAAGGAAAGGTAGAATTGTGCAGAATAATGGAAGCCAAGTACCTCCAAGGACATCCCTACAGGAGGATGTACCACAACAGTGACCTCCCAAGTAGATCCAAACTCTGGATGAACATCTGTAAATGCAAGACCCTTCTATCTAAAGGAGCTTTTTGGAAAATTGGAAATGGGAGATCCATTAGATTTTGGAATGACCACTGGATCCTGAACCAACCTAACCTGGGCTGCAGATTCAAACCTCTTATGGACTACCTTAGACCTATCCTGGGTAATAGAGCCTTCAACTACATCACTGCCAGGGACTGGAAGGATATACCTAATCAGTTAAGGGACAGACCAGACCTTCAACATTTGGCCAATGAACTCTTGGAAAACCTGACTAATATTAGAATATCAGGGCTTGATGACTCCAATATCTAGGCCCCCACCCAGGCTGGTAGTTTCTCAGTTAAATCTGCTTACAATCTGCTTTTGAAGGAGGAGAGTAACTTGGGGGACTGAAGAAGGTGTGGATCCCTCAACTCATGCCGAAAATTTATTTTTTCTAGTGGACTCTTATGCATGGTAAGGTCCTAACCTAGGATAATCTTATAAAGAAGGGCTTCTCCATGGCGAACAGATGTGTCCTATGTAAGAAGGAGGAGGAAATGGTGAACCACCTATTCATCCACTGTGATTATGCCACCAGCATCTAGCAAGAGGTTATCCAAAAATTGGGTATCTCGTGGGCCCTAGGTAGAGAAGTGAATCAATTTAATAATTGGAGATCTCCCCCCAATCACCCCCTACTCCAACTCCTTTGGCATATGCTACCCCCTCAAATCTACTGGACCATTTGGAAGGAAAAGAACAACAGGATTTTTCAGGGAGGATAGTAATCAGTCTAAGACTTGTCTCCATATTGGAACTAAGTTCCTATGTGAGAATGCTAGGATGGCTAAGTGGAAGCTTCCCTCTTTTCCTCTTGCTACCTGGGAGGTTAGAATTACTGATAGCTGGAATCTCCTAGGTGGCTTCTCCAGATTTGATGATGCTAAAAGGATAGCTAGAAAAGCTACCAGATGGACCACCCCTCTCAAATGATGGATCAAATTAAACTTTGATGGGGCTGCAAATAATCTTGGACAAGGTGGGGGTGGTGTTTTGAGAGATCACAAAGGCACTTGCCTGCTGGCTTATGCTAGGCCACTCAATAACTACACTATCACCCAAGTAGAGGGAATGGCTCTTCTTTGGGGGATTAAATTCGCAAACCAAATGAGCATTAGGCTACTGGAAATCTAGGGGGATTCCAAAGTGGTTATTGAGGCTGTCAAAAGTGGAGCTAGTGTGGGGTGGTAGGTTAGATCTATTATGCTAGGGATCCGTGAGCTGCTCAACAGCTTCCAGTGCATGACTATTGGTCACATGTACAGAGAGGGGAATTTGGTTGCTCACTCGATGGCATCAATAGGCCTAAAACAAATCAAACTTAATAGAAGGAGGGTGGTTAGTGATTTACCTATGGTGAATCAACAACTCATCAGAGGAGAAATGAATATTACAATTTAAATGAGCCAAGTTGTCATATTCATTACGAATCCTTCTTGGATCATGTGCTAGTGTGCTGTGGCAATTTTTGTGACTATGAAAAGGAGAACCCAAAACCCCATAGAGAATCATCATTACCTTTCAAATGTGTGGAGTGAGAGATGTCCAAATCAGAGGGCTTACTTTGCTAATAAGGATAGCAAGTGTGTCCCTGGCATTATTGCTAGTAATGGCACCTAGAGATCCATTAGATTTGGCTGTACGGAGCCCATCTCCCAAAATTTTACCCATGGACAACATTTTTAAGTATAATCTTAGCTCGAAAAGGCCATGCAAAAACAAGTGGTTTTTTATGATCTGCAAAAAAGCTCGGCTCTTAGGTTTTCAGGATATTCTAGCGCAGGAGGGACAAAACTTTGAAATGGGAGGCAACACTCTTCACATTGAACCTGACAAGATCGACGAGGCTTTCACCTCTGATACATTGGTGACTCATTACTGAAAAGAAAATGGCATATGGGGCTTTATGGAGTGAATGAAAGGTGGGCATGACGACCAAATTTCTGAACAATTCATCTCCTCCTGGAACAACAGGAGTGTCTCGGTTGGGGGAATCCACTTCCAGATTAATGAAGAGGTCATTGCAAAGGTGACGGGGCTCTCTATGGAAGGGATGAAATACAAAAAGACCAGTTGAACTCCCGACCCTACCAGCCTCAACCAATTTTTCAAGGAAGCTGAGCAGCCAGTGAAGAAGCAAGGGGGTTATAATAGGGAAGAGTTGTTGAACTTCTGGCCAAAAATCTACCTCATTGTGATGAAATACTTTACGCTGGAAGGTAAGTTCACTATGTTTTACTACTACCACTTACCATTCCTAAATCATATTAGAAATAAGGATTTAATTTCCATACCCTTCTATCTTTTGCATTCCATAGAGAGTAATATCTTGGATATTAAGGACAACCCTGATAAATCAATCCCTATCCTCCATCAGGGCCTCCTTCTCTACATTTACCACTTTCACAAAGCTATTTTCTTGACTCCCCAACCCCCCTGATTATCCAAGAGATGACCCAGGAGAAGTCCCCAGCCAAAACTAAAAATCCCACCCATTCTGCCTCCCAATCCATCCAAGTTATCCAGGAGTCTAAGATGGGTGCTAAAGAGGGTAGAACCCACAAAAAATGTGTTAAAAACCCATTCAATAGGAAGGAGGGTCAAGAGGAGTCTCATGTATTTGAGTCTGTGGAGAACAAAGATAGGAAGGAGTCTGATAGTACTCCTGAGACCGATTGAAGGCCCAAAAAATGGAGAATGATGGAGAACCAAGTTAATCTAGAGGTGGACTTAAGTGGCTCAGGTTGTCAGAGGTCCAATAGAATTTCCAAGGAATAGTGTAAAGCCAGGATGATGGAAGCGGCCTCTAGAGAGCAATCCCTATCTGAGAAAGACTCTCACACCACTGAGTCCATGAAAGGTTCCTCTGATGACCATATGAGTCCCCTTAGGACTGGTAACACTCCCCTTCCAAACCTCCAGCAAACCATGGAAATCTCCAGTAACCCTACCCCAACCCTGAGTCCTTTTCATGATCCCCAAGATAAGCCCCCCACCCCTGATTACAATATCAGGGTTATGGCTGACAAAAATAAATTTAAAGCCACTCTCAAGAGGAGGTTCTCTGATATGGACAAGGAAATTGCGGACATCAAAAAGAATATGCAGGAACTGAAGCACCAATGCATGATGACCAACAAATTTGAAATGAAGGTCATGCATGCTTTGGCTATGACCCTTTGTAATGTGTAGGAAAAGCTGGTGGGCGACAGTCTGGAAGCGGACGAGGATAACAAGGATCATTTCTTGTTCTTACAAGAGGAGTGGGCTAGGACCCTATTGTCTAAGCATCTGGGTGGGAAGAACTAGCTGCTGGTGTCCATGAGTTGGTTAATTTTGCCTGGGCATGGCCCTCAGATCCCCTGTTTTGCGATCAGGGTTAATGTTAGTTTTTATAGCTTTAGGTTCAGCCCTGCATGGCTTATGACTGTTATTTTATCTGCTACTCTTCATTTTAAGTACTATGGTTTAATCCTTTTGATCAGTACTATGATTGATGTTTTTGATAGGGGTGGAATTAGACTTGGTGATTCTATTGTTAAACTATTTTATCTACTTTGACTAGTGCCATTAATGTGCTAATAATGTGCTTCTAGTCCCTTTGTTCCGTGGGCCAGCACCCTCTTGCTACTTTTTCTATCAAAAACAAAAAACAAAAAATGCTTCTCAAGAAAAACACCATCTCAAAGCAAGAAGCTAACTTCAAATGATGGAAATCTTCCATCCTCTTGTGCCACCGACCTCTAGAATGATTTTATTAAAATTTAATCATTTGGTATTTTAAGTGATTCTCTAGAGGCGTCTTCCTCATATGACTTAGTTTTTATAGCTGAGAAACCTTTTTTTTTAGAAAAGCGGGACATATTAGGTTAGTGAACATACCACTGACACTATTGCATGAATGTCGTGTTACAGGGAACTGTTACAGAATATATTATTTGGTTATGGTCACTAAGCTAATATGATGTGTTTGATTTAATGATTCTAATAAACAAAGTAAGCTAAATTGTTCAAAATGAACTATGTATTCATTATCACAATCAATGCTCAAAAGAAGGATGGATGTTAAAGTATGAGCTCATTGTTCACAATATGTAGTTATGGGTGTCATGAGCCCATACTCTAACCTCATGAGCAACAATTCTTATAAAAATTTTCAAGCATGTTGTGATAATATGTATAAGATGGTACAGAAAAGGATCAAGTCACAGTGCTGACTATAGGATGCTACAACCAAGTGAAGAGGAAGACAGTGAACTCAACAAGCATTGGTAATTATTATTTTTTAGCATTCGTTCAAGTATAGCATAAAGATATGTACAAATTCTTGATACAGTTGTGTCATTTCAAAAAGAGACTTTTGCGAAGAAAAATCAATCACTGCTAAGTTACAGTTCAGCAAATAAGGACACGAGCAGCATAATTGAAATAGTTAATGTTCAAATTAAGCACATTTTCAAAGATAAAAGCATTGCTAGGTCACGGCCCCAATATGGTACAAGAAATCAAAATGTGTTGGATAGTAGAATAAGTAAGTAGCAGTGTTAATTTAACAGTTACAACTTGGTCACTGTCACTATTATTTTTACACAATAAATCATGATATCTTTAGCTGAAAGATAACATTAAAATTAAGTATAATGATTGATATAACTATGTTTTTTCTACGAGCACGTTGACTACTATCAGTTGAAGACAAATTTGAATAACATTGATAGGGCACAAGTAGGCCAACAATGAACATCAAATAATAGAAATCGTTCAAATAGTTCTAGCATTCATGATATCAAGCTGAAGAAACTTCAAGAAGTTAAGTGGTGCAGTATTAATTAGCAGCTGGTAATGATGAAGCCAAGCATGAGCTCAAGAATATCTCTAGCTTTCAAATCCATGAAAGAACATTTTAACTAAATTTTTCAAGAGCTATGTTACGTTTTGAACAAAAGGCCCTAAATTTACGCATGGGAAAAGTTAAGTTCTAGCCATCGTTCTCATGTTTCAAACAAGTCTTAACACTATGCTTCAATGAAAAACTTCCAAGTTACAAATCAATCAAGCCGAGCATTGTATGGTTACAGGTAGCAGTAGTGTATACTCAAGCATCTCTTGAAAGAAACCCAAAAATCTATGCAAAGAAAATGATATCCAATATGAACAAGTAAAGTAAGTAACTAATAGTTATCCTTTCTGCAGCAAGTGATAGAAGAAAAAAAGCCCTGGAATTTATGCAAAATGGAGGAGTGATCTTGAGTTCAAACAACATGTTCAAGTTTTTCAAAACAAAAGAGAAAAGAGCATGGTTTACTTATCTTAACAGAGAGATAGAGTGCCAGATGCTTTATAAACAAAGTCAAAGTCATAGTAGCAACCACAGGATAGCCCGAGCCTTGAAGCCGAATCACAAGCCAAAACAAAGTGATTTGTCCCATGATTATTAGTCAATGTCAAGCCATTACAAAGTCACAACCCATGATATTAACAATTGAAAGACTAAGTTCAGATATGAACTCAAGATCTAGTGATTGAAGCCAAGCATGAGCTCATAAAACTCAGACCGAGCTTGATGTTAAGCTGAGATCTACTGATTAAAGTCAAAAGGCCTGAGTTTCAAATAGAAATCTTGAGTTTAAAATGAGAAATGAAGATAAACAACTACTAGTAGAAGCTCAAGTTTGAGCTATGTGCCACTCTTTGAAAGCCGAGTTCAATAGCCCATGAACTCCCAGTTACAGCTCAAGGTTCTAGCCTCAAAGCCGACTACCAGATAAAGCTCATGTGCCATTCAACCATAGCTAGAGATGAAGGAGAAAAATAGAGAGTAGAAGGGAAGGTTAGTCCAGAGTTCTCATAGGATAGCCGCCATGCTTAGGGTTTGTTCATTTTTATTTTTCCCCATTCTCAAATACATCACAAAGATCAAGTGAAGTGCGAAGACCAAGACAAATACCAGGTTTGATAAGATTTCAAGTCCGCTGGTAGAGAAAACAAAATCCAATAAATGTCTACATTGCATTAATAACCAGCCTCAAAAGTTGCAAATGCCAACTTGCATATGCCCTTCAAAGATATTTCACTATAAGTTTTGAATTGCATTCGGATGGTCATGTTGACCTAGCTTTAAAATTTGTAATAGTTTAAACTTCGGTCTTTATAGGCTTAGGTTTAATTCTTATATATGGGCTAGGATATTAGATATTGAGTTGAACTTTATTATTTGTAATATATGTTGGTAATAGTTTAAAAAGTTTTTATTATAAATTACCAACATTAGGGCTAGATTTTAGGCACAATTCGTGCATGAAATTTGGGGGCTATTTTAAAGCTAAATTTGAGCATTTCTTGGAGCAATTTTAGGGGGGCCTAGATTTTCGAATTCAGCCTTTGAGGGCTTCATATTGGAGTTGTATTTTTAGTTTTAGGGGTTCAGAATCATGGAAAAGGAAGGCATAGTGAACATTTTCGTTCCTCTATCCCATTTTTTGCATTTTTGTAACCATTTTCAGCTTGGAAGGATAATAAAGTAGGTTATTCATATTGCATCAATTTCTGAGTATTGAATTCAATCCTTTTCTTCTTTCTGCATTAAGTGTTTACTAGTTTTGTAACAAGGAGAGGGGAATTATTCTTATTCCTCCTCTAAGTGATCAAAATTCAAATCATTTTGTAGAATATGTATGTTTGTTGATAGATTCCATTATTCATGGTGTATACCTTAATAGTGTATTTTAGTCAGCCTATATGTTGATCAGTGAATGATAGTGCCAATCTCATTAGTAGTTGTGATCGTGGATGCTGGTTTGAAGATCATGATAAGTCTGGAGAAATTTTTTGGTGTATCACCCCATTTCTTTTCAATTTCAAGTTATCTTTCTCCCTTTCCCCATTCAAGTTTTAGTTAGGAGGTGATATTCCAAATCAAATAGGAACCAGCCTAGAATCTGGAGATTCCTTCTCAATCAAAGTCTACCTACAACTCGAGAAGGTTTCCATTGTTAGGATTAAATGTCGGTATGCCCTAATGCCTGAGTTAGGGTGACATTTTAAAACCTAAACACTAACATCAAAATCCTCTAGACTTTTAAACACTTCATCTCCATTACATGAGCTAGAAATGTCTAGCAGTGCACATCATTTTAAACCAACTTATGTAACTGATATGAATATTTTTTATTTGTTATCGAAGTGACCCATCCCATAGAGCTTTAATGATATTTATCTTCAATATACAAAGAGGTCCAAAACCCCATAAGTCTCATCCAAATATAAATCTCTTAAGATTTCCAGAGCACAAAGGCCACATCATAAACATTGATGAAAAAATAAAAAAGTAACGGTAATTATGTCAAATTTAACTTGGTAAATTTTATAATGGCAGTCACAGGAATGCCAATTCACTTGAATTGATTTTTCCATGATGATCATAAGGAAGTAAAATTTAACTTTATCAAATGCATTATGAGGACCATCAAAATATCGAATTTATAAAATAAAATTTATGACAGTTATTGGGACATTAAATTTAACATGTAATGACCATCATATAAATGTCAAATTTGTAATGACAATTTTAAAGATGTCAAATTTAATTCCAAGTTTTTGTAATGACAGTCATATGGTCGTCAAATTTAACACAAGAGAATTTGTCATGATAGTCAGTCAAATGGTACATATTTGTAATGATGGTCATTGGGACGTTAAATTTTACTTCATAAATTTTGACGTGATGGTCATATAGATGTCAAATTTTTACTTCATGGATTTTGTCATGATGGTCATATAAACATCTAATTTATCTTATTAAAATTTATTATGATGGTCATATGAACATCAAATTTAATTGAATGAAACTTATTGTGACAGTTATATGAACATAAAATTTCACTTCTCAAATTTTGTTGCGATGATTGTATGAATGTCAAATTATACACTAAATACTAACCTTGAATCCTAACCCTACCCTTAACCCTAAACCTCAAAGCCTAAACTCTAAACCTTAAGCCATAAACTCTAAGCAATGATACAACCAATCAGAACACCAAGTTCAATCAATTTAAAAACTCCCTGAGTTACCTGTAATTGAATCTCAAGGATATCAGATTTTGAACAAGTCCATTCAATTATGATTCTACAAAATTTTCGTCTTCTATTTATGTATTGTAATTAATTAAATTAATATGATATAATTATATAATAACATATAAAATAAAATTATTAAAAAAATAGACATGTTTTAATATATTAATGTAATAGTAATTAAAGTATAGTAATATGTTACATTAGTATAATACAATACATTAATAATAATAATAAAAGATAAAAATACAAATAATATAATTATAATATAATATAACAATATGATATCGGGTTTTGTCTTAGAAATCATGTAGCAAGAGTCTTAGCCTACTTGGCATCCCCTATCAGCTCTGGTACTAACAATATGGTGGAAGATATTGTACTGCTTGAAGGGTTAATCCTTGCTAAGAAATTATCAATCTCTAACCTGCATATTGAAGGTGACTCAGCGGTTATTATCAATGCGTGCATCCACGGATCTGTTGACAATTGGCAACTGAAATATGTTCTCTCGCAAGTCTGGGGTCTCATTAACTCTCTAGATATATTTCTTATTTTCCATATTTACAAAGAAGGAAATAAACTGGTAGATATTTTAGCTAATTTTGGTTGCAATAAAGTTATCTTGGATTCCTGTTCTTCAGCTTACAGGTCAGATCATTTTCCTTCTATCATGGAAATTATTCGAAATGAATCTTCATGATAAATGGAGCCCCTGCTCCTCTTGGCAATGGTGGGATTTGTTCTAGTTTAGACTCTCTTATAATCTTATAGATGCCTAGTCATTTGTTGAAATATCTATGAGTATAAGGAAAATTGTCATGTCCTTTATGTTTGGCATGCAATGTTTTCTTATGACTTTCACATCTAGCGACTCTCAAATTAAAATGTCTAGGTAGCTATGAGTATAAGAAAGGTTTCCATGCCATTCCAGTTATGTTTGATACATAGAGTTTTATTATACTCCCATAACTTCTTATTCATTTAAGGAAATGGTTAGTCAGCTATGGGTATATGAAAGATTGAAATGCCTAGTTAGCATGCATAGTTTCTTATGTCCGTATATGTGGCGAATATCAAAGTATAATGTCTAATCAGATATGTGTTATGATTGTCACAAAATGCTTTGTTATTCTCTCATATCTTTTGGTTGAAATTATTAATCATTTGTGGGTGTGTGAAAGATTATCATGTTCAGGTACTCATCTTCGTGCTTTTGTACTCTGGGACATGCGTATTATTTCAAGTAAAGGGTATGTGCAAGATCGTGAGGGGCCAAAAAGTGGCGATGTGAGTTCAAAAGTTTGACAATGTAGTTGACGACTTTTTTTTCACCCAAATTTGATAAAATGAAAAGGGTATCTTAAGGAGATTATCAGCTTTCTATCGATACAATTGCTATCAAATTTTGAATTTGGTAAGTAATTATTAGTTATTTTCTAATTGAGCTACCTCTAAAGTGTTGATTTATATATTGATTGAAAAATGACTATAACTTTCAGATGGTATAACATTTTTGAAATCTGAAAAATGCGTCACATTCTATGCTTCGCCTACTATAAGGGAAAAAAAAAATTGAATTTTGTAAAGTTTTGAATGAGTTAAGGTGGTCAGACACGGGATTTTTTTTATTCTGAAAATGTTGTAGCAAAAAATTCATAATTAATTATTTTTTTGGAATAAAATTACAAAAAAATGTGTCACATCCGAGCATGAGTCTACTACTTATATATAAAATATTATAATAAAATATTATCATTTGATTATGATTAAGGTGGTCAGACATACACCTACTTCTTCTTCTTTTTCTAAAATTTTTGTACTGCTGCATTGAAATCTATACTTTTCACCAATCATACTAACTTTTTCTCAAAAAAGGCCTAGTAGTTTAGAAACTACATTCGATTTTCTATAGATTCTATTCTTACAACTTTTTGATATTAGATTTATAGCTAGTTGAAATTTTCACGTCAATTTGACTAACCCTGATTTGCTGATTTTTCATTGCCACTTAAGGACATAGTTTGGCCCCTCGTGATCTTGCACATACCCTAAAGCTAGTTCATTTTTTCATTTGTTTCTTTATGAAGGCCCGCTTTAATGTTGGAGCCACCCTTTGGTTATGTACTTCCCTTCCTTTCATTGGGGCACAACTGGTTGTCCTTCTCTATCATTCATTTATCTCCTAATCATTATTATGGGTACTTGGGTGTCTATCATCTTTGCGTTTACTATTTTTTATTTTGCACTTTCACTTCAACTTGATGTTTCTCTCATGCCAATTGTGTCATGTGGCCAATTTGGGATTACATATCTTTCTCCTTTAGGTGACATAATTAGCTATTAAAATTCATTCTTTATTGTAGCTTCCTCGTCTATTATATATTTGACATATTGGTTTATTTTAAGTATTGTCTTTCTTTTGTCATTTTCTCTGTCTTATTTCCCTTAGCCCTAGCTTCTGAGTTTTTTAGAATGATGACTCACCCAAGTTTCTTAGTGGGTGTGAGTTCATCTGTGGAAGTGTGCTCGACTTGCTTTTTGCTCCACATGGATAATTACCCTAAGAATTACAGAGTTTTGTTGGCGGTTGAAGTTTGGGAGAAGTCATTCCTTGGCTTCATCAAAGATGATATGTTGGCCTCCATTTTTATCTATGACCATCCACATATTAGGCATGGTATCAAGCGTATCATTGGGAACAATGTTCTGTTTCCCCCAGGGAAGCGTATCATTTATCCTTCTCAAATTCTATCTATTTTCCTTTCAAATGCTTTTGATTTGCTACAATCCCCTGATCACCTTGAGCTAATCTGCAAAAAATACGTTAGGCCTAAATTCTTGCAGGGTATGAAAGTCGCTTCAGCCTTGCAAAAGTATGATTTGTGGGGTGGAGCCGTGCTAATTGGTAGTCTCTTTCATCATCACTCAGTTTTACATAAGCATGGTATATACATGGTGTTGGAAAGTATTAAAAAAGGGCTCGAATGGCAGTCTTTTCGGCCTATTAAAATGGCTCTACATCATTATGGGTACTTCCTATCAAAAGATTGTGTGAATAATGTTCATCAAGTTGTGTTCACCTTACTAGATTTATTGGAGCAAGATTCAACCATGCCTCCCTTCCCCCAGCCTCCCCCTCATCCATCGGTTCCAGTGCCTTCTTAAAGCCTACCTGATCTCAATCTTCAATTGGGCTCCTCGGACATTTCCCCTGCTCTCATGGAAGGCTAATGTTTTTTGACTTTAAGGGAGCTTTTCTTTGGTTATGTTATATGTGCAGGTGTTCCTTCCACGTGGTCCTTGCAATTGATTCATTTGATGCTCCCTGGGTGATCTGGGTACCATGTATTCAATTTTGAAGGCTCCATTTTTCTAGCAGTGACATCGTTGATAGAATTCCGCCACTCTTTTTGGCCTTTTTGGTATCCTTATGCTCTGCCATGCTGCCTTCGATGCTATGGATAAATGTATACATGTTTTATGTTCTCGGATGTTATATCTACCCATTGGGCTAATTAGTATAGGCTCTCATATGATCTTGGGACATTTTATTTTCCCTTTGGGCCTATCTCTTTGTAAAAATCTTAGGTAAAATATTATAATGTCTAAAATATGGGTTTTATGTAAATAGGGATCTTGGTTTTGTGGCTTCTCTCACCCAGCCATTATCCTTTATTTTTTGGTTTTCTTGATGGGGTAACGAATGGAGTTTTTCTCCTGCCTCTTTTCTCTGGGAGCTCCTTACTTTAGAGCCAGCTTATGTAAAAAATATATTATAATATATCAAGCGGCACTGCTGCCTTTCTTTAAAAAATATATATTATAAAAATTTTCAATTATTTTATATTAAGTATTGGCTAGCTAAAGTTTATTAATTATAAAACTATTATATAAAGATTATAATGGTAAAACAATTGTTATGGTCATCACTTTTTTAGGATTAGAATTGGAGTTTAATTATTGAATAGAATAATTTAAGCTTAAAATATATTATAAAATAAAAATAATAATAATTATTAAAATATTTTTAAATAACATAAATTACTTTATTGTTAAAATATAACTATTTATATTACTTTAAATAAATATATTTTTTATTAAGGCAAATATAGGTTTTGAAGGGGCAATGAACCCCTTTACAACAAAAGATTACATGATATAACCTTTAAGAATAAAAATACCAGATATATAGCTTCTCAGAAAATAAACCATAGGATTAGCAACAAATACTTGTAAAAGACCAGCAAAAACCTAACCAACCACCAAAAATATGTTCTAGTTTTGTTGTCTTCTTCTTTGGTTTTGGGAAGCCTAAGGTTACTAAGATTATCGCCTCTAGTTGATTCATGTTCTGGGATACCCTCTTGACATCCTGAATATCTTGTGGGGGAAGCTCAGCTTTCCTCTTCAAATTGGCCCAAGTTCTCTTGCTAGGCCTAGATGGATCTTGGATCTTCAAGCCCTTTCTCTTTCTTAGAATCCAACTCCATGACCACTTTGTCCTTATTAATAATCTCCATCTCAGTACAACAAGGAAAACACCACAGAGAAAAAGTCAAACCTAGAAACCAGGGTCCAACACCTAGAATCCAAAATGATAAGCCTTGAAAAAACCCTTAAGGGGGTTGCTGAGAAAAATTTTAATATCCTCAAAACTTCCAACGAGAACCTAAAGCTGTTAATCAAAAAGATGGAAGAAAAAATGGAAACCACGGCTAATCAGACGACTAGGGAGGAAGAGAAGGAGCTCACTAAAGGACCAGGAAAAGAACCAGGTCTAGAATCAAGAAAAATAGGGAGAAAATCGACCCCCAAGGATCCCAAGTTCAGAACATGAAAGACACTGTTCAATTGATGGAGGCCCTTGAAAGAAATGCAGTTGTCATGCTCAGGAGCTTGGCATAACATGTTATGGTACCCTTCTTTTTGGCCTTGTTTTGACTTTCTTTTTTTTTTCTTGTTCGCCCCTATGGTGGCATGTTCCTTGCTACACTGAACTGATTTTCTCTGCGTGGTTTCCATGCTTTCCTTTTGATCATACACTGTTGTGGGTTTCAAGGTCCCTGTAAAACCTATTTTACTTAATCGAAAACAATGGTATTCATGTTATTTGTAGAGGAGTTAAATAACCTCATGGCTCAATGATATAATGTTATAGAACAGAGCATTAATACCTTTAATTCTTTCATAAAATTCAAAAAACTTCTTCTCATAGAATTTCTTTAATTCTTCAATGGCATCAATAGTTTTTTTTAGAAAGTCAACAACATATTTTTTTTCCTCTTCTATCAATAAATTATTTATTTTAGATCCCTTGGAATTTAAATTTTTAACAACACCAGCTTCTAGCACCTCCACCTTACTATTTAGAGCTATATACTTCAACTTTAAACTTTTAATTTCATGAAAAGCCCACTTAAGGAGCTTAAAAAAATTCACTACCCCATTCCTAGTGAATTCCATAACACTACTATTAAGCTCTTGATAAGGGGTGATCTCACTCACACTAAGGGAAATGGGGGAGTGGGGCCTATCGTTATCAACCAAAGGTGGATGAGAGGAGAGGAAATTAGTGGAGGCTGAAGGGGAATATGGTCCTCAAACCCACTTAGGGATACAACAACCACAACATCCTTCCCCTTAGAATCAATATTCTTACCCTTGTTCATAGGGAACCCTTTGACAATTTTAAGACTTATACTAGCGATAGTTTTACTAGAAACATGGGTCTTAATCAGACACTTTAAATTAATCTTCCTTGAAGATAAGTGTTTGACAAGTGAGTGTTTGAAAGGATTGTTAGGAAGCCAAAAAACCAAACTAGAAGGGACAAAACATTCATCATAAGAGCCAGTAATCCAACCCTCTTCATCAAAATTAATAGCCTCAACACCCACATTTTCCAACATATAAATAGGGCGGAATGAGGAATAGGGACCATAGCATAAAAATTAGCATAAATTAAGAGAAGAATCCCTTCATGTAAATTAGGATTTAATGGGGATTCTCTCTATGGTCAAGAATATTGGTATTTAGGGAGGAGAGAAGATAAAAAGGAAGTGCAATTCTCACCTTATATCTGAAGTGGTTTAGCAGAACAAAGTGATGCCCAAAGGCTCTCATGAAGTGACCATCAAGAGTGGCATATTCCATAATCACTTTCAGTAGTTCACGCCAAACTTTCTTGATACTCTTTGTATAAAAAAATATATTGTCACCTTTAACTAGAGCATCTGTCTCCTACTCAATTTTGGGAAATCTTTTGACTTCTGCGTTAAAACATTTCTTGCCTTTGTAAAATTTATTGTCCTCACTAGAAAGGCCAGTCGCCTCCATAATAAGAATCTTTTTAAGCACAATCTTCCTCCCAAACAAGTTCATCTTTCCATCCTTCCATTCATTAGCGATAATCTTGGTAAACTTAGGGTCCCAACCATGCAACTTTTCAATATATGGTGTAATTTACCCCTTCTATAATTATGTCCAGATGGTTTCATTGTCCCTCAAGACCTCAAAAATAATGGGTTTAACATGGCATCTCTCACCCCACATTTCTATACCAACAATACCCTTCAACATAGGATGAATTTGCATAATGAAAACCCTACCAAAATATCCTAGCCAAAATAGTCCCAAAATTACTTAGAAAGAGTGGGAGCAATTATGAGAGGCTCTTTCCTATAGATTTCTAGGACATAAATCATAAGAAATAATAATTATGAAACTCATCCTCAAAATCATTAAAATGACTAGGAACAAACACATTTACCATGTACAAATGGTCATACACAAGCATGACCCTAATACCATCCTCTGGGTTGTCTTCTCTCAGCCAAGTCATCATCCTTTTGGTAGTAACCTAGGCCTTATTCACAAAGAAACCTATTAATTTAGAGGGTACTAGAAATGTGGAGAAACTTACTAAGCTATGGTTGCAAAGTTCATATTCCCCTTTACACACGTAGGGACATTCAACAACTTGGTCTTCAAAATAAGGTTTTAGACTCCAACATAACCTTTTGGCCAAGCAAGGAAATTGACTCATTCAAGTACAGGAAGGTGTTCATGTTGAAGTTATCAATCTCAAGAGGTTCCAACAAATCACAAACTCTATTGATACAAATCTCATTCACCAATTAACAAAGTTTTTCCTACAAGGAAATCTTGTACTAGCCCTTGATTCAAGAGGCTTAAGACAAATCAAAATTGTAGAGGTCATGTAGACACCAAATAAATTTTCTTTCCATATCAGGGAACCAAAATAACTTCATGGAAACCACTTAACGAAACCCATCACTTGCTTTTATACTACTTGCTTTATAGATGCACCCTAATCTTTGTAGCCCTACTTAGTGACTTTTCTGACCATAAATTTTAGACTATTGACCATGGGTACAAACAAAGGACCATTCTAGATACCCTTTTAGGGAATACAAAACATACATCAAAACCACTATGAGGTCTTTTGGATAGATAGGGTCAAAACATACTGATCACAGTGACCTAATTTGGCAATTAGGCCCCCCTCTCCAAAGAAACAACTCTCTAAACTCTTCACACAACCCAACCACCACTTGGAACACATTATATTCACATCAAAACTATATAATATACTACTTTTCAGTACCTAAACCTCTCAAAAGTCCCACTATTATAGCTTTCTCAATCAATTCAAACCCTTCCTAGGCTTCTCATACTGAGATTCCATGCCTATGCCATCAAATCATTTCTATCCATGAAAATGGATCACCCTAAAAAAAATAGAATCCTCAAACTAACTCTACAACCTAACATTCCCAAAAAGAATGGGATTTTTGTATGGTGGAATGCTAGATTATTAATATTTTTATCTTCAAACCCTTAACAGCAAGAGTTTCAAACCTCCTTTCACAAATTTGGTTGTAAATTTCTCAAACTTCATGGAATGAAACCAAACTAGATGAAATTGAAAGGTAATTCATCCACCTATCTCACCATGCAAGTTGTAGACCATTCCAAGTCCGCACAAAGACATACAATTTTACGGATTACAAGAAAATTGTGAAAATCAATAAGAAATCAGAGAAAATATTTATCGATGGCATCAAATCATCAAAAAATAAACATGCCTCAAACCAAAGAGGAATAAATAGACTAAATCCAACTCCCTCAACCAATCCAAACTGATTTTTGAATCATTTGACTGTTAGGATTACAAGTTGCTTAGTTTTACAAGAAAAGTTGCTCAAGCAACTTTTACAACTTTTGCAATTTTTCCAACTATTGACCAAATGACTTTAACCACCCAAAGGATCTTTCTAACATTTCATTCATGGATTTTCAACATGGATTTGACCCATTCTACCACATTTACACATATTTTAAGTTTTTAACCATATTGGACCAACGAGGCCCTGAATGACAATATAAGGATTATTTGGCATTGATTCCTTACAAAATGAATCCAAGTAACTCAAAATTTTTAAAGATGGTCCTGAGGACCTTATTAAAACCATATAAACTATTAAAATGAAAAAAATTAATACGTCTCTTGGGACCCATGGGTACTCTTGCACCATACGTCCAGGGTAGAATGAATCTCAAGTCCCTCTTGAGATGAGGTCTTCAACAAAGGTTCCATGATTTTTGATGTCATTCTCAATCATCCATGTGGCATCTTCTTCAGGAATATCCTTCCATTTGACCAAATACTCCTTATATGTCTTCCTCCTAGTCCTCTTCACGTCTTTGGTGTCTAGAATGCACTCAAGTCTCAAAGGTTGGCTAGGTGGGAATTCTCTAACCCAATCATCATCCTCATCTTATACTATACCTACATCAAAACCTGCAACCATAGAAACTTTTTATAGAAATAGATCAGATAGATTATAGGGTAAAAGCACAAAGTTGTGTCATGTTTTAGGCTAACTTATCAATACAATTGAATTTGAGTATTTCTAACAAAACAAATTTCAAACATATGGTATAGCTAGATTCATTAGACAAATTCTTCAAATTTTTTAATTGAAAATATCTATTAAATGCATGTTTTATACCAATTTGGGTCCAATTACAAAAGAAATAAAATTATTTCAGAAAAGTAATGTTTCAGTAACTCCTACTCTTTTTAATGATATTTTAAAAAAAATATAAAAATACCCTTTTATAGAGCTCAGAGTCAAGATTATTTTCATAGAAGTTTTATAGTATTTTGATTAGATCTACTATATTATAATTTCAAAATACTACAAGTATGTATTTTAGCATTCGAGAAGATATTGCTTCAAATAAAGAAAAAAATAGTAAATCATATGAAAAAATTTAAAATTTATATTTAACACTAGAGGAGAGAGTCCTCTTCAATAATATGTAATTTTTTTTCTGAATGGTGTAGATTTAATAGGGGAAATTTGATGGGAGATGAAAACTATTGATTTCGGATAAGTTCAAATTTTAGTAGTCATATAAGAGAAAATATAAATTGAAAACCAATCTTTCTTCTTTTCTGCACTAGATATACATGTCATTTATAACATATTTTGAAATCAAAGGAAAGAATAATTATTTGTATATACTTATTTGGCACGAACTAGACCCCATATTTTCATTATTTTTCATCAACTGAAAAATGGACTTCAAAAATTTAAAAAATGTGTCAATTTTTGTTCAAATTTTTTGAAAAAAATTATAGGCATAAACTTTATCCAATTTTACACATTTCATCAGTTTACATCATCTTCAAATTCTAAACACAAATACCACATTTATGTCTTTAATTTTGAACAGTTTGTGTGTTGTTGACCTTTTCATTTATAAAAGTGTGACATAGGTTTGTACTTTTACCCTATAGATAGGAGATATGGCTACCCCGCGAGGCAAATCAATTTTATAGGCATTTTTTTAAAACTTGTTAACTATCCTGCATGGTCCTATCTTCTTCATCATCGTTTTGACCAATTTATTTTCCCTTTGGTAGTCTCTCTTTCTTTAGATGAGACAACACGAAATCATCCACTTTAAAATGCACATCTCTTTTCTTCTCATCTACCTTTCCCTTCTATTTCTTTGCACCTTTTTGAAGGGTCTCTCTTACTTGTTGACGTATATCCCTCATGGATATACTAATGTCTTCCCCTTGAGAACTTATTCTATCAATTCCCTATAGGTCCCTTAGTTCATATGTGCCTCTAGGATGCATCCCATATACAACCTCAAACTGCAATTGAAGCAATTGTTGTATTGTCATTGATGTCAAACCTTAACTGGTAAGACTATTGCTATTTAAGAAAGTACTATATCTATTTGAGTGTTGCTAAGCGGATAGGCAATATTGGTAACAACAGCACCTAGGGAAAGGTTGAGTTATCATGATACTTCAATGAGTACTTTATTATGTGGCAAAATGATAAGACAATGTATTGTTTATCTAAGTAAGAATGAAGACTATACTAGTAGGCTTAACCGAGCAAAAGTGAAGAAATCTAGTTTAAGCTGAGCGTTGTTTGTGTCAACCGAGCTATTGAGTGCCGAGTAAAATCAGTGTTGACCGAACACTAAATAATTATCGAGGAAGATAGTGCTATCCAAGGAAATAGTTTATGTGGTGACCGAGCTTTTTAGAGAAGACCAAGAAGTTGGACACAGTATTGACCGAGCATCAATATTTTGCATTTGATGAAGAATTCAAATTTCCAGCCGACATCGTTGAATTCTTGGATTATGTAAAATGTGTTGACTTTATTTATTGATTGTATGAAAGCATTTAATGCACTGTAAAACATTTTATTGTAAATCTTTAAGAAGATTTGAGATATTTCTAAAAGGATAGCCGAAGAACATAATGTAGGATGGATTCAATGAATCTGACCTAACCCTAAGATCTATGAAGGAGATTAATCGACAAAAGATGTATTGACCTAACAGAGGTAGTATTAAGGAAACCTAAGCGAGAGGATGAATGTAGAGAGAGAAGTAGATGCTAGAATTTTTGTTGATGTTATTGATTGTCTAAGTAGAAAAGGCTGAAGGAGAAGTGTTGTGATCACTTGAAGGGTTCCAAGCAAATCAGTAATGGAGATGTAAAAGATTCATAGTCAGTAAGCCAGCATATGTGTATGGAATTGGATATGATATTTGCAAAGTGAGTTGTATGTTTCTCATATCAATATTACTGCTGCTTTCTAACCATTGTAACAGTCAAAATCCTCTTAACAGAGGTTGACCTAACAATCATAGGTATAAATCCTTTGAACAAGGTTGCATTCTAATGGAGTGTATGTAAGTCCTATAAAAAGGCACACTTTTAACAGAGTGGTTTAAATCCTTTAACCGGGTCACACCTGACAGTGCATTTTTAACCTTTGACAGGGTTGGCTTTTCACCGAGCTCACTTCAAAAGAGTGAACATAATAGTAACATGTTACAAAGTGGTTTTTCCCAAATTGGGTTTCCACTATAAATCCTGGTGTTTATACTTGTGTGAATGTTTTGGTTTGAACATTTCTGTGTTTTACAAGTTAGATGTTATTGGATAAGTAGACTGCACTGTTATATGTTTATGTTATGCAATCAGTAATGACCGAGTAGTTTTTGGTTATTAGATCTGATTTGTTGAAGAGTTTAAAGATTGTTTTATACATCTGGACCTGAGAACAACTGATTCACCCCCCCTCTTTATTGTTCTAAATCATATTAACATATGCTAATGTCTTCCCCTTGAGAACTTATTCTATCAATTCCCTATAGGTCCCTTAGTTCATATGTGCCTCTAGGATGCATCCCATATACCACCTCAAAAGGAACTTTATGAATGCCCCTATTTGTAGAGTCGTTACAGCCATATTCTGCCAAAAGTAAAAACCATATCCCAAGCCTACCCATGAAAAGTGACAGAGTTTTAGGGTTTTGATTTCTTTGATAAGGATTTGTGCCTTAGGTATTTTTTGTGGGATCAATTTCAGTATCAACTAAATGAGGTGGGTTATTTCCATTTCTTTATAGCTCTATTATATATTAATATTTATTAAATTATTAAATGTTAATATATAAAAAGTTATTATTTGGGGAATAAATATATTTTCAGGATCATTTCTCATTATTTTTTCATGTATATTGCAAATAATATTAATTAAATAGTACCCTTATAAACTATTTAATTAATATTATATTTAAAATATAAATATATAGAAATAGGTGTTTATGAGGGAAGGATGTTTTTTTAAATAGAGTTAATAGATGCATGGAAGTGGGTTATCTAGTTTTGGAGGAGTTTTGATATAGATTGAGTCCTCTTGAGTTTATTTTTAGTTCTATATGAGTTGAGAGCATTTTTTGAGCTGATACATTGTAGTATCTCCTAGTTCCCTTCCTATTTTTGAGATATTTCTTCCTTTTTCGGGACCCCTGAGGGTCAAGCATGAAAGAAACCATTTTTGGCACATGTTTAGGGATTCTTTCTTTTTTCTATTTTTTGTATTTTGTAGAATTAGGGTTATTATATTAAGCAAGCATTGGTTTTCAAGATTCTAGCAGAGATTGTTCCCTGGATTTGATATAGAGATTTAGAGTTTTCCTTCCTATCTTGTGTTGACAGATTATAAGTTGTGTTTCCTATCATTGATAAGATAATTTGTGAAAATTTCCTTCCCTTTTATGGTTAGTGAAACACTTGAGCATTCTTTAAACCTAGTTATTAAATGTGGGTTTGTGAGAGTTAACTTTATTTTAGATTATTATGAATTCATATTACTTTGAGGGTTCTAAAGATTAAAAATTTATGGTGTATCACATTTTAAGAATTTTATTTACATTTTCAAGTTATCCTTCTTATCTCTTTTCTCATCATGTTTTAGTTTTTGGAAATCACAAAGAGGAAGTTGACCCCTGATCTAGAGATTCTTTCTAATCATAGATAACCCACCATTGAGAGTTTTTCCATCTTTCAATAGAATTTTTGAGTCTCATACTTACCAATTTTATAGTAGAAAAGATGGAATGTGTTTCTCATAAAACTAATATGAAGCTATTACAAGAGGCAATCGATACAGGGATGGAAACACTTATAGATAATGCTATCTTTTCATTGAATTCCAAACCTTGTTAGACGTTGATATATATACCTTGGGGTAAATGTTATACATTAAGTTTGCACCCTTTTTTCAAGCTCTCATAGTCTTGATAACCTAGTATAACATGGGAATCATCTCCAGGTTGTGGGACCTATGCTAACTGAGATGAGACCTCTAGGTTCTAGGCTGGTTCCTCTTGGATAATCACCTTAATTTTCTTCTTGACATGAAAAGTAAACTTTGGAGGGAAAGGGATAGAAGGAATGCTTGGAAAGGGAAATGACTAAAAGCAAACTACCTACTAGGTGATACACCGAAATGAAGGTATGAATTACAGTATAAGAGATGGACTCAATGCATAAACTTAGGTCTAGGAGATCATAACTTACTGAATAGGCTTGCATAAATATTTTATAGAGGGGTCTGCAATAAATAGATACTATGCAGGGAAAGAGAAATTTCACAAGGCAGTTGCACTCCTAAAAATTTAGACACAAACTATAACCTGCAAACAAACATTCACCTCTACAATTGGGTATAAGGATGAGACAGATTGCCAGGGGTGGAAGTATACCCACAAAAGCATTCAAATCAGATCATTCACAACCATACACATAAATTGCAGAAAGAAAGAGGAATCAAGAACCCTAAAAATATCATTGAAACATACATATACTGAATTCAATACGAGAAAATTCAGACAAGAAAGTATAGGGGACATTAGAGAATGTCACAATACACTTTGCAATATCCAAATAGTCAATGAAAGGTTACAATTGCAGAAGCCAGAGGGCAGAAAGAATGCCTCAGATAACTTCCTAGAAAGATGAACTCTCTTTTTTACCAACTATAAACTCTGAGCTCTAAAAACTCCAAAAATTAATTATATACATCTCCTCTAATGCACACAAGAAGAAGCAAAAATCTCATTAGGGTTACATAAATCTGCATAAAATAATCCAACCCTAAACCTATCATTTCTGAACATAAATGTTCCTGAAAATATCTCAACCAATCAGATATATCTTTCCATGTCCATCCCTATACTGAAATTTCCTGTAGACAAAAAACCTTGATCCAACTACTTCTCTGCAAGTCAGGCCATCATGAATGCTCAAATCTAATACTCTCAGAAAGAAAATCCACCAAAACGGCTGTCTAGATTTCTTCCTCATCTATTCCAACTGCAACTGCCCCTGAAATCATAAATTCTGAGCTACCCACGCTTGCAAACGTTCTCTACAAGAACAAACAGAAGAAAACTCATGAAAGATACTGCAATCCCCTTTGAAAAATTCAAAGGCCACATCATAACAACCTGGACCAATAAAAATTGGCCACCTCAGCAAATGGACCCATAGAAGGTAGAAGAAACATGACCTTGCATCAGACGGTGGTCGCATGATCACATGGGATCGGAAGATTCCATGCGAATATGTGACCACCATAGATCTTAGTTCAACTGGGCCTACCTTGCACTTTGGGTCCACTACAAAGTCATCCCGCAACAACCAATAGGAAACTGGCATGTCAGACGGACGTGGCATGAAGGACCCACCAAAAGCTAATGCGATGCTAATACCGTATCAATGGTTGTCACATGATCACATGGGATCGGAAGATTCCATGCGAACATGTGACCACCGTTGGATCTAACTGCGACCGAGAACTGGGCCCGGGGAAATATTAAAGGCTGGGACGTAGGAAACTTTAGGAAATATTAAAGGGGGACCCCAGTGACAAACCTTAGTCGCATGATCGCATAGCATGAAAATTACCTATGTGATCATGCGACAAACCACTTAAATAGATCAAGGGGTCACAACCTTCTAGCATATGGGTTATGTGGCTAAGTGGCCCAAAAGGGTAAATATTAAATTAGGATGGGCCACGAGTATTTTTGGGGATCATGGGGTTTAAATGGGCACACATGAATTTTAATGGCCTTCAAACCAGAGAACTAAACAATTGAAAAGGCATATAATCATGGAAATTTTTGAGGGGGCTAACACAAGATTAAAAAATGCCAGACAGAGCAGACCAGGCCAAATTGCATAGGATGGGAAATTTGGGTAACAGTAAAAATATGAATCCATACCAAAAACTGTGGTTAATCTGAATAAATTTTTGGGGAGGATAAATAAATGATTGATCAAGTAATACAAGACTTTAAAGACATTGGCTTTGAGCTTAGGAAGAAGGATAACTCTAGTATCATGATTTCATAAGACCTAAAAATAGTGTACCAATAGAATATCAACATAATATCTCACCCTTCCATCTTTTACAAAGACAAGTACAAAGAATTAGCCAGGATTGATAATATTTTGACATGGTGCGCTAATCACCATAAAACCTTTATAGATAAATATGATAAAATTAAAAAGTAGAGGGTATTCTAGTCAATTTAGAGTACCAATGTGAACACTCTCTATCATGAAAAAATTATGGAAATTATTACCAAAGTTGTACAACTACACAAAGAATAAGTGGCTACACAACAACCTTCAATTAGAGAAATTGAAGAAGCCTTGATTATTCTTTTTAATATTAAATTCTTTAATTATATTTTTTTCTTGTTTAAAATCATGTTTCAAATTTTTTTAATAATATGTTATCTAAGTTATTATTGACCTAGTTTGGAGTTCTTTAAAAGATTTATTTATTTGTAACTGAAGTAAATTATTTTTTTTGAAAGGGATTTAAATAGAAAAGTGAGTAGTAGTACAAGGGGTCAACAATTCTTTTTGAAAATCCTTCTTTTGTTTTGTTGACTGAATGCGACTCAATTTTTAAAAAAAATATTGTTCATGTTTATTTCATTGAAAAGTTCCTATTACTAAGGTTTTGGAAGGAATTACTATAGATCTAGTCGATGATTTATTGTTACTTCAAACTTTATTTTCAAGAAATAAATCATGTATTTTTTGGCACCATCTTTGTTTACATTTCTTGTGTCCTAAATTTTTATTTCATTTTCGTATAAGTCTACAATTTCTTTTTTTGCAAATTTTCATGGTGATGAACAAGTTTTAGTCATCTTTTTTGCTTTGGGTTAAAAGAAAACCCCCATTTTATGAAGTTATTCATTTTTCAAAAACCAAAAATTGTATTTGAAGGAGGGATTTGTACCTTTGAAATATATTTTAGGGAGGAACTGATCTTGATTCTCTTGATTATTGATTCATAATTTATCTTTTGGGGGCAATAGAGTCAAAAATAGATAATAAAAAGGGGGCCCAGTCTATTAACCAATAGATTTTTGTTGACTCTACTAGGGAGTCAAACAATCAATTTGAAAATATTTGTTATTTTGACATTAAATAGAATGGTACTTCCTAATGAGAATATTATTCAAGTGTTACAATTGAATCTTGGTTTTCAATATGAACAAGAAGGAATTATTAGAAAGTTGAATAGCCTCACTTGGAGAAGTTGAAGAAATGAAAAAGATCATAGGAGTGCCATTTTGGTTTTAGAAAGAGAAGAGGAACTAGTGAAAAACTTCAGGCTAGCCTTGTTGAGAGAAAGGGGATGACAAGCTTTGATTGTATCCCAAAATTATGTTCCTCATAATAATCCTAAAGTTCCATAGAAACACAAACAACCAAGAAACTAATGATCTTCTATTTTAAATAGACAACATACTAGAGTTTAGGAGGTATACAAGAAGTGAAAGGGAGAAAGGGGTTTTTGATATTATTTTTGAATTGAAGCAAGAATCAAATTTATCATATATTCTCCCAACTTGAAGGACTAAAAGTAGACCACCTTTTCTTGTGAAGAAACCTACACAATCTCCCACCTACCAAGCCTTAACTCTTCATAGAGTTGCTCTTCCTTTTGTAGCTAATATTACCCCCATATCTATTAAATTTCTACCAACTATGACTTTTCCAATACCTTGGGAATAACTATTGGCCCAGTGAACTTAAGAGCATTGAATGATTCACCAAAGGATTCTAGGAAATATATCCCTAAATTATTAGGAGATGGGAAGGTGTCTACAAATGATCATATTTCATATTTCTTTGTTGATCGTGGTGTCTTGGGTGTTCAACATAAATATGTAGCTCAATCAAGTTATTTGTAGAGACCATGAAAAATGGGGCTGCTAAGCCATATAATCATCTAGGTCTTGGGTCAGTTAGTAACATTAATACCATAAAGACCTAGTTTTAAAGAAGATTAAAAATTACAGAAGAACATTCTTTATTATCTCAATTAACTCAGATTAGAAAATAAATTCATTTACCTATGAGGGACTTTCTTGAAAAATTCAATAGTATTTTTAATAAGATCCCTACAAATAAATATGACCTATAAAATATAATAAAATTTTCTTCCTGAATGCTATGCCACCATATGTCAATTTTCACTTAAGGAGGTCTAGAGTGGAAAATTTGTCTGATCCTCAGACCATGGCTATAAAATTAGACGATGGCTTTAATATGACTGAGAAGTGAAAGTAATTAAAATCAAGTAATTTAAATCCTACTACTTCTTTAGACCCTATGATACAAATATTTTCTAATGACATTATTAAATTAAAGAGATAATTACCTTAAGCAAATTCTACTTTCCAACCAGCATATCATGACATTTCAAGAAAATATCTTGGTACAATTTATAAAAGTGGTAAATAATTAATACTTCTTTTGGCTCAACATAGGATGGCCATATAAGAACCTCTGACATCGAAAAAATAAAATATGTGTGCATTCCATTTAATTATAGATCATGATCATAGTGCATTCTTTAAAATGTCTAGGTATATGCAGTTGGTAACTACCAATGAGACTATAGAAGAAGTTGCTATTGATGATTTTATTCCAAGAGATAATAGGAACTCTATAATACATTACTTTGAATATTATGAATTAGTTCAAAACTTGAGGAGGTGATTTCTTTACTACTTTAGATGGTTATTCATTTTCTCTACTCACTAGAAGTCATCAAAATCAAGGTCAAAAAGGTGTTTCTATTCTTCATAAGCCTAATCCCACTCCTTCACATGGTAGTCATGTCAAAGAACCAAATTTTTTAATCTAAAACATTTTCTATGAACATATTAGGTAAGAGAAATGCTTCTTTTGATATTATTCAATTTTGCAAAACATCAAAGATTCAAATCTCTCCTTTAGAATATCTAAAAATGAATCCTTCAAAGTTAAGTTGTCTTGTAGAATATTGTAAACCAAACACTGCCAAGATTAATGCTTGTGGAGACCAGCCTTCCAAGGATATTTGTTTAATTCTTTGTTGATTGAGTCTATTCTCCTAGTTTTTTTTATTAATATATTCCTTTTTTTCTCAATAAAAAAGATCTTCGTTATACATTCCTTTCTCTTTGATTAATGGGCATGGTTTTTCACAATTGGATGTAATTGTTTTAGATAATTACTTTCTCTTAAATGTGAATAATTTATGATATGACATCCTTTCTTCACATTTCACTTCTTTTATTATAGTTAGTTTTATTAAATTTTATTATATACTTGATGGCTCCTTTATTCAAGAGTTGATATTTATTGTACATCATTTGTGGGATTTTGATACAAAGTTTTGTAGGTTAAGGAATTTTTTTGTCAAATGGCTAAATTTCTTTCATAATTTTTTCCACCTTATTTTTTATTGATGATATGAATGGTATTAGATATGGTGATCAATTCTAATTTATTATTATAATAATTCTAATTTAATGTGTTTCTACTTGACATCAGGGACTTGACATCTCTCATGTTCTTTACATAAAATATTTATATCCACCAAGCTATTTCTTATATGGTATATGAATCAAAATATCTCTAGGAAGA
Source organism: Chamaecyparis obtusa (assembly GCA_027943335.1). Lineage (NCBI taxonomy): Eukaryota > Viridiplantae > Streptophyta > Pinopsida > Cupressales > Cupressaceae > Chamaecyparis > Chamaecyparis obtusa. The sequence continues at coordinate 85,410 of BSBK01006389.1, read as the reverse complement.
AGGAACTTATTTAATCTCTCTTTGAGACTCTTTGGAGGATTACAATTTAGTTATTGGTATCTCTATTGAGAGAACTCTTTTCCAATTTCTTTTTCTTTGTGGTATTGAGCATAAGGTTTCTATAGATTGTCTATATTGGGAATAGAGGAATTTCTTTACTTATGATGATTAGATTCTCATACTAGTTTTTCAAATACACAACTATGAGATTTTAGATGTCATTATTCTAATTTTAGATAAGGAATTTCTTAGATTGAACTTTAACACTTTATTTTAAGAGATTTCCTCCAAATTCCCGATCACCTTTATGGATCTTGTGTGGGATTTTCATTTGGTTCAAGATTTTGCATTAATTTATATCTAAAATCATATATCCCCCTCTATCTTCAATGCTACTTTATTAAATTAAAAAATTGATTCAGTAGAATGTTTGTTTGGGGGTGCTTTATATATATTTTTACATTGTTTTTTATTAAGGGAAAACTAGTTTTACAAGGACTGGGAACCCAATTTTAGTACATCAAAAAAGAAATAGAAAAACCATCAATAAACCAACAATGAGCCAGATGCCAAGAAAAAGGAGCCAAAAAATAAGGGACATCTCCCTAAACCACCTATAGACTCTTAACTAAATCTATATTCTTCTGAATAAAGTCTGCATTAATCCTCCTAACCTTACTAACTAAATTATTAATAGGCGTTACCCCCTTTTCCTTAGTACATAATCTAATAGAAGAGCTTGACCAAGATTTCATCTTTACATTGCAGACAACAACATCCATTCCCCTAGGGACAAACTTGTATCCTTAAAGTGCACTTTCTTGGTAGATTTAATGCTCACAAAAGGGGAGGCATTGATATCTTTGGATAAAACTTCAAAAACCACTGCCTAATCATTCAACTTCCTAAGACCCTTAATGGAATTATTCATGGTAATTTTACTAACCGTAACCATGGCTTTGACCTTATCATACATTGTTTTAAAGATATCCTCTAGATTTTTTATCCTGTATTCATGGTCCACTTTCAGCTAACTAATTCCCCTCACCAAGGTATTAGTAATCTCCATAATAGAATCTAGGTGTTGTTTGGAAGAGGGGAAACTATCTTTCAATCTATTGATTTCTACCACAATCTAAGAGAAAATTGCATTCTTTTTAAACATCGTGCCCTTAATGTCCTTTTTAATGCTTGAGGTCTCCAAAATAGAGGAACCCTTTTCACTAGGGATCTCCATTGCCACATGTATCTCTGCATAAATGGATAGAATTTTAATCAAAAGACCTTGGTTAGGAAAAATAGTGGACTCAAGAACTATGACATCCATGAGCTCATTTTTTTTTCCCTACGTTGTCCTTTTGGGCCTAACCAAAATAGACCATGAGCATTTCACAGAGCTAACAATATCCTTTCTTTTTCCTTTTTTGTCCCTACTAGGGTCCATAGAATATAAAATGTAATCTTCAATGGGACGTAATCTGAGCTATCATCATCAAAGACCACAACCATTTTTCAATAAGATAAATTAGAGGGATTTTTTTATCCCCCACATGAAAAATGTTAAGGTTTTAGGATCATTGCAAATGTAATAGCACTATCTCATTGTATGTGTTTTCCAAATGCAACAATCTCTTGCATTTATATTGAGAATGAGCCAAGAAGAGACATGTCCCTTCATGGGACATGTCTATTCATTATTTTGTAATTAATATAATGACAATTATGTATATATATATAATATCTATAATTTTTGAGTTTGTAATTCATGCTATACTATTGGTTAGTAAAATCTTGTATGCTTCTATCATTGGTATGTTGGCATTAAGCAGAATTGCCACTAGTGACAACACTTATTTGCATTCTGAGTGCAAACCGAGCAGAATAGTGCAAACCGAGTAGAACAGTGCAAACCGAGCAGAACAGTGCAAACCGAGCAGAACAGTGCAAACCGAGCAAGACAGTGCAAACTGAGCAGAACAGTGTAAACCGAGCATAACAGTGCAAACCGAGAAAAATAGTGCAAACTGAGCAGAACAGTGCAAATCGAGTAGAATAGTGCAAACCGAGCAAGACAGTGCAAACCGAGTAGAACAGTGCAAACTGAGCAAGACAGTGCAAACCGAACAAGATAGTGCAAACCGAGCAGGACAAAGTAAACCGAGTAACATTATGTCTACCGAGTCACCAGTATTTACCGAGTTCAAAACCTACCGAGTGGTTAGTATGAACCGTGCCTTCACTTCTACCGAGTGCATGACGATGCCGAGTAATGTAGTGGACGCCGAGTATCAGAAAGTCACCGAGTTAGTTTGCAGGAACCGTGTAACCATACTTGGGCTGACTTAGTGGCACTTATGTTTATTTGTCAAGCCGACTTTGTAATTGTAATTATAATTAATTGTTTAGACTTGTATATAAACAATGTTGTAAAAATGTCAAGATGTATGTAATGAGAATGAATGTGAAAAAGAAAGAAAGGCAGAAATAAGCGAATTACAAAGGGCTTCAGCAGTATAAGGAACAGCATAGACAAATTTATCACAGAAGGTGATCAGTACATCAGCGAATCTCAATCAGCAATCCAGTTGCAAATCAAGAGATCTACTGTTTCATCCTAACAGGTGAATCAGTACTAAAATCCTTTAACCGGGTAGACTTAACAGTCTTTTGTGAAATCTCTTTACCGAGTACATACTTCTTTTGTAAGTTTGTAAAAATCCTCCAACAAGGTGGACCTAGCAGTCCTTATTGCTCCTAGCAGGGTAGATCATCAGAAGTGATCAATTGTAAGCCTTAACCGGCCAACTTTATTCTGCAGTACTAAAGCTTTGTGGGTTTCATCCCCACCCCAGTTTTACTTTCTTTTTGGAAGGTTTCTGGGTAACCAAATCTATGTGTCATTATTGTGAATGCTTTTAAGTTTCATGTTTTCTATATGCAAAAGGTTAAAGTGAAATATATGTTAATACATCTATATTTGGAAGAAAATTTGGAGTTACTGATTCACCCCTCCCCTCTCAGTAACTCAGTTAATTCCTGAATATTTCCAACAATTGGTATCAGAGCAGCATTGGTTCTCAAGATAAAGCTTAACTAGCTTGAGCAAAGATCCAGGACAATGGAGGTATTCAAACTGAACAAGGTGATTGAAAATGAAAAGCTAGATCTGGAAATGGCCATAGCTAAACTTAAAGAAGCAAAAGAACATCTTTCCCAATCCCTAAGAAGAAGGAAGGAACTTGCAAATCAGATGAATGATCATAATTACATTGAAGAAAAGATTGAAGATCTTTTTCCCTCAAATAGCTCAGATGAAGCAAACAATGTTGTCAAAGAACTCCTAGAAAAGAATGGGTCTCTGCAAGAAGAAGTGAGAAACTTAAAAAGAGAACAAGAGCTACACTCTACAAGATTTTGTGAGATCTTAGAACAAAGAAATAAGTTGAAAGATGAATTAGATGGAAGGAACAATGAAGTCCAAAATAAAACCCTTCAGCTAGAAAACCTAATTGATCAGATCTCCCATACAAATGAGGAAATTCTGAATCTAAGATCAGAAATAGAAAGCACAAGAGAAGAACTAAGATCTGAAAAGGAAATCAATCTAAGATTGGTGGATGACCTAAACGCCAAAAAACAAATCAATGAAGGAATGTTGAAAATCCAAGAAGACTTGAATCAGCTGTATGAGCGAAATCTTCATAGGCAGAAAGGAAAAGTAGGACTTGGATATAAAGGAGAAGGTGAATCTTCTAAGCAAGGTACTCAAAGAAATCAGAAACCTACTTGTAATCATTGTGGTAAAATAGGACATACTTCAAATAAATGTTGGAGCAATGAAAAAGCAGAATTCAATGGAAAATGCTACAACTGCAATCAACATGGTCACAAAGCAAATGAATGCAGGAAAAAACCAAGATTCAGAGGTAATTGTCACAAATGCAACAAACAAGGTCACAAGGCATCCAAGTGCAGATCCAAAACATTTAATCCAGCAGAACAAATTATGAAAGCAATGTTTGGATGGGACTACAACACCTGGTGTAGATGTCATTACTGTGGAGAATATGGACACATTGGAATGAATTGCATAAAACATCATCTAAGGAAAAGAGATACTACCATAAGATGCTTCAAATGCACTAAACTCGGTCACATAGCTAGAAATTGCATGAATGCTAGTGAAGTTGAAGATGGAAAGAAGAATGAAGCAACTAAGGTCAGGAAACAGGTGAGACAAAAGTGGATTCCTAAATCTACCAAGCAAACCAGTCCAAGTAATGGAATGGGTGGCTCTACCGACTCAAACTAAATGTCCAAGAAAGCACTGGAACTGTATTCTCATAGACCAATCTCAAGCAGTTCCAGAACCGAATTAAAAGAAAGATCTAAATCAACATACAAGATGTAGTAAGATCACAGCAAGGTTGGTATCAATCTTTACCGAGCAAGGTCGGTATCAGTCTTCACCGAGAAAGGTCGGTACCAGTCTTTACCGAGTGAGGACGGAGTAATATGAATTCTCAAGTTCACCGAGTTGCGAAGTCTTTACCGAGCAATTAATTCTTAGTGGGTGACATTCTGTCAGAATTCATACCCTAATTTGTACTGAGCATTAATGACAGAGTTGTAAACAAAAGGCAAGAAATCGAACTCATTCTTCACCGCGAACTTTTAGCACTTTGAGAGCAGAAAATTTCAAGAGCAACCCAGCGATTCAAACACTTTTGCGAAAGGAATTTTCTATGAGCTACCATGGCATCATCCAGCACTTCAGCGAAGAAAGGATCAGAAATGTTAGTCCAAGGGGAATGGAGAGCACCAGATTTCAAGATTGTGCCCGCAATTGCAGCAGCCCTAGATCCGAATGGAGCTCAATCTCAGATTCCTCCTAAGGTACTATTTATTAATGATATTCGCAATCAGTTTAACTATGCAATTCAAGAAATGGGAAACCTAGAGCTAGATATTGTGCGTGAGGAACTCTGTGTGGATGGTATTCTAAAACCCGAGCACAAACATCTGGAAGATAAAGGATTAGTTCACATTGCACACTTACCTCAAAACTTTCGAGAGAAATGGGTTAGATACATACTCAGCCGTGTACATGATGGCAAGATTTGGCTTGAGCAACCCATAGAGATCACCAAGAAGATGATTCATCAAATCACCAGTCTTCCCATGTTGAACAAAGCTAAAACTACCAAAACCCTAGGTCGGTCAGAACTGGAGAAAAAAACCCTAGCCGAGTGGGACGGTAGAGGCATGAAAGTTAGCAGCATTACCGATGCTGAACTGAAGTTTGGTACACACATAATTGCCCATAAGATTTACAGTTCAAGTCGATAGAATAGTGTCTCCTGTGAAGCCATTGACCTAGCATACAAAGTGGTCAAGAATAACTTATCATTTGACCTAGCAGATTTATTGTTAAAATAGTTTAACAAAAACATGGAAAGCATTCAAACTTCCAAAAATAATCCATGTAAGTTTGGATCTTTACTGGTTTGTTTATTCTTCTATGCTCAGAAATTCTTCCCTTCCAAAGGAAAAGTTGTATGGAGAAAAGATGTGGCAGTCCTTTATGAGATAAATGAATACATTTCAGAAATGGGTGAAAATTTTGAAAGCATCATGGATAATTATTTTGAGTCTTTCAAAGAGAAAATGAATGACAGATTCTGGATTCCACAGAAGTTGGTGGAAGATTATAAGGATGACATTTGTTTCATGGTGGACTGTGACAATGTATATATTCAAGTAGCTAAACCGAGGATTGTATATGTAAAACCTCTTCCTTATGAGGTAAATATTGATGAAACCAAGAATATCATTGAAGCTCTTCTTAATTAGTCTGTTAATCCCAAAGCTCCATATTTTGGAACATATGATGAAGCTAAGGTGAGAATTGAATTAAGCATAAAGCTTCCATAGGTGGTAAACAAAGGAAAGAAGAGGATAGCCAAAATGCAAATGCTAACCGAGGACAAAGGAGAAAATGATGAAGAAGAAGAGGAAAAGGATGAGAAAACAGAGGAACCAGAACCTGCAAAGAAGAAAGGAAAGGTATTTATCACTAAGGCACCTAAGCCTCCCACTGTTGTATTTACAAGGAGAAGTGCAAGAAGTAAGGCAGACAAGGCAGACAAAGATATAGTATTCAAAAGGCCTCCTCTAAACTTTCAAGAGAGGATCAAACTTTTTAGAGAAGGATCAGGATCTGGAGTAAGTAACATTAAATCTTTCAAATATGAAACAAGAACGGAAACAGAACAGAAGGAAATAGAAGATGCTGTTATTGAAAAGATGGGACAGTGGAAATAATCTCCTGATGAAATAGCCCCACAGGTTCCATCAGTTCTATTAGATCCAATAAAAATGAGATGGAGCAATGCCAAGCAAACTGTAAAAGACATATTTGATCAAACCCTGAGACAGTTAATGCCGAGCTTGAAAAATGATGAAATAAAGAAGGCATTGAAGGAAAATGAAAGTAAGATGACATTAAAGTTCAATACTTGTTTGATTCTGATCAACAATATTGAATCAGTTGTGAAGGCTGCAAATGCCACATGGAAAAACATATACCATCTTCACCAAATCGAGTATTGAAACAGTCATAATAAAAGACATTGAAGATGACAGTGATGAACAAGAAGAAGCCACTGAGGTAGATGATACTGTGAGGATAGCAGAAAAAGTCATTGCATCACTTCCTACCTCTCTAGTAAAAGTTTCTACATCTAGCCCGGAGACACCTTCAAGCATGGTTGTGACAACTTCAACTTTTGTCCAATCACTTATAGCAACAACAGAAGCAACTACCATTTCTTCTACCGAGTTGCAGTCTCCCACTTCATCAAGTTTTCCAGCAGTAAGTATTCCAGTTTTTTATTCTACAAGTGTAAATATTTTAAGTTCTCCAGTAGCCAGTATGCCAGTCTCTATAGCCAGTCCTACTATGTCTACTGTCACTACTACTAAGGCATTAAGTACAGATAAGTCTAAGGCTCAACCGAGCATAAGATTTTTGGGTAAGAATATAGTAGAGGATATAGACCTAGATGAGGAAATAGAAATTCCAACATTAGATTTTGCAAATCTATCAGCAGACCAAATGCAAAATATAGGTGAAATCCTCCAAAGGAAAGCAAAGCAAAAGAAGCTTAAAGAGGAGAGAGACAAGGAATATCAAATTATTAAGGATGCTAAGGACATTTTGTCTGATGCATTAGGTATTAAAGTAGACTCCTCACAACATGTTTTGCTACAATTAGCAGAAGCAGTAAATAAATACAATGAGGATTCATCTGGGACAGAAAAGTTAGTTGAAAGAGCCGAGAAGAGATTCAATAATAAAGTTCTTGAGCACATTGCTCAGCACATAGCTATTAACCAAGTAGAATTGTCTTCAGTTTTGTCAAACATTGAATCTACCTATTCGAATGCTACCTCTCTTTTGGCCAGATTGTGCAATATTGTCGAGTTCACAAAGGATGTCAAGGATAAAATGAATAAAATGGATGAGGATATGAAGATTAGCATACAGAAGCTGCAACTTGAACCAAGTTCAAGCTCTGCTCATCACATGAAAATCTCATACCTATCAAATATGCAGTCAGATCTACTAAAAGAAGACACAAGGATCCGGTCCACACTACTAGACGTCCAGAACATGATCCTTCCCATCATGAATACAATGTATAAGCACATTGAACATTCTAAAACATTGATTCATGAAAATCAGTTCTCTATAGCAGATCACATGATTGAACTCTCTGCAGAAGTCCAAATTGCAATCCAAACATGCAAGATTCTGCAAGAAAATTGGGACAGAACCCTGGCACTAATAATAAAGGTACATTCTGTGTTTCTATCAAATTTTGGATTCTCTCTGTAAATCACTTGTATATACACCTTTGGCATTATCGTCAAAAAGGGGGAGATATGTATAGAGGGAGATATATGTATAGAAGGAGATTTGTATAGAAGAAAAAGTTAGCACATTGAAAGGGGGAGATAATGTACAAAGCCCTATCACAAAGACAAATTTTGAAAAATCAAAATAAAACTCAGCATGATTCATGTATATAAGTTTTGGACAATAAGTGTTTTTGTCACTAATGCCAAAGGGGGAGATTGTTGGCATTAAGCAGAATTGCCACTAGTGACAACACTTATTTGCATTCTGAGTGCAAACTGAGCAGAACAGTGCAAACCGAGCAGAACAGTGCAAACTAAGCAAGATAGTGCAAACCGAGCAGAACAGTGCAAACCAAGCAGAACAGTGCAAACCAAGCAGAATAGTGCAAACTGAGCAGAACAGTGCAAACCGAGCAGAACAGTGCAAACTGAGCAAGACAGTGCAAACCGAGCAGAACAGTGCAAACTGAGCAAGACAGTGCAAACCGAGAAAGACAGTCCAAAGCGAACAAGATAGTGCAAACCGTGCAGGACAGAGTAAACCGAGTAACATTATGTCTACCGAGTCACCAGTATTTACCGAGTTCAAAACCTACCGAGTGGTTTGTATGAACCGTGCCTTCACTTCTACCGAGTGCATGACGATGCCGAGTAATTCAGTGGACGCCGAGTATCAGAAAGTCACCGAGTTAGTTTGCAGGAACCGTGTAACCATACTTGGGCCAACTTAGTGGCACTTATGTTTATTTGTCAAGCTGACTTTGTAATTGTAATTGTAATTAATTGTTTAGACTTGTATATAAACAATGTTGTAAAAATGTCAAGATGTATGTAATGAGAATGAATGTGAAAAAGAAAGAAAGGTAGACATAAGCGAATTACAAAGGGCTTCAGAAGTATAAGGAATAGCATAGACAAATTTATCATAGAAGGTGATCAGTACATCAGCGAATCTCAATCAGCAATCCAGTTGCAAATCAAGAGATCTACTGTTTCATCCTAACAGGTGAATCAGTACTAAAATCCTTTAACCGGGTAGACTTAACAGTCTTTTGTGAAATCTCTTTACCGAGTACATACTTCTTTTGTAAGTTTGTAAAAATCCTCTAACAAGGTGGACCTAGCAGTCCTTATTGCTCCTAGCAAGGCAGATCATCAGAAGTGATCAATTGTAAGCCTTAACCGGCTAACTTTATTCTGCAGTACTAAAGCTTTGTGGGTTTCATCCCCACCCCAGTTTTACTTTCTTTTTGGAAGGTTTCTGGGTAACCAAATCTATGTGTCATTATTGTGAATGCTTTTAAGTTTCATGTTTTCTATATGCAAAAGGTTAAAGTGAATTATATGTTAATACATCTGTATTTGGAAGAAAATTTGGAGTTACTGATTCACCCCTCCCCTCTCAGTAACTCGGTTAATTCCTGAATATTTCCAACATGGTATTTCTAGTTGAGATAGTTTAGTGAGCTATTTTTAACCTCTCTTTGACATACCTTTAGGACAAAAGTACAAGATAATTGCATTCAAGGGAGAAAGAACTTGATTCTTGCAAATGAATTGATGATTAAGACTAGATGCAAAGGGAGTCTAACATTTAAAAAGAGGTCAAGAAGTTGATAAACTTGAGCTTCAGAGGGAGCAGATAGTTCAGTCAACTTGTGATAATCTTGATCATATTGATTGAGAGGGAGTTCACTATTGAAGGTGAAACACATCTAAGGTAAACTTGATATAATTGATTATTATACTAATGAATCATGAATGTTTTTAATGGGCCTGCCCCCTGTGCAAATCACAAGGAAGTGATGACTTCCAAATGATTATCACTTGTATTTGTTAAAGTTATTGGAAGGTGACAATCTTGCAATAACTTTCTATTGTGATAGATATTTTTGTGATCTTACTTGTGGATAGAATCGCCGATGGAGGCAATCCACACCAAAGCTCGTGAGTTTGTGAAAAGAATCTCCAATGGAGGCAATTCACATGAGAGCTTGTGGATAGAATCACTGATGGAGGCAATCCACACCAAAGCTCATGAGTTTGTGAATAGAATCATCAATGGAGGCAATTCACATGAGAGCTTGTGGATAGAATCGCCGATGGAGGCAATCCACACCAAAGCTCGTGAGTTTGTGAATAGAATCGTTGATGGAGGCAATTCACATGAGAGCTTGTGGATAGAATCACCTATGGAGGCAATCCACACCAAAGCTCATGATTTTGTAGATCAAATTGCTGATGGAGGCAATCCACACAAGAGCTTGTAGATAGAATTGTTGATGGAGGCAATCCACCTAAGACTTGTGGATCAAATCATCATTGGAGGCAATCCACCTGAGAACTTGTGGTAGAATCATTGATGGAGGCAATCCACATATTGAGACTATGTTTCTATTGACTACATCTTGAGGATGATGCCTTTATTGCTTACATCATATGATTGATGTTGCCAAGTGTCATAAGTGTTGACATTGGACTGATTTATCCTCCCTAGCTAAGAGGGAGTGTTGATATTTGTAGCATCGGTCAGATAAATAATATTGACTATATGATTATTATGAGAAATGATTTCATATATATCAATATATATAATAATTGATATTACTATATACATTGATATATATGTATATATAAAGTTAGATTATAATTATTCTCATAATAACTAAATAGTTAAATTGATAAAATTATTATTATTATTATTATGTAAATATTAGATAAATTAATATAATACTCAAGAGATATTACATATATATATATATATATATATATATATATATATATATGTAATATCTCTTGAGTATTATATTAATTTATCTAATATTTAGAAAATTATTATTATTATTATTTTATCAATTTAACTATTTAGTTATTATGAAAATAATTATAATCTAATTGTATATATACATATATATCAATGTATATAGTAATATCAATTATTATATATATTGATATATATGAAATCATTTCTTGTAATAATCATATAGTCACTATTATTTATCTGACCGATGCTACAAATATCAACAAAAAACCTCATCCCCATATGAAACCACATAATTCCATTATGAAGAAGTTTCACCATAATACACTCAAATATTTTTTTAAAACTCGATTCCTTTTTTGGGAGGGGGATTTCTCTCCACATGGAACACTTTCACATGTTCCATAATCAATAAAATTAAATCCTTTATGTAGAACATGGCATATGGGTTTTTTATCATGGGCTCTTAAGCTATGATGCAAACACTAAGCCATTCAGAAGGGAAAGGAGATACAATTATCATGCCTAAAGTGATTCAAAAGCACAAAATGGTAGTTGAAGGGGTTTGTAAATTTACCATCCAAGGTAAGGTATCTCATAATTACCTCTACAATATTTGGCCATGATTCCTTAAGGGAAGTTGTGTCATAACCCCTATCTGTGATCTTCTTGACCTTCTCCCACTCATTAAGCAAGAAGAAAATATCCATAGCTTCATTGGAACTTTTCTTGTCTCTATAGAACTTTCTTCCTTCAATAATAGTATTTAAGACTTTGTTTCTGACATTGTTGTATATGGTGTCCTTGTAAATTATTATTGTCCATTAATCTAGGTCTAATTTGTTATCATCATCTGGTAACTTTCAAGAAAATCGATGATCTTAAGATATAGAGGTTCCCATTATGCATATAACATTAGATACTTTTAAATGAATCTCTAGGCTTATATCCTTTCTTAAGATCATTTCAGAACCACCTCTTTGCATTCGACCCCTTTCTGAGGCCCCCCCATACACCAGTTTAAGTTTAAAATATTGGTTAGAATGTTGTTTCCTTGAGATAAGAGAGGATCTACTTAATTATAAATCCCTCCCTTTTATTTTTCTCATGTTCTTCCCTCCTTTTCTTTCCATCTTCTTAATAATTAATGATGTTTTTTGGCTAGAAGTTCACTCTTTTTTTATGGTTGTAAGTATTACAAGCTATTATATCACATTTGGAAAGCTTATGTAAGTTATTATATCATATTTGGAAAGCTTATGTTTTCATGTATCTATTGATGGAAAACTCAAAATGATGGGGAAGGGCTTCACGTAAATTTAGTTTTCAAATTAGTGGGTGGTAAGGAGACTCACATTGATTTTGTCATATTTTTTTCTCATACCATGTATTTTCCTCATTTTGTTAATAAAATTTAGTGGTTTGTCACTTTTTTGAAAGAAAACTAGAATATACAATAAATGTTAGGTTAACACTCAAATTGAATACATCCTATGGTCTTGTGTAATCCTTTCCTTCATATAAAATGATCTATAGTTCTTGTCAATAGGGTATAAATGGAAAGTTGACAATAAACACAATTGATGGTCTATATGATATCTTCTTGAGCAAGTGGTCAAATTCAAAATTTGAAATCATGGGTGGTAGATGTATGAAATTATAAAGTCAAGTAATACTATGAGAAAAATTTCATCGTTCATGTTTCTCAACACTAATTTTGAAAGCTACATATCCCTTCATGTAAATGTGAGTATGATTTTCCAAAAAATATTTTTTACACCAACACATTTATAACACTTTGAGTACATCAATATGATAAAGTTATTAAGATTGTAAAAATTGATGACAATGTCAAGTAATAAGTTCAATTTTTTTAAATTTATTTTAAATTTAATAAAGTAAGCACAAACAAAAATTATAGTAGAACAAATTTTGGAGCGCAATCTTACTTGTTTGCTTCAAATTAATTCAAGGATATACCTAACCGTGCACCATATAGAAATCAATGTTTTGGTGCTTATTATTATACACATTTGCATTCTATTTCAATAGGATGCTTTTATTCAAACATCTAATTCAATGCCATATAGAGAGAAAGATAATTTAGGTCTATAATAAACTCTTAGATTTGGATGATAAGAATCTTTATTTCACATTCTTGATATAATATTTCTAATTTTATAATTAAGATGTGAATGATACAAAAGTACATCAAATAATTGATATTTATTCATTTAACTTCTCCAAAAGATACATATCCTTCTCATTTTACATCATCACATGTAATATTTGAAAAAAAAGGTTTATATCATCCATTAACTCATTGTTATATCCTTAACACACACTTTTTGTATATATTATAATAGGGCATTTATCATGATTTTATTAGTCCTTTAGCATTTGTATATTTTTTTCTTCATCTCATTAATGGTAGTTATTTATTAGATTGTAGTATTTAATATGGAGTTTATCATATTTTTGTTCATCCTTTACTACTATGAATCACATGATATTTGACAATATTGATCAATCAAATACCCTTTAAATTGGAAAATGATTTATTCAAACAACGCAAGAATAATTAAAATGAATTTGACCTACTAGATGTGGAGGGATTATTTGGGATCACATGACTAACTGTCTTGCTATCGTAGCACTCCCTATTGGCGTGCAGATCAATCACATGGCGGAGGCTATGACTCTCCTTCACACTTTAAAAATTATAAAAAAGGACATGTCTTCCAACGTGTGGATTGAAGGAGACTCCATGAATATTTTTAATTTTATTAAAGGTGTGACCAAGCCATCATGGTCTATTAAGGCAATTATTGAGGAGGCTCAGATTATCATTAATTTCTTTACGTGGGTTATTATTTCCCATAACTTTAGGGAGGCTAATAGTATAGCAGATGTGTTGGCTAACATCATTGTCAGGGCTAAGGACATCATGACTTGGCACGAAGGAAAGGATTTGACCATCGATTTGAAGGCCAAGTTGGTATTTGATAGGACTCACAACAAAAGAGAAGATTTGGAATATCTTAAATAGCTATGATGAAAAGACACAAGTTTATTAAAGCAATTATAAAAAGTTATGAAAAGTCTTGATTCTCTAGAGATAATAGAGTGTAGACGTGTATATTAGCGTGGTGTTCAATTTGAAGGCTTCCATTGTGTTCTATCCTTCCTTTATCTCTACAATTTCTGTTGAGAGTCTCTTCTATGAGGGCATTATGGGTGGTGGGCTAAATCACAGGGAGCCGAAGGATTGCAAAAAATGGAAGAATATGACTAAAGTCTGGGATAAGCTTAGGAAGGGTGGCCTCACCACGTACATTGAACACCTTCATGGGTTCAAAGATGATGTCATGGAAGATTTTGTTGAGAGCTGGAGGGATGGCACTGTGACCATTCGGGGAATGGCTGTAAAAATTACCGAGGAGCTTATCACGGAGGTGTTTTGGTTGAACATCAAGGGCATGAATTTCTATAGAGACAAAAAGATCTCCCAACTATCAATTCAACATTTCCCTAAAGACAAGGTAGAGGTCGAGTGCTTGGTGAAGGACTCTAGTGGTTGTTATGATGTGGACGCTTTCAAGGAGATCTAGATGAAGGTTATGACTGCTACCATGGAGTTTATCACTCTGGATGGTAGGTATAAGCGTGATCATTCCTATCATTTCATTCTTCTCTGTCATTTGAGGCACAAGGTTAGGGTTTCTCTCCTATTCTTTCTATTGCAGTCCCTTCACCATAGCATAATTGATCATAGGAAGAAGGGGAGAAAGACCATTCTAAATGAGGGCCTTATTCTTATAATTGTGGATCATATTAAGTAGATTGTTATTAGTAGCCTTATTATCTCCTTGCCTAGATTCCCTAGTTCTGCCAAGGTTTTGGGTAAACATATTAGGGAGGGTGAGAAAAATAGGAGATTTTAGCTGGTAAAAAATTAAAATTGGATAAAAAGGTTGGCATGGAAATGGATTCTGATGATGAGAGTATTGAGGGTTATGTGGCTACTGATAATCCTCCTCTAACCCAGTCTGATGAGGAAAGCAAAGAGTCCCTGTCGGCTTCGGTTAGTGATTCTAGTGACGAAGAGGACAAGGAAGAGTATGCCTCTGCTGCCAAGGATAAAGTTGATGACCCTATTGCTATGGACAAAGATGTGGATGTGGGTGGTCATGAGGTTCCCATTCTAATCAATTGTGATAGCTCTGAGGAACATGATGTTCCTATCTCCCCAAAGTTGGAAGTGGTTATGTGCTGTCAGATAGGAAGGAGGATAATGATATTCATGTTTTGGAGTCTGATGAGAAGGGTAATAACCCTTCTAGCTCTAGAAACATTCCCTTTGTGAAAATGGTGGACATGTAGGAATTGAATGTTCAACTCCTTAAAGAGGATATGAATGACAAGATTGACCCCCCTTTCGGTGTCCTCAAAACAGAGAAGGTGATGTCGATGTATTCATTCTACCTTATGAAATGGGTCTTCCAAGAAATTAATGTTAGAAATAGGAAATACTGAGAGGGGGGGTGAATCAGTATATCAAAAACTTTTACTTTTGCTCACTTATGGATATAACAAATTACTTTAATGCATACAAAGCATAAGAAACTAAATAGCATACATAATAGTAAATGTAAAGAACTCATAACACATGATATGTTCTCGAGGAAACCCTGGCCAAGGAAAAACCCCGGTGGGGATGGTACCCACAAAGATCCACTAATCAAAAGATATCCGGTTAAGGATGTTGACCTTGTTAGGAGCCTGTTACAATCATAGGTTAAGGGACTATAGGCCTTGTTAGAAGCCTCAACCCTATTAGGAGTTGTAGATACAAAACTTGATTACCAGATGATCTCACTTCCCAAAAAAGTAAAAAAAATGTTTACTAATTACAATATGGTACTTCTTACAACTTCACATCAACAACTTTCACTGTTATCATAGTTTACATATATTAGATGTTACATTTCAAGTATGTTCGGTACATCTTTATTTATACAAGATAAAAAACATAATATCTTTCTCTTGTCAGCTTGCATATCTTTATCCAAGAGTAAATATCTAGGATGTCATCTCTTTATAATATTAAGTCATTATTTTGACAAGAAAAATAATCCCTTAATTCATTTACTAGTTCTGTCTTCAAAATTGCACTGTCGGTTTACTCTGTCATCGGTAAAATAGTCATAACTTTGTCTGTAATGTTTGCACTCTTCTGGGCACTAAGATGGGGTATCCTTAGACACCATAGAGTCTATTTTCAACTGCGCAAACTCTGATCATGCTCCAATGAACGTCACCAAAACAAACTGTATCGGGTGCTCTGTCAAAATCACTATTTCATACTTAGACAATTTTAGTCTGTGATCTTCCATACTTACTTTTTAGCTTATGTGTTCTTCATAGGGAACATATGTTGCCATAATGACAACATCTATGTACATACCTTAGCCAAATTTCCAACAATTAAAAGCCTCAACCTCAAATTTTTCTCCCTCTCTTCCAAGGTTGATCTTCTTCAGGGGAATCTGGTCACTAGGTCAGAGGGGATGGATTTTTGAAAGGTCAAAGAGGATGAGAAAAACATGAAGGATATGCGGGACAAAATGGAAAACCTGGATAATACCCTTAAGAATCATATGCTAGACAATAACCTTTTATGGGTTCTACGATGGAGTGCTTCATGACTATCAAGGCAGAGCTAGATGTTGGGTCTCCTACCATGAAGCTCAAAGATGATAAAGAGGACGTGGGTGATTATGGTCCTAACAAGCACACACAGTTGGAAAAAAGGAAGAAGATCCATGATAGGATCTTGGAACTCTCATATTTTAATGTGGCCATAAAGAAGGTGTCTGAGGCTAAGAAAGAGGCAGAGGGAACTCATCTGGAGTTCGTCTAGGTCCTCATGTTCCCATGTTCCCATGCGGTTTTAGGTTTGGGGTTTTTTTGTTGCTGGGTGTTGTTTCTGGTTTCTGGTGTTTTGGTTTTTGTGTTGGTTTTGGGTTTAGCGGGTTGGTTTCCAGTCCTATTTCAATTCAGTGGGCTTAATGTTTATTTCTTTTTTGTAATCTTTGTAAGGGGTTTCAGGTCCCCATAAAACCTTTTTTTACTAGCAATCAAAAACAATAATTAAAATGAATAATTATGAAATGGTGAGAGAAAGGAATTGTAGAAAACAAACAGTTCTCCTTTGTGGGGTGTGACTACTTTCTATGGATAAGAACATAATAGAACGCAAGATTTATTTAGATTGGTGGTTCTTGTGTTAAGCACAAATGTATTATTCCAACCTAGTGAATGAATGTAAAATTGGCTAGACAAAATTTCATAAAATAACTGGTTTATTTGTGTGGCACAACTAATGTTTACGGATTAGAATAGATGAGGGCCAAAAATGGCTTTCATTAGATGTCCTTAAGCTGAAAATTGGAAGCATTACCTCCATAACTAAATTTTTTGAGTTGGTGGGGTGGTGGTGGTGGTGGTGGTGGAGCGGGTGGAGAAGAGCCACATGGGGGGCTAGAAACAATAGATTGCTCTATTTTTGTAAGCACATTATGATTTGATACAAAGAAAATTTTTGTGTAGTAGTGATTGTGGTGGAGCACATTATCCACATGAGACCCTCAATGGAATTATCCTTGACATTTTTACTAACCACAACCATAGCTTTGACCTTATCCTACATTTTTTTAAGGATATCCTCCAATTTTTTGTTCTTTTATTCATGGTCCACTTTTAGCTCAATAATTCACCTTGCCAAGGTATCAATAATATCCATAATAGTATCTAGACCTATTGTTTGGAAGAGGGGACACTCTCTTTTAATCTGATGATTTCTACCACAATCCAAGAAAAAATGCATTCTTGTTATCCATCATGCCTTTAATATCCTTGTTCATGCTTAGGGTCTCCAAAATAGAGGAACCATTTTCGCTAAGGGTCTCTATTTCTACAAGGATATCTACATGAATGGTAAGAATGTTAATTGGATTACCCTAATTAGAAAAAATGGGGTGCTTGGGGATCGCGGCATCCTCAGGCTCAAAAAACTTTCCTGCGCTATATTTTTGGGTCTAATCAAAATAGACCTTGAGCATTTTGAAGAGCTAACAATAGCCTTTTTTTTTCCTTTTGTCCTACTAGGGTCCATAGAATCTAGAATGTAGTCTTCAGTGGGGACATAATCCATGATATCATGATCAAATACCACAACCCTTTTTTAGGAAGACAAAGCTGAGGGTTTCTTTCTAACCCCCACATGAAACACCTCATCTCCATCCAAATCCACAGAATTCCATTCCCAAAAGTGTCACCATAATGCACTCAAACACTATTTTTAAACTCAATTTCTTTTTTGGGAGGGGTATTTCTCTCCACATGCAACAATCTCACATGTTCCATAATCAATAAAACTAAACCTTTATAAAGAATAGGGCATGTGGGTTTTTTTAGCATGGGCTCTTAAATTATGATGCAAACATAAAAGTGGGTAGAAGGGAAAGAAGATACATTTATCATGCCTAAAGTGATTCAAAATCATAAAATGGTACCTAAAGAGGCTAGTAAATTTACCATCCAAGGCAAGGTATCTCATAATTACCTTTGCAACATCTAACCATGATTCCTTATGGGCATCTCTATCATAACCCCTATTTGTGGTTTTCTTGACCTCCTCTTACTCATTGGTCAGGAAGAAAATATCCATAACTTCATTATTTCTCTTCTTTTCTCTGTAACACTTTCTTCCTTCAGGTAATAGTGTTTGATACTTTGTTTCTGACATTTTTGTATATGGTGTCCTTGCAATTTTTAATCATCCATTAATCTAGGTCTAATCTGTGATCATCATAGATGACTTTCAAGAAAATTGGTGATCTTACAAAAGATATGGTGGTTCCCTTCATGGATATAGCATTATATAATTTTAAAGGCATCTATAGGCTTATATCCTTTCTTACAATCATTTCAAAACCATCTCTTTGCATTCGTCCCCTTTTTAGGTCCCCCTAGAGATCAATTCAAGTTTGTATTGGTCAGAATGTTATTTCCTTGAGACAAGAGAGGAGAGTTAATTAGAAACCCTCCCCTTTTGTTTATCCCATTTTCTTATCAATTTTTTCTTTCCATCTTCTTAATGATTACCGACATTTTTTGGTTTTTCACTCTTTTTTTATGGTTGTAAGCTCATTACATGCTATTATATCATATTTTTTAAAACTTATTTTTTGATGTATCTATTGATGGAAAACTTGAAATGATGGTTAAGGGCTTCATGTAAATTTGGTTTTCAGATTAGTGGGTGGTAGGGAAACTCACATTGAGTTTTTCATCTTCGTTTCTCAAACCATGTATTTTCTTCATTTTGTTAATAAAATTCAGTGGTTTGTCAGTTTTTTCTTTAAAAACCTAGAATGTACAATAAATGTTAGGATAACTAACACTCAAATTGAATTCATCCTATGGTCTCATGTAATCCTTTCCTTCATATAAAAAGATCAATAGATCTTGTTGGCAGGGTATAAATGGATAGTTGATAATAAACACAATTTATAGTCTATTTGATATCTGCTTGAACAAGTGGTCAAATTGTAAATTTAAAATTATGGGTGGTAGATGTATGAAAGTATGCAGACAAGTAATACTATGAGAAAAAATTCACCATTTATGTTGCTCAACACTAATTTTGAGAGTTGCGTGTCCCTTCATGTAAATGTGAGCATGATTTCCAAAAAAATCCTCTTTTACATCAACATACTTCTAACACTTTGATACATCAATATAATAAAGTTATTAAGAATGTAAAAATGGATGACAATGTCTTGATAAGTTCAATTGTATTTATTTTTTAAAAACTATTTAATAAAGTAAGCACAAACAATATTATAGTAGAACAAATTTTGGAGCACAATCTTACTTCTTTGCTTCGAATTAATCCAAGGATATACCAAATTGTGTACCATATAGAAATTAATGTTTTGGTGCTTATGATTATACACATTTGCATTCTATTGACAAGAAGATTTTATTCAAACATCTAAATCAATATCATATATAGAGAAAGATAATTCAGGTCTATAATAAACTCTTAGATTTGAATGATAAGAATCTTTATTTCACATTCTTGATATAATATAAATCTTATTTCATAATTAAGATGTGAATGATACAAAAGTACATCAAATAATTGAGGTTCATTCATTTAACTTCTCCAAAAGATACACATTCTTCTCATTTTACATCATCGCATGCATTATTTGAAAAAAAAAAGGGTTTATATCATTCGTTAACTCATTTTTATATCCTTAACACACACACTCTGTATATATTACTAGCAATCGCACCTTAGTGTGCAATGGGTATGCCGTAGAGGTATGAAAGGTCAACTAAGTATTTGTCTTTTTGTTGTCTCGCCCTCTCATCCTCTATATATCTCCTCATCTTCTTTTGATCTATCTCTATTTCTCTATTTATTTGTCTTAAATCCTCTCACTTTATATTCATCTCTATTTCTATCTTCCTCTCCCCTCTCCATATCCCTCTTCTTCTCAGGAAACTGACAAATAAATTAAACAGTGATATGATCAATCAATAGACCCAAACATTTATATCAGTCAATTAGGTATGTACAGATCCAAGATAGTTGGGGGATCCCTAGGATCTCATAAGGATATAATAATTCTTGTTCAATGATTCACAATAGTAGTTGCGATTCACAATAGTGCCCTCACCCACCACACCTAATATTATGTCATCATATTTTTTTTATCAATATAATTTAATTGTTGTTTTTTAATTTTCTTTTTTTTAAATCATTCTATTTTCTTTACAATTCTTCTATTATGTAATTGTAACTTGAATATATAAAGCTAAACTATAAACGAGAATAAATAAAATGATGATTTAGATGTAGTTTTATAAAACAGTATTATGTAATTCTAACTTGAATATATAAAGCTAGACCATAGACGAGAATAAATAGAATGACGATTTAGATGTAGTTTTAATAAAACAGTACAATTGTAAAGGAAAAGTTAGTGCCGTAAAAAGCAAATTTCCTCGCGTGTTAAGTTAAGGCCGCGTATTGTATATCGATTCAATCGTGCGAACTTTAAAAACCCAAAAGCCATAATTAAAGTGCACTCTGCCTATTTTAGTCTAGGATGGAATCAAATGACGCAAGGAGTGATTTCTTTTTCTTATGTGCAGCAAATCGCAGTATGGAAATGACTATAAGGTGTAGCGAAGTCTTATTTGTCAATGCGAGTCTGCTGATTGGTTACTTTGGCCCCATTCTATGTCAAATTTGGAATAGGATATGTACGGGCATCAAAACATAATGGTATGGGGTTTTTTTTTTTGCCAGATATTATACTTAGAACAGCCCTGGTAGAAATGCATGAAAAATGTGAATCATAGACGACACACCTGAATTGTTTGACAGGAGAGATGTAAACTCAAGGAATGAAATGAAATGATTGCAAAATGTGCACAAATTGTAGAAAGGAAGCTCTCAAAATCTTTGAATTATATGAACTTGAAGCAACTCTCAAACACATCCTAACGTTGTAAGCTTTCTTTGTGTTCTTGTTAGTGGACGAGGGCTATACATACTACAAATATATGAGTAATCCTTATTGCATTACATATATAGCTGATCAATAGGTGTCCATGGTTGACCTTCATGTCCATGGTAGCTATCTTGAGGACATCCTAAACCTTATTATTAAGATGTCAGTGAGACCTGTGGTTGTCGTGTGGACATGTTTTCTTGGTGCCTGTAGATTATATATGAAAATAGACTGAGTATTTGCAATACTACTTTTTTAGTTGGATGCTAAAAATGCTGCCAACTTATATCCTTCTCTAAAACATCTATGCAGAATTGGGCATGTGTGTGAGGTTCAAATGCTAAGTGAATTGATGAACTAAAGAGATACCTGGATGTAGTTGGATTGAAAGCCATAAAATAGTACAGGCTTTTCGTGCAGGAAACGGGTCACGTCCACAGCCACAAGAGATCTATTGAGGAGTTAAAGAGTGGAATTTTTCCCAAGCAAAATTGTTTGCAATAATTGGAGATATGTAATCTTCGGAGTGGTTGTGTGCATCTCCAGAGAGTTTATTTTCTACTTCTGATCATGGCAAACTTCCCATTAACATATGCACAAATATGCTCTTGAATGATCTCACATTGTCATTAATTTTCGGTCACTTCACAAAATCTCTCTTGAATGATTTCAAATTGTGGTAATTTTTTTTATACCTGTATGGTGTGGAAGAAATTTGAAGTTCCTTATAGTTTAATATTGCATCATGGTATGAGGTAGGTGTGGCTCTGCTAACTCATTTTCATTCAGATTCATGTTCGTTAATCATTGATAAAAATTCTATTGAAATATTGAGACAAAATGAATGTCCAATTCTATGTGCTTTCTCTTCTGACGGGTACAAGAGGATTAAATGCTTCATATGGATTGTGCTCGAATGATTTTCTGGATTCCGGAAGAAATCTTTTGTTTGGACACTGGCAAAGCGAGCCTAATACTCTTATCATTTTGTCATATTGTGCAGGTTTCTTAACCTTATGAAGCAAATTGGCTGAGGTACCTTGTGATAAAAATCAGTCCAGCTTCTGAATTGATTTGATCACATAGCTTTCGAGCCTTATACGCTGTTGTATTTTGGAGAATTCTTCGACTTCTGAAGAAAAATTCACAGTTATCTGTATCTTTTGAAGAAAATTGGTCTAGCTATTTCATTGGATTGCAAAAATCATGTTTTCTTGTCAAATTATGTGCTTTATTATAGTGTATGTATGCTTGTATACACTTGACTATTGGAGAGTGGCCCTCGTTTTCAAAATTCTTAAGCTGCATTCCCCATCTTTAGTTCCAGCATTGCCGTTACTGTAATTGCGAGGTCTTCTTTAATTCACGTGAAGGGAAATGCAAGGTTTGTCCTAGATATATAACTTTGTTTTAGATTTAAGCTCTCCAGTTTGGGGTATGTCTCCTGACTATTTATCTCAAGGATGGGATTGATTGAATTGATATGCTCTCCAAGTTAACTGGATGGGTTTATCCTCTTCAAAACTTGAGGGATTTGCAATAAAAGGAAATTTCGAAGAACCTTTAGTTTCACAATTGCCTATAAAAACAAATTTGGAAGAAGCTTATAGTTTCAGAAGTATGTAATGGCATGTATCTTTTTTGTCTTTCTTGCTTTTGTAACATGGCATGAGTAGTAGTTTCTTGAAGGCAACATTTTAGTGCAGCAGCAACACTTGATTCCACCCATCCTTATATAGAAAATATGAATACCTTCATCCAATTCCATGCTCAGATATCCATTACTGGCCTTTTTTCACAATGAGGAAGGAAAATGCCTACTACTTACTTATGCATGGAAAACTCACCTAGAATAAAAAATGTCATCAAAGTATAAGCTTATGCTATTGAAACAAAAAGATCTGATACGCCACACTATGAGAGTACTCTGGTTTTTTTGTATTGCATATAAAGATTCAGAGGATTTTTTTTATGATACCGTTATGCAATTCATTTTCAACTACCATATTTTCATGCACAAATTAGAAACACGCCAACAAATTTTAATTAATCGCAAAGTATCTGTTAAGCAATCAATGCATAAAGATCAAGATTAGGAACTACACCAGACATGTGAAGAGTAATTCTGAAAGTCTAATCTTTCCCACAACTAAATTAAAAAAAGATACTTAAAAATATACCAAAGATTGCAGAGGCAAAGGTTGTGGAGCCGTCCTTGACAGTTTCGCTATAGGAAATATCAAATATATAAAAAAATACAATATAATTCCTTTGTCTTGTCTTAATTTTTCAGCAAAAGAAACGGAAGTAGCATTTTACAAAAAAGTTTGTAATTTTTGAACTGCCTAAGGTTCAGAACTTATCTAAAAAGACAATTTCAAGCCCTAATGAATTATCAGAAGAGAAAAAAAGAGGGTGGCCTATCAAAGGCAAAGGGATCAAAGGCCAGCCTGAGGTCCTCTATAGATACCCAGCACTCTGTGAAATTTACTTTAAAAGGCTTTCGCATTGTAAGCTACCAATGTCACGTGAATCTATGCACTAAATTCCTCCATTAACGTCCACCTCAGAACATGCAAGCAAACCCTAATCGCCAAATTTTCCCTTTTCCCTGCCATGACACTGAGACATATGCCCTAAATGAACAGGTGGATGCCCATAGAAATATAGCAGACTGAGAAATGCAGCGACAAAAATCTCCGAGCCTCTGTTTTGCTGCGTTCTCTCCCATTGGGATATACATCTGTCAGTGAGTTCAAATGACACATTTCCACTGCTATTAATTGCCACATGTCTTAACTGTTCAGTTCCTTCCATCTGTGGAGCTGCATGCCTGCCAAGCACGTTCAGGATTTATGCCTGGCCTCGTTGCCGTATATAATCAATTTTATCCGGAAACATATATTTGAACCTATAGGGCTCATTCATGGAAGCCTGTTCGTTTACAACTTTAGCTCAATCTATTTATAATGATGCACATATATATACAGACATGCTTTCTGGTTTTATTGTTTCGTAATTTTGGAATACGATTAGATTTGCCTCTTATAAATTCTTGATGGGCTCACTCTTAAACAGTATTGGCTTTATGGGCTCAGTCTTAAACAGCTGAACTGATTCATTTGAACTTTTTCATATTAGAGTGTAACCACCGAAAAGGTATAAAAAAACGTTGTTCAGGTATAAAAAAAGATTTTCAGCTGGGCAAGGTGATGTGAACTATGTGGGAAGCTTGAATATAAATGCGGAAGAAAATCTCATTACAGCCTGGTATGGTGCTGCAGTAAACTATTTGTAAATTGAAGTCATCATATAGACAACAACTACAAGCTCAAGTGAACCCAAAAGGCACAATGCTAAAAGTTTTTGCTTTTTTTTAATTGAAAACAGGAAAAACTGCTAGATTGAATGTATGTATGTAAAGAAATTGAGATTGTGTTGATGGAGGAAGACAGAAACATACAGTGTTGGAGATAACAAAACAGAGTAAAACAGAGTATTGAAAGATATTCAAAGATATAAAATAAAACTATTTATATTAATGTCTTGATTTTTTTATTACACAGAGAGTTGCCAGAATGCTCAGAACACCCAATATATTTTGCAGAGACCGAGAATTTTTCTGGACACAAAAACTTAGAAGAACATTCCCATTTTACAAAATATTAAACTCTCAAAATTTCTAGAACAGCCTGGAGAATGTCCGATCAAAAGAAAAGTCATAGAAGAAATATAAAATAAAAATTACATTAAATGCAGTGGTTGGCGGATGCAAGAAAAGAGGGCTGGTCGCATAATTGCATGAATAAAATAATAGTCATGCGATTATGCGATAAGCTCAAAAGAGGGGGCCCACACTAAAATAGAGTAGTCCGCATATATAAAACATTATTTATGAGACTATGCAAAAAGACCAAAAAATTAAAGTGTTGGGCAAATATTGTGGTCGCATGATCGCAAGAGTAGGAAAGCTGCCTTGGGATCATGCGTCAAGGCATAAGGCAGGCCCAGCAGTAGGTGGGAGTAGGTAAAAAGATAGGGAAGATTAGAGAAGCTGCCCGGCCGGCAACCACGTCCATGCTGATCTGCATACTTCAACACTACCCCTTAATCTTCACTATTATGTATGTCTGCAATGCCGATTTCTTCTCGAAGATGTTCAAAAATATTCTTTGTCAATGGTTTTGTGAAAATATCAGCTAATTGTTCATTGGACCTGCAAAACTCAAGATGAATGTCACCATTGATTACCAATTCTTTGATAAAGTGATATCTGGTATCAATATGTTTACTCTGTTTATGGAATACATGATTTTTAGATAAGGCTATTGCTGAATTGTTATCATAATAGATCTTCGTAGCTTCTTCTTGATGATGTCCCAAATCTAAAAGTACTCTCCTCAACCAAACTGCTTGACAAGATGCTGATGTGGCTGCTACATACTCTGCTTCAGTTGATGAGAGTAACAATTGATTATTTCTTTGATGCCCAAGAGATAGCACTGGAACCTAGATAAAAAATGTATCCAGAAGTGCTTTTTCTATCATCCATGCTACCTCCCCAATCACTGTCTGTATATCCAATCAGTTTGTAATCATCTGAAGAAGTATACAAAATTTCAAAACTCTTTGTTCCAGCTATGTATCTCAAAATTATTTTTCCAACTTTCCAATGTGACTCTTTCGGTTTCTCCATGAATCTAGAAATAAGGCTAACACCAAACATGATATCCGGTCTTGTGGCGGTTAAATATATGAGACTGCCCACTAATCTTTTAAATAAAGTTGCATCTACACATGGACCTTGATCATCCTTGCTAAGCTTCAAACCCAATGCAACCGGTGTAGGGGCTAGATTCACTTTTGTCATCTTAAATCTTTTCAACAATTCACCAGCATACTTACTTTGACATATGAAAATTCTTTGATCATTTTGACTTACCTCCATGCCAAGAAAGTATCTCGTGAGGCCCAAATCAGTCATATCAAATTCCTTTTTCATGGCTACTTTGAATGTATTGGTTTGCATATTTTTTGTGAATATCAAATCATCTACATATAAACAGACTATCAATATTTCTTCTTCATAATTCACTTTGATATACAAAGTAGGTTCATTGCCGCACTTGTTAAGGCCATTATTCACAAAATAAGAATCTATCCTGATGTACCAAGCTCTAGGAGCTTGTTTCAAACCATATAATACCTTTTTCAATCTACATACTTTATATTCTTCTCCCAAAACTTCATAACCAGGTGGCTGATTTATATACACTTCTTCTTCCAAAATACCATTTAAGAATGCTGATTTGACATCCATTTGATAAACTTTCCATTTGTTTTGAGCTGCAATAGATAGGACCATTCTTATTGTATCCATTCTTGCTACAGGTGCAAATGTTTCATTGAAATCTATACCTGGCTTTTGTGTAAAACTTTTTGCCACTAGTCTTGCCTTGTGCTTTGCTATTTTACCATCAACATTATACTTTATCTTATAGATCCATTTAACTCCAATCACATCCTTGCCTTTAGGAAGTTCTACTAGATCCCAAGTTTCATTCTTTTCTATTGACTAAATCTCTTCATCCATGGCTGCAATCCATTTGTCTTCTTTTATGGCTTCTTCAAAATAAATTGGATCAACTTGTGTTAAAAATGCAAAATCACAATAAAAATTAGCATTTTCAGCTTCTTGAGTTTCATCATAAATTTCCCTAAGACTTCTTGTCTTCTTTGATGTGTTTATAGACCTTGACCTTAAAGATGCAAGTGTTGGATCAGAAGATTCGCTGCTGTTATTACTAGTTTGAGTAGTGGGATTTGGAGTGCTAGGTGCTCTTGATGGTGTTATAGGAGCATTTGCTTGTATAGGAAGATTTGCAACCTGAATTTCATCTTCTTCATTCTCTTGTAGAAAACTAGGTGTGCTTGAATTTATTTTGTCTATGCTTCCATCCCATGCCTCTTCTTCAACAAATTCAACATCACGGCTTATTATCAGCTTCTTTGTAATGGGATTGTATAGCTTATATGCCTTTGAATGTTCACTATATCCCACAAATATGCATTTCTCTCCTTTGTCATCTAATTTTCTTCTCAATTCTTGAGGTATCAATGAGTATGCCACACATCCAAAAACTCTTAAATGTGATATGTTATGTTTTCTTTTGCTCCAAGCTTCTTCTGGTGTTTAATTTTTCACTGCTTTTGTTGGATACCTATTCAAAATATACACTGAACATGCAACTGCTTCAGCCCAATATTCATTTGGTAAGTGTTTTTCCTTTATCATGCTACATGCCATTTCCATGATTGTTCTATTCTTTCTCTCTGCTACTCCATTTTGTTGAGGTGTATACCTTGTTGTAAATTATTTGTTTATGTCATTTACTTTGCAAAAATTTTGAAATTCAGTTGAGAGATACTCTCCACCTTGATCGGTTCTCAATGTCTTAATAAGATATCCACATTCTTTTTCAACTTTAGCCTTGAACTCTTTGAAAACAGCAAATGTATCATATTTATACTTCAAGAAATAAACCCATGCTTTTCTGCTGAAATTATCAATGAACATTATGAAATAAAGTTTTCCACTTATGGAAGGTGTTTGCATAGGTCCACAAATGTCTGAATGTACTATCTCTAATGGTTGTTTTGCTCTATATGATTCCCCAACTGGAAATGATTTTCTATGTTACTTTGCCAATATGCAGCTCTCACATGTGGTTTTAAGTGCCTCTATTTGTGGCAACCCATATACCATTTTCTTCTTGTATAATAGCTATAATCCTTTGAAGTTTAAATGTCCAAGCCTCAAATGCCATAGCCAAGATTCATTTTTGTATGAGGCTTTAAAAGCTATTTCAGCAACCTTTTGTAAACCTTGTGGCTCAATCATTAATCCACTTTGAATTCTTAGTGGGAACATCCTATTCTTTGTCATTTCAACTCTTGCAATCAGCCTATTGCTTGGTTTCTTATCTAGGATCACACATTCACCATTCTCAAAGTATATTCTATATACTTTTTGTACCAATTGCCCAATACTTATAAGGTTGTGTTGTAATCCGAGAACATAGTATACATCTGAAATTTGTTTATCTTCACCTTGTTTTGTTTTTATGTTAATTGACCCTTTGCCCATAACTGAAACCTTTTGATCATTTCCCAATTTTACTTCTAATTTTACTGAATCATCTATTGTTGCAAACATCTCCCTTTTACAACCCATGTGGTTACTACACCCACTATCTAAAAATCATAGTTCTTTTGAACTCTCTTGTGCTACATTACATGCTATCAATATTGTGTCTTGTTCACTAGTATTTAACTGATTTTCATTTGTAAAATGTGCCTTTTGCTTATTCAAATCATTTTTTTTTTTCTACATTCTGATGCATAATGCCCAAATTTGCTACAGTAATGACATTGGATGTTGGATTTATCATACCTTTTTCCTTGATGATGGCTTTGAGAGTGACTGCTGCCCCTTCCTCTTGTTGATGTAGAATGGGCATTTGGGCTTGATGGTGGTCTTCTATTTTTAAATTGTGTGTTTTCTCTTCCTCCTCTTGATGAAAAATGTCCTTTGCCTCTACTATTGTTTGATCTCCCTCTTGACTTGCCAAATGAGAGCTAAGTCTTCAAAACATTCTCAAAGGATGATGACCCTGTTCGGTTCAATCTTTGCTCATGGACTAAAAGTGATCCCATTAATTCATCTACTGATAACTGAGAAAGATTTTTAGCCTCTTGAATGGCTATTACTACAGCATCAAATTTAGCAAGCAGACTTCTAAGTATTTTTTCAACAATCTTTTGATCTTCAATAGTGTCTCCATAGGTCCTTAACTGATTTACTATAGACATTGCATGAGTGAAAAAAGCATCTATTGAATCTAAGTATTTGATTTGTAAATTTTCAAAATCCCTTCTAAGTATCTACAATTTTGCCATTATTACCTTGCATGTGCCTTGGTATGCTGTTTGCAAACTGTCTCATGCTTGTTTTGATCTTGTGGCAGCTGCAACCTTTGGAAAGATTGATTCTTCCATTGCTTGTTGAATGAAAAATAGTGCCTTTGCATCCTTCTTCTTATTTTCCTTCAATAAATCTTTATCAGCTTGTGAAAGGGCCTGATATGCCTACTGGTCTGGTGGTTCAGGAAACCCATTTTCCATTGAATCTCAAACATCTTGAGAATGAAAGAGAGTCTTCATTTTTATTCTCCAATAATCATAATTTTTGCCATTAAAAATTAGAATCTGAGGTTGAGAAATACTCCCACTGATTCCTGTCATGGTTTACCAGTAATATTTTTTTTTCTTTTTATAAACCCTTTTATTTCTTTGCTCACCTCCTTAGATCTTCAATTGTTCTATGATTTACTCTTTACCCAGAATGAAATTTTGCCAAGAAATAATACCCAGATCCTTTTTGTGCTTCAATCTCCAACAAATCCCTTTTTTTTCCAATAATTGTGCTCTGATACCAATTTGATGGAGGAAGACAGAAACATACAATGCTGGAGATAATAGAACAGAGTAAAACAGAGTATTGAAAGATATTCAAAGATTTAAAATAAACTATTTATATTAATGCCTTGATTTTTTGATTACACAGAGAGCTGCCAGAATGCTCAGAACACCCAATATATTTCTTGCAGAGACCGAGAATTTTTCTGGACACAAAAACTTAGAAGAACATTCCCATTTTACAAAATATTTAACTCTCAAAATTTCTGGAATAGCCTGGAGAATGTCCGACCAAAAGAAAAGTCATAGAAGAAATATAAAATAAAAATTACATTAAATGCAGTGGTTGGCGGGTGCAAGAAAAGAGGGCTGGTCACATAATCGCATGAATAAAATAATAGTCATGTGATTATGCGATAAGCTCAAAAGAGGGGGCCCACGCTAAAATAGAGTAGTCCGCATATATAAAACATTATTTATGAGACTATGCAAAAAGACCAAAAAATTAAAGTGCTGGGCAAATATTGTGGTCGCATGATTGCAAGAGCAGGAAAGCTGCCTTGCGATCATGTGTCAAGGCATAAGGCAGGCCCAGTGGTAGGTGGGAGTAAGTAGAAGGACAGGGAAGATTAGAGAAGGTGCCCGGCTAGCAACCACGTCCATGTTGACTCTGCATACTTCAACATGTGTTTGATTCTATGAAACATGGGGTGAGATTTATCTTCAAACAATGGGTGAGATTCACAATGAAGGGTAGCATAAATTGATTAGGGTACCGGGATCTTAATTGTGCATCCTTTTGCAAAGAAGGAGGTTGTGAATTACACCTTGTAACTTGATTCTTTTGCAGTCACGTCAGTTTAATTATGTTTTGATTTGTATTGCAGGAATGCTTCTTCCTATGAACCTTTGTTCTACAATATTTGAATATGAATATGTTTGACAGAGGAAGAAGCTTGTTTGTGTTCTTATGAATGCATGCAAATTCTCTAGTGTGCATGAGCAACTCATAAGGTGAACAGGAAATGCACCTCAGCTATTGGTACTTGTGTCTGATATTAGTAGGTTATTTGTAATGAACTGTTAAAGTAGTCTTGTCAATTTACTATGAAACCTTCCTTGGATTAAAATAAATATTAAATAGATATGATATATTCAAGAATGATCCATGTTAGTAAATTTGAGGCCAGTTTTCTTTTTGGTGATTCTGATGTTCTTACTTCATACAACAAATTCAATTGGGAACTAACCTACCTTAGTTGCTCTTTCCCCATAATTTTTCATTATATAAGCCAACAGAAAGTTGTTTGAATTGAAAGTATTTAATATCTACACTGATTGAATGCATTGCAAAGCTAGATATTATGGTATTGTTGTGGAAATTTGGTATTGTTGCTTTGTTTTGTAAGGCAAGTTGCTACCTTATGGGTAGCTCCTATTAAATTATAATCTTGAACAAAACATCTCAGAGAGGTTACATATGAGATTTATACATTCGTCATAGCAGAGGGAAGGACACTTCCATGAAGCACATACAGGGGTCAGTGTTGAGCAAGAGAAGATGTTCCACAGCAAACCATGGAAGGGATTCAATCCAGCAGAGGGACAAGAAATCTGAGAATGACACAAGACAAATCCAAAGCTTAGTGTTTTCTTTTTAAAGCTGACCGGGCAAAAACATTACCATAGACCCAAACATAATTGATGGTGCCTCCAACCAGTGCAACACCCCACTTAAGTGGCTAACGGAGAACCAAATACACCAAACACGGCCATTAATGCAGCCTCCAACACAATGTTTTTAAAGCTGAGAATCCTCCATAGTTGGATAAAAGGAACTACGATGCAACAAGCATTAACCGTTGGATTCAGATATCCGGTCGCCCATTTTCAAATGAGACGCTGAAAGCGTCAATCGAAAATACGATCACAAAATGACCAAATTATCCCTTGCCCAAGCCAGGGTAGGTGGTATTAAGATTTGATCCTCCAGCACTGATCCTTGGCTTGGAACGCACTAATTATCAAGATTCCAGATCGAGCAAAACCCTAAACGACCTTCTCCCTCCAAACCCCCGGGCCAAATGGAATTATGGCCTCTACCCTCGACGGAGGCGCGATTGGCTGGCCAATTCATTCGTCTGTCTCTTCAACGGCCGTAGCTAAGCGACTGATCACAACTGTAGTGCTGCAGAAAGAGTTATCCAATCTGGACGTATGTCTGCTTTTTGATCCGCTTCCGCAAAATGAAACCCTGCTGTTAGAAGAGAAAACGCCTCACTGTGTCATTACAGCAGGAACAAACGATGTAATGTCCAGAAGAGGCAAACGATGCAATGTCCAGAAGAGGCAGAGAAGCTTCCACTTCCAGAATCTGCCACACAAGCCGGATCCCAGGCCTTCTTTCCGCTGCCGGATGCGAACACAGGAGCCCCAATTTCAGCACTCTTTCCATCTCCTCTACATAGCTTTCAAAACAATGAACAGTGCCGATCAATTCAATGGTAGTCATTTTGTCATCAGCATTTACAACCGTCGGATGCAAAAATCAGCTCGAACCCTTTCATAGGGAAACGCCTACGGCGTAATAACAGGGCGCTTATCATGTTTTTATTAGTCATTTACCATTTGTATATTTTTGTCTTCAACTCATTAATGGTAGTTATTTATTAGATTGTACTACGGCTCAGGTGATGTTTGACAATATTGAATTGTAAAATGATTTATTCAAACAACGCAACAATAATTAAAATGAATAATTATGAAATGGCGAGAGGAAGGAATTGCAGAAAACAAACAGTTCTCCTTTGTGGGGTGCGACTACTGTCTATGGATAAGAACATAATAGAAGGGAGGATTTAAGCACTGATGTATTATTGCAACCTAGTGAATGAATGTAAAATTGGACTGACAGAATTACAGAAAATAACTGGTTTTATTTATGTGGCGCAGCTAATGTTTACGGATAAGAATAGATGAGGACCGAAAACGGTTTTCAGTAGATGTCCTTACGCTGAAAATGCGAAGCAGCACCTCCATAACGGACTTTTTTGAGTAGGTGTGGTGGTGGTGGGGCGCATGGAGAAGAGCCACATGGGGAACCAGAAATAGCAGACTGCTCCATTTTTGTAAGCACATTATGATCTGATAAAGCAACTTTTTTGTGTAGTAGTGATGGTGGTGGTGGAGAACATGGAGAACTGCCACATGAGGGGGGCTAGAAACAGCTAACTGCTCCATTTTTAGAAGCACATCATGTTCTGATAAAGCAAATTTTTTGTGTAGTAATGGTGGTGGTGGAGCGCATGGAGAACTGCCGCAAGTGGGGCTGGAAACAGTCGACTGCTTCAAATTTGTTGAAGGATCTGGGAGGATATATCGAGCGGATACATGAACCAGAAAACCAAGGGAAAGCACAGCAAGCATTGTGTTTATTTTCATGCGCGCCAAACTAATTCCCATGCTTGTAGTTGTGTGTCTTTAGTAACTCAAATGTGGAGAGATATCTTAATGATGTTTGGAATTGTGTGTCTTTAGTTAACTCAAATGCGGAGAATATTCTTAATGATCAGATTGTAACGAAGATTGAGATGGGATGCAATGCATCATGGCGACCCATTTATAGGAGGGCAATAACTCTCAGATAATTTCTTCCAGAGTGAGGTTTTATTCAAGGTCGTATGGCGTATTGGAGACGAAGCAATTAGCAATTATGTATTCAATTATGTATTAGTTTACTATATTTTTTTCCTGAAACGTGAAAGTACTTACTTTTCACTCAGTGACCGTTCATTTTCTTCATCTTCGAATATAGCCTGTTATTCAAACTAGAAGCTCTGACCGAATAAACCTTCCTTTTTATAAAAAACGTAACGAAATATGAGATCTGGTTTTAATATGAAACAATGTCTCTATTTGAAATTTATCAGGGTAAATAATCAGCACTTCGTGATGAAATCGACTAGTCTAATTAACATTTTCATTGCCTCGCATAACAATTAGTATCTTATCATTTCCAGGCAAAAAAAAAATACAGTGGCGATTTGACTTCAATTATTTTATACTGGTAATAGCGATTTGATTTCAATTATTTTATACTGGTAATATGCATTCATGCCAAGTTCCTTCCATACTGGTAATATTCATTCATGCCAAGTTCCTTCCATAAGTTAGTTAAATTTCTTATATGTTTTGTCAATTCTCCCAAGAAACCCATCGCCGCCTCAATATAAGATGTATGTACCTCCCTCATAAAACATATAAAAGAAAAAAATAATAACTAAAAGGATAAACTACAAATCTTTAAAATATTTAGCTCTATAGAAGGCTTGTAAAACCATATGAAAGGAAAGACAAAAAAAAACCTCATCATGAGATAAACATAGATATATTTTAGGGTCCAAAGGATAGATATCTATACAAAAATCTCAAAAAGTTGAATAAAGGAGATCCTGAAGCAAAAACCAAAACATAAACCTGACCTTGACATGATCAAGGTAGTCAAGTTTAGATCCTAAAAAAAAATTAATAAGGTAGTCAGGTTTAGATCCAAAAAAAAAATTTAATAAGGAATAGGTATGAGGAAAAAAGATATAAAAAATTTCATACCCCTCACAATACTGCCAAAAGGAAAAACCAATAACACCAATCTTCTCACTACCACCAAAGAATCCTTCAGGCCCATGAATCTAGAATGGACAACAAATATTAGTGCAATCTAACTTTGAGAAAACAACAAGGAAGTAGCAGAAGCTAAGAGGAAAAAAGGTCAGAGTACAAGGACACCTCTTAGGAGACACCAAAGAGAGGCCAACTTGACCAAAAAAGACCTTGAGGAAACCAACTTACTAGTAAGCACTACAATATTTGCACCACAAGAACCTAATGGCCCTCCAAAGAGTACTATAGAAACTTCAAAGGTGAAAAATCCCTAAAGTATACCAAGCCGTAATGTGGCCCCAACCAACAAAGCAACCTCTTCTATCCATCATCATGGGCAGAAAGAAGTTGAAATAGAGAGAAGGGGAACAAGTGACTAGAGACCACCTTAATAAAAAATAAATCCACAACATCCTCGATCACCAAAACATAAAATCTCCAAGATCTAGTCCACCCGAATAGAGGAAAATAACTAAGAGGTGAACCGTGAAAAAAAGGATCCTCCATCTGGCATAGAGCTCACGAAAGATCCTTTATTGAGCCAACAACATCAAGGAGAATAAAGAAAAAAGAACTTGAGCTAAAAATCCAATGCCACATCCATTCCTTCTACCAAATACCTAACAAAGCACTCCTATAGGTCATCCCACTCACATCTCCAAATGGTTGGATAGACACAAAGATATTTCTATAACACAATGGATTGAAAAAAAAAACCTACTCATAAACTTGGCAAGCCAAAAGGGCCTCTAATAAACATGCCAAAAGGGCAACAATAAATGCCACAAATAGGGTCTCTACCAAAAAGAGGAAACCTTCAACCCCATCATAATCTTTGTTGGCATATCCATCTCCAATCTCATCCTTAGAGCCTTTTCTTCCACCTAGTCTCCCACCCACCATCATTTTAAATTCATTTTTTTATTTGTATGTTGATTTAGAAAAACTTTGCAATTAACTATCATAGGTTGTTGAGATGAAATAAATATACTCATTTCACTATTATAATTGTTGAGACCCTATCTAAGATTAAAGTTATTCTATTTTTAACTTTAAATACCTTATACCATTATTATTTGTGATATAATTACTAGAAATAATCTTATCTTTGTTAGTTAGGTTCTCACACCTGTAAAATCATTTTAGATGAACTCAATATAAAGTCATTATTTAAGATCTCATAATATTTCCAATAAATATTACTCGTAATATTTCTAATAAATATTACTCATAATATTTCCAATAAATATTACTCATAATATTTTTGATAAATATTACTCGTAATATTTCCAATAAATATTATTTTTATTTGTATACTTATATATTAATATTAAACTAATATTTATTAAATTATATATTTATTGTATTTAATAGATTGATAAAGAATTATTATATCAAAATATTCATTTTTGGCAAATTGTAGTAAGCCTAAATATATTTTAATATAAAGAGGTATACATGTACTTGAGAAGGGAATTTAGAAGTAGGAGAAAAGTGAGAGACATGCTCAACCACCAAAAGCTAGGAGCATAGCTGAACTATGAAACATGCTAGATTACTAATTAGAAATAGAAAATAGAGAATGAAGAAGGAAACTAGGGAGCCCAACTTCCACCAGCAAAAGCAAGGAGAAAATATCAACATGATATGTGAGGAAATGTATATAACTAAATACATCATCTCAATATACATCGAAAAACATAATAATAGGAAGGAACCAACAACTAAATCTATAACCACTCTAAGATATTTTTTTTTACCATTTCATCTATAGATTGAGCTAGAGGTGATCCATGGGCTAGACTTGAAGAGGTGTCCATAGGAGAGATGCATAAGGATCCATTGTGACTCTTCTTAAATAAAGTGAAAGACCTTACAAGATACATAAAAAGAGGAAGATTAATAAAAACATTATTTACCAGGAGTTCCATGGCTCTAAATTTGTTAAGGATTTCATCCATAGCTATAGGATTAGGAAATCTATAGTATCATGAAGTAACCTGGTAAGTATTCCCTCATTTTACTCCTCCAAATTTATCTTGAAAACATCAAAAGTCTGAATAAAAAGATAGATTTTAAGCCAAGAATATGTGAGAAGAATCCATGAATGTTTGTATCACCTGAGAGGAAATTGTAGCCTTTGACAATTACATCAAGAATATTCCTCACGGAATAATGAACTTGTGCAAATTCCATTGCAATGTGAATCATCTATGAAAAGGATTGAGGTAAATCAAGGAAGTTGGAGAAGAAAATTTAGAGGACTTGAGATGGAAAAATAATATTGGGGACACAGGGAGAAATATGTGGTTGACCACTAACTCTGTAATGATTTCCTCTACCATAGAGCACTATAAATTGAAAACTATGCATAGATATTCTCTATGATCTAGATCAAAGTATGGATACCCTTATTTCTGTGTAGGAAAAATAACCCTAAAATTGTAAGGTTTGTATGATTGGTTAGCTCTTTCAAACATGGACACCATGGAAAGGACACAGAGAAGAAAGGGTGATCTCAGGAAAATAAAAACTCTACTAGCAAGGAAGCAAAGATGTGAATAACAAAGATCTAGGGAATAAAGTAAATAGATGATGGTAACGAATGACTCTAAAATTCCATGTGATTAACATCAATGAAAAATAATTACTAATGTAATCCAACAAAAGAAAACTAGATGGAGCTAAAAATATAAAATCCATAGTACATTGGACAGAAGATATGTAAGTATTACTTCTCATGTGAGGATTTCCTTCAAAGTGAACCATAGAATAGAAGGAAATATGAGTGTGGAAACCTAGCATCACATGAGCTCCAGTTCATGGTTTGAGAGTGGAGCCAGAGTTTACTTTAAAATGAGCCATAAAATCCAAATATGTTAGATAATGCTACCTAAGAATATGATTAATAGTAAAAATCACCAACAAAGCTCAAGCATGGAAGAAAGAGAAATAGTCATGGTTTAGCATGAGCTGACTCAAAGATTAAATATGATAATTTAGCAATGGCTAAATCTAAAGCTAATTTTGGATGAGAAACCAAATCCTCATAAGAAATTATTTGAAACCCCCGTTGAAGATGAACACAAATATTTACGAGGTGGTCTATAAGTTGATTACCCTCCTTGAAATTGTGCCCAAATTTAAAAAATTTGAATTTGTATGGGACACCCCAAACTTTAGATAAAATATTCTCAAGGCATTGACGATCAATTGAGAATCACCCTCAACATGGATATTGGTCACCTTATTAGATAAAGAAAATCTAAGACTACAAAGGAGGGCTTGATCTTTTACACCATTTTTTTATCCTTGTGAAAGATTAGAAAATTGTTAAATTCAAGGTTAAGTTGAACCTTTAAAGAAACAAGGGGAGATAGACACTAAAGTGATGTAGAAACGTAGTGTGAAATTATAAACGTAAATAAATTTTCTCATGATAATTATACAAGATCTCATCCTTGGCCAATCTAACATTAAATTTTTATTTTACTTCCCTATTTCCATTTCTATACTCTTGATACTATTAAATTAGCATACACATCTTCCTTTTTCCTTAGCCAAATAGACTCCATCCTTTCCTCCCTAAGAATCTCAAGGAAATACTTTGACATTTTTATTAATTTTTTGCTTGTTTACTTTATTTGTCTCAATGGCCACTTGGTCATACAAGCTACAATATAAAGGAAAAACCTATCTCATTTTACTGGGTAACAACATAGTTATCAATTTCCCTTGTTACATGGCCTTTTTCTCATCTTTCCAATGCAACCTATTTTCCTTGTTCTTTTTGTTTTCTCTTTCCTTGTAACAACCCACATCCATCTTCTTCCTCATATCACAATCTCCCAAATTACAACCTATGTCTAGTTTTAATAACCAAAATGAATCTCTATCTATATAATAGAATATCACTTGGAAAACTATTGATAAATAATTCTCTAAAACTATATTTAGCACCAAAAATTCCTACAAACTATGTGGGTGAAACATTTTTTAAGACTATAAATTAACCTTGGATAATATAAATCTCCCAATGGTCACATGAATAATTTCCATATATATTAAATTTCATATAAAAATATGAATATTAATAGGAAAGGATGTAAATAATTTTTTTCTAGATTTAACCTTTGATTTATCCTTGGTACAAATAGATGTTCCTCTTTCCAAAAATTTATGAATTTCTTATTCAATAACTAGAGTGTATAATAAATTATAGGTGAGCCAAAAATCAAATTTCAAGTTTTTCCTATTGTCTCATATAATCCTTCCCTACATATGAAAAGATCCATAGATCTTGTGAATAGGGTATAAATTGCTAGATAAGAATAAGCACATTTAGTAGTGTATTGGATAACTCTCTAAACAATTAGTTGAATTCACAAATTTGAACTCATGGGTGATAGATGTATGAAAGTATGTAGTTAATTTCTACTATGAGAAAAATTTCTTTATTCATTTTCTCATGTTCAAATTATGATAGCTACATACCTCTTTGTGTAAATATGAGCATGATTTCTTGAATAATCCTTTTTTTCCTCTATAACACTTTGGTGCATTAATATAACAATGCTATTGAGAATGTAAATAATGACAACCATGTCTTGAAAATTTTAAATATTTTTTATCTTTATAAAATTTGTTAAATTAAGCACATAAACATATATTGTAGTAGAATAAATTTTAGAGGACAATCTTACTTCTTTGCTTCTAATTAATCCAAATGATGTATCTAACCTTACACCATGGAGGAATCAAGGTTTTATTTATTATCATTATAAAAAGTTATAATACTATATTGATACATAGATGATACTCAAACATTGAATTCAATTTCATATAGATAGAAATATAATTTAGATCTATGATAAACACATAGATCTAGATAAAGATAAATTTATTGTGATTACTGATCATATACAATACCCCGACCTCGCAGCAATACCCCAACCCCACCCTCTCCCCACACACAGTAGGTCAACTCCCCCCATAGTGAGCATGCTACCATGGTTGTGGCTGAGAATGGCAGGTTCAAAGGATCCCTCAAGTAGAAATTCACTGAGTTGGACAATGAGATCCTAAGTCTCAAGCAGGATATGAAGGAAATAAAGGCCCACATTGTTGAATCCAATAAGTTTTCCCTTAAAGTGATGCACGCATCGGTGGTGACTCTATAAAATGTGCAGGAAAAGATTGTTGGCGGTAAGCTGGAAGTTGATGAGGACAACAGGGACCTCTTCTTGTTTCTGCAGGAATAATGGGTTGCCACCTTGATGTCCAAGTGGCTGGGAGAGATGACCTAACAATTGTTGGTGCCATGTTGATGCTATCTTGTTCCGAGCCCATGGGTCCCAGGTTCTTTTTTATGTTTTTCTATTATCTGGTTAAGAATTTAAGACTTTGGTTTAGCCCTCCGAGGCAATTTATAGTTATTATGTTCAAGGATTTTTGGTTAAACTATAACCCTAGATCGCTATTTTTGATAAGGATCTACAAGTTTGTTTTTTATTGAGGTAGACTAGATATTGTTACTCCACTGATTATCTGATGCAAAGCTAGTGCTGTTAATGTGCTTTTAATATGCTCTTAGTCTTCCCTATACCACGGGCCAGAACTCTTTGGATGCTTTTTCTATCAAAAACATATTTTAAACACTCATTATTATGTAAATTACTATTTGAAAAGGTCTTCCTTTCCACTTGTTATATATTTATACATTTGATTTACATTCCTAACATTATATTTTTATTTTCTTAATTAAAATGTAAATGATTATACAAAACATATCTACTAATTCATATTTATTAATTTTAACTTGTTTATAATACTATATGCATCATTCTCATTTTACCTCATCCCATAAAATATTCTAAAATAATTTAAAACCATCATCAACTAATTTATATGCATTCGACCCTATTTACTTAAAACCATCATCAACTCATTTATATGTAGTCAACCCTATTTACCTTTTTTTACATTTTTTATTTTTTTAAATAATATGGTGTGTATCATAGTGGCATCATGGTATCACCTGATATAGGATGGGTAAAGTTGAATTTTGATGGATCATTGATTTTTAACCCAGCTTGGATTGGAGAGGGTGGTCTCATAAGAGACATGATATGTAACACTCTTTTGGCCTTCATGGTGAATTTGGGAACTCAAAAAACCCACATGCTAGAGTTTGTGACCACTTACCATGACATTGAACTAGCAGTCACATATGGTTTCAAAAATAATATTATTGATGGTGATGCCCCGAATGTTATTATGATGTTGAAAGGTGCTAGTACCCTAGGATAGGAAACCAAGGATGTCATAATAAAAAGTAAATGGTTATGAATAGACTTGGTGGATAATTTTATGTCCCAACACACTTTTTGGGAAGGCAATGGGGTAGTTGATAGGCTAGCTATGATGGGTAGATTCAGAAAATCTATTAAAACTTTGTGATTTCAAAATATGATGTCTATTATGCTTGCTCTTAGAAACTTGATTCATTTTTTATTGCACCTTTTGAACCATCCTAAGATCCCATTCAAATTGCAGACCATTCTTAATAGGACATATCACCAATGGAATCATGTCCCTAAGGATTGGGGCCCAAATTTTTCCCAAGGCCCGATGTCGAGGTATTAGAAGGAGATTTTATTTTGTGGTCGACCTAGATCATTTTTTAATTCAAAAATAATTGATTGGGTATAAAACCCCCTATCTCTCCTCATTTTCTTATCCATTATTAGGTGCAAGCATTTCCAATTGATTTTCATAAAATCTAGAGTAATTGAGTAGTTGGATTGAACATTTGAAGGAAAGCATCAAAGATCAAGATCTCCAAGTATCCAATTCTTGAATATCATTAAATTCAAAGGAAATATTCTTCAATTGAATAAATATTACCACACATGATTCCCAAGTAGAGGAATTCTCAATCAAGCAAGAAGTTCCTTCAATTCACATACTCTCTCCTTCCTTGCAAGTGATTATCAAGCATATCTACATTCAATATGTAGGAGTGACATTCATATATCTATACATTTATGAGGTAATAATTGACTCTGCATATCATCCAAAGGTAAAATATTTAGATTTCAAGTACATTCAAGCATCTTCATGGGTATGAGTGATTTCTACATCAACTCATTAGGGTTTATGCAAGGGGAATCAATCATTTATCTTTTAACATACTTTCCTTTATGAAATTTCATTTCATTTTAAGGTGGATTCCTAAATAGGGTTTTGACTAAAGGAAAATCCCTTTAGAAAACCTTTTCCCTATTTTTCTATGTGTAGGAATAGGTTATGGAGTCATTGGAACTTTTACAAGAAGATCAAGAACTACTTGAAAACCTCTGAAAAATTTAGTCAAAAACACTAGGGAAAAGTCTCCATTACCATCAATTCCTATTTACATATCACCATTTCTATCATGTCCCCTATATTTTGATCTCATATTTCAACCATAGGTCAGATCTACTTTCTAGTTTCCATTTCTATTCATTTTATCTCACTTTTATTCTATATTAGTTTGTTATTTCTAGTTTTTAATAACTTTCCTAATTAATAATTCACACTACTCCATTTCATCATTTCCATTTTCATAATCATATATTTTAGAGAAGAATCACCATCCTACTTAGTATTTGAGTCTCCTCTTGAAACTAGTGTGGCATCTTCCTTAAAAAATGTGCAATCCATAAAAATGGGAAGTGATTTACCCCATCTATACATTGCTTCACTTTTCATTTTGTATATTTTTTATGAGTCCAACTCATAATATTTCAATTATGATTTTGTGTCTAGATCTATTTCTATGCATTTAATTAGATCATACATTTATTTAATTTGTATGCTTTACATTTGATCTTTACATTTGATGCTTACATGTCCTTTTCATAAAAAGAATATTATTTTGCTTAGTTGAATTACATATATCTTTCAAATTTTACTTTTACACTATATATATATATATATATATATATATATATATATATATCTTTCTATCATTGTCTTTTGCATGAGTTATGTTATCTTGAGTTCTACCTATAACATTTTGGTTAGGAAAATTTGTAGACTTTTGGGTTCCTTTTGTTAACCCTAACTGATAATAATATAGGGAGATTGTTAAGTGAGATCTGATGGTGATGACGATGAAGAATGAGATCAGAGGTATTCTTGATTGTAGAAGGATTAGATCAGTTATTATTTTGTCATTTATGTCAACCTATTGATTTTTGGTTTATATTGAGTTGCCATATCATTCAGAGTATGATATAAGTTGAGTGAGTTAAGAAAAAAGAGGAAGTGAAAAGTTGTGAAGTTGAAGAGCTTAAATGGGAAGCTAATACAGATTAGATCATGATAAAGTTATATTGATTTAGTTGTTTTGTACTAAACGTTTGATTATATCAAGTCGGTAAACAAAAAAATTTGGTTACTGAGCAGTAAGAAGTTATTCGGTAAAAGGAAAGTGTTGGAAAAATGGTGAACACTCCCCTCAGGATTTGTGACAAGAGACTAACTACCTCCTATGGAAATTCTATAAGTATACTGGTTATAACGAACATTTATAGGTCTATCTTTTGGTGCAACGGCAACCACACTTGTAACAAGTGGTATTATAGCTTGGTCATAGGTTTGAATCCACTTGGGTAACGATGAGGGGGAGATTGTTGGAAAAATGGTTAGTGCTCCCCTTAGGATTTGTGACAAGGGACTAACCACCTCCTATGGTTTCTAGAAGTCTATTGGTTGTATCGAACATTGATAGGTCAACATTTTGGTGCAACGAAAACCACAAATGTAAGAGAAAGTAAGTTTCAGTAAAGAGAAATGAAGTCAAGACACCAAGTACATGAAGTTAGTTACTAAGTAAAGAAAACAAAATTTTGGTTGAAGGAAAAGGAGTTAGCCACTGAGAAAGGAACAAAAATTAAATACAAAGATCAGAATGACATTTAATGATGAGCCAAAATAATTTGGAATATTCTAAGGATGAGGAAACATTAGTTGAAGAGATATACGATCAGGAAAATTTAAGGTGATGATCTATGGTAAAGATCTAAGCAGAAGAAAAATAAGGTACAAGTTCCAAGAAAAGTTCAAGTTTTGAGGTGATGATAAAAAGTTCTATTGAGTTCTAAATTCATTGAATTAGTTTATGAGGATGATCTGACGGTTGAGATTAATAATAGGAAAATGTAATAAAGGAGATTAAGAGACAAATGAAGTCTATATAAAGGATGAAATTGTAGGAAGAATGAGATGACAAGTTGAAAGGTGGGTGAGTAATCGACTGATGCAGTGAAGAAGAAAAAGGTTGAAATTTGAGTTTGCAAAAAGAGATTGTTGAAGTGTTGGAGCCAGTGGATAGTGAAGGAAAGAAGTGAAGAAAAAGAGCACATAATGGATTTGAATACGCAAGAGGTAGTTACAGATTTACAGATCGATTTTTAAACTGTTTCTTAAATTAACATTTCTAGAAGAAAAATTCTCTTGACCAAGTAGACTTAACAACCTTATTGTAAAACCTTGAGAGAGGTGAGATTATAGAAGAGTGTTTGAAGACCTTTAACTAGGCCATTCCTAACAGGGTGAAGATCCTAATAGATCTAAGGAAAATTCCCTAATAGGGTCACATTTACCAATGTGCATTGTAATCTTTAACTAAAATGGATTTTAACTAAGCATACTTCAGAAGAGTATTTCTTTAGTGGCTGAAAATTTCTATAGTGGTTTTTCCCAAATTGGGTTTCCACATTTAAT
Organism: Chamaecyparis obtusa; assembly: GCA_027943335.1. Taxonomy (NCBI): domain Eukaryota; kingdom Viridiplantae; phylum Streptophyta; class Pinopsida; order Cupressales; family Cupressaceae; genus Chamaecyparis; species Chamaecyparis obtusa. The sequence continues at coordinate 41,223 of BSBK01006389.1, read as the reverse complement.
ACTAGTGTTATATATGTTGAATGTTTATTTTTAATGTTATTGCTAATTGATAAAGTTAGTTTACTAAATTATTAGTTAATATTGAAGTTGTCTGACTGAGTAATTAGAGAAATGTTTAAGGTTTTAAGAATCACTGATTATTGATTCACCCCCCTCTCAGTAATCCAAAAATTGGTATCAGAGCTAAGTACTCTAAAGGGATAAGTTTTAAATATTTGAGTAAAAGATCTGAAGATGTATAAGAGGGAGGTACCAAAGTTGAATTGGGGCAACTTCTCTACATGGAAAAGAAGGATGCGGTTGCACATATCTGGAATTGGAGAGTATGCAATATACTATCTTGACAATGAGTATTCACCACCACCATTTGGGCCTATGAAAATTGAACAGGTAAGAGAAACACAAGATCACACACAAGTTATGATTGAGATATCATCTTCCCTCATAGACCTAGATTTCAATAACCTTAAAGGATGTGATACAACAAAACAAATGTGGGACAAGCTTGCATTAGTATATGGTGGAGATCTACATGTTCAAAAGAAAAAATTTGAAAGTTTGAAAGGAAAATTTGATTCTATGAGAATGAAAGAAGGTGAAGATAAAATATAATACAGTACAAGATTGAAGGAAATTGTGAATGCTATTAGAGGGTCTAGAGGACATATAGAAGAAGAATATGTAACAAGTAAAATGTTGTGGACATTATTTCCTATTTATTCTATATGAATGTCTACAATACAATAACTAAGATCCATTCCTCAGATTCCTATTTCACTAGATGCTACAATTTGTAAGTTGATTTCTTTTGAGCTTAATGAATTTTATAATAGTTTACCTGCCCCTTCTAAGATTGAGTCTACATTCAAGTCATCTTTGAATATTGGAAATATTAGAGGGTATAGATCTAGTGGTGGTTACATTAGGAAGTGCAAGTGAAAGATTTCAAATCTGCAAGAGTGATCGAGAAAGTTTATTTAAAGAGTCTCAAAAGACAAAAATAAGAGTTTGAAGCTTTACTAGCTAGGAGGCTACTGAGAGGAAAAGTCAAATGCTGAGGTAAATCACCCTTGAAATGTTTCAATTGTAATAAGATTGGTCACATTGCATCTAAATGTCCTAACAAGAACAGTGATGAGAAGAAAGCCAATTGAGGTAACAAAAAAAGGGAGAATAGATTCATGAGATAACAATATTTCAAGAACAAAGGTAAGAAGTCACGCTACATTGCTGAAGAAGGACTAACCGATGATGATTTAGATAATGATGAAGGTGAAGAGGTTGTGTATGTTTCTATCAAGGATGATTTTGATGAAGAAAGGTATGAAGATGAAAAAGATTTAATTTCTCATGTTAGTAAGAATGAAACATGGATAATTGATAGTGGATTTTCACATCATATGATTGGTGACATACATAATTTCATTACTATGAAAGATCATGATGGAGGTTATGTTAGGTTTGGTAATGATGATCCATATCCTATGAGAGTTAAAGGTTCTATAATTTTGATAGATAATACATAATGTGATGATGTCTATTAGGTTGAAGGACTAAAGTACAATTTTTTGAGTGCGGCACTGTTTAATAACACACCTATCACCGACTGGAATTTTAGAATGGAAAGGTAAAATTATTTGATTAGAATAGAAGTCTGATTGCCATGACTAAATAATCTAAAGGTAACGTATTCTACCTTGATACCGCTACAAAAAGTTTCTTATTTTCTAAAGTTGAGGATGTATGGTTATGACACAAGAGATTTTATCATGTGAATTTTGACAACTTAATTAAGGTGAGAAAACATGATAGAGTAAGAGGTCTATTGAGATTGGATAAACATGAAAATGTCATGTGCAAAGGATTTCAAGTTGGTACGATGAAAAATTCAATTTTTACAAGAAAATATTACACTACACAAAGAATTTTGGAGTTAGTGCACACTAACCTATGTGGACCTATGAGAACACAAAGCTACTATGGTGATAGACATTTCATTTTTTTGTTAATGATTATTCAAGAATGATGTCTATCACATTTTGAAAGAAAAATATGATGATTTTCAAATGTTTAAGTGGTATAAGGAAAGAGTTGACAACGATACTGGAAGACAATTGAAGTGTTTGAAATTTGATAGAGGAGGTGAGTTTACATCTGATGAGTTTACACTTTTTTGCAATGAACAAGGAATAAAGAGACAAATGTCTACACAGAGGATACCACAACAAAATGGGATAGAAGAGAGAAGAAATAGATCCATTAATGATTGTGCAAGAACACTCATGATTGAGAAGGGAGTGTCTCAAAAAATTTAGAGAGAAGTTATTAGTACTATAACTTACACACTGAACCGAGTACAATTGAAGAAAGGTACAAACAAGACTCCATATCTATCTGGTATGGTAACAAATCAAATGTAAGTTATTTTAAAGTATTTGTAAGTATATGTTACATTCTAAAGGATTATAGAAATGGAAATTTTGATCATAAAGGTGATGAAGGAATATTATTAGGATATTCTACAAAGAGAAAAGATTATAAATATCTAAATAAGGCTACTAAAAAAATTGTGGAAAGTGCAAATGTAAGGATTGGTGAATTTACAAAGAAAAATGAAGAAGAAGGAAAACAGGAACCCGAGGACTATCAAATATTTTTATATGTTCAACCTGATATTCCTAACACCTTATAGAGTGTACAAACCAAGGAGGATGCTGAACAAAGAGAGCCACCACCGAATGTTGAAAATAAAAGACTAACACAATCTAGTGAACTCGTTCTAGCAAAGTATGTGAGAAGACACCACTCATAGAGAAAGATTATTGGAGACAACAATGATGGAGTCATGACAAGAAGTAAGTTGAGAGAGAACACCTGTTTGATTTTTGAATTTGAGCCAAGAAACGTAAATGATGTATTGGATAATGAAGAATGGGTTAAAGATATGAAAAAGGAGATAAACCAAATTGAAAAGAACAACACATGGAATTTGGTACCGAGACCTAAAGATAAAAAAAAATTATTGGTACTAAGTGGATTTTTAGAAACAAATTGAATGAACATGGAAATCTAATTAAAAAAAGTAAGATTTTTTTCCAAGGGGTATGCACAAGAAGAAGGTATTGATTATGGTGAGACTTTTGCACCTATTGCTAGATTAGAAGGAGTTAGAATTCTACTAGCATATGATGATGAACTACAACCAATTTAGAACCTAATTGAAGATCTGTGATTAGAGATCACCGAGTTCCTCATTAGATATGTAATATGATTAAATCAGTAATATGTTGTCATTGATGTCAACTAGTTTGACAGTACTTATTTTGTAAGTTACTATAACTCAACATCTGTAGAAAAGGAGTAAAAGAGATGAAGAACAGAAATATCTACATGAGGAAGATGTATATGACAGATGAGGATAAGGATTACATTGAATAACTTGCTGATGAGTCTATGACCTTATGTTATTGACTTGATTATGTTTCATTCATCTATGATGAGGAAAAGAGATGAAAGACACAAGGCAGTGTGGTTGGTTGATGAAGCATTACAGTATACACCGAGCAGCGTAGTGTATACCTAGCATAGTATAAACTGAGCTTGTGTTCACTGACACATTTCTTTGTTAACCGAGAAAGAGAAAAGAATTAAATGATTATTTTAGCCGTTAAGGATTGATGAGCTGTAAAGTACATCATAATCAGTGATGGAGATAATGTTTGTTACAAAGATCAATGGCTAGCATAATTCAAGGAAGATCTAAAGGATGAAATCAAAATGTTTTACTGGCATAACTATCGAGGAAGGCTTAAGTGGCAAAATGGATGAAGGAGAATAAGCGGCAAAATCTTATGGAGGAAAAGAAAATGGTTTACTTGTCTATTTAAGAGACTAGAGTTTCATTATGAAACTTATGCCGAAAGAAGAAGGACTGCAGAATTATTGTATGAACAAGCTTTATGTATGCGTGATCAAACTGGTTAAGGAGAACCGAATAGCAGAGTTTACTGAGCGTCAGAAATCTATTACCAAGCGATAGTAAGTCATTGATTATTGTGATACAAAATTGAAATACTGATCAGAGGATTTGTATGGGCTAAACATAGATCTGATAATCTACAATTGAAGTTGTATTGTAATCAGATTCAACTGTTGTTACATTTTAACCATTGTAAACAGAGAAATCTCTTAACAGAGTCGACTTGAAAGTCTTGTATGTTTCATTCATAGAATGAGCATTGTTATCTTGTCAACCCCATAGTGAATTCTAGTTGGACGATAATGGTTGGTATAAAATCCTCTAACAAGGTCACACCTAACAGTGTGTTTGTAACCTTTAACAGGGTTGGGTCTTCACCGACCTCACTTCAGAAGAGTGAACATTTTTGGGTTGCCGGTCCCAGGTGGTTTTTCCCTTCACAGGATTTCCACGTGAAATATTTTGTGTTATGTGTTCATTGTGGTGATTGTTTGTTATCATACTTTACATATTACATGTTAGATTTGGTCGGTAATCATTATATGATATTGACTGGTAATCAATAAAAGCACAGATAGTAAAGTATTTTATGTTGCCGAGCTACAGAAGTTTAAGTAAATTGTTTTGGATTATACATTTGGATTTGGGACTATGGATAACTGATTCACCCCCCTCTCAGTTATTCTAACAATTGGTATTAGAGCATTGGTTTCTTGAAACAGAGTTTTAAGGACTTCAACACAAAGTTCTCAAAATATTTAAGAGGGAAGTGCCAAAGCTTAACAAGGATAAATTCACAATATGGAAAAGTCTAATATAGTTGCATATATCTAAGATTGGGAATTATGCCCTAGATCTGATGACAAATGGATACCTTGCACCACCCACTGGTCCCTTGACCCTTGATCAACTAAGGGATGGGAATGAACATAATGTTACCATGATGGAGATTGCTACTACCTATTCAGATGCTGAATTTGAAGATATCAAGGACTGTACTACTACTAAGTAGATGTGGGATAAACTAGCTCAGCTTTATAGTGGTGATGCGAATGTCAAGAGAGCAAGAGCCAAAAGCTTAAGAGGAAGATTTGATGACATGAAGATGAAAGAAGGTGAAAACATTGTGCAGTACACAAATAGAATAAAAGAGGTAGTTCACGCTATTAGAGCATCAGATGGAGTTATTGATGAAGACATTGTGGTAAGAAAAATTCTGAGAACCCTATTACCTATCTATGCAATCAAAATATCTACAATTCATGAAAATGGGTCAGCACCTAATAGCACACTCACTCTTGATAATATGATTGGAAAGCTTACAACATTTGAACTGAATAATTATGATAATAGTGTTGCACCTAATGTTGAATCCTCTTTTATGACTTCTATGAAGATTGGTAAGTCTAGTAGCAGAAATAATAGGGATGATAGTGATAGCAATACTGATGATGAGCTTGATGAACTTGAAGCTCTTATGGCCAAAAGGTTACCTAAAAGGTAAAGGAAGGTATAGAGGCAAATTACCTTTAGCATGCTTTAACTATAAAGAAGTTGGTCACATTGTTGCTAGATGTCCATACAAGAAAGATGATGATAGAACCAAAGACCAATCTGAAGGAAGCTATGGGAGAAGATACAACAGAGGCTACCAACACTACAACAAAGATAACATGAGATAATAATGACAAAGGCAAGAAGATTTGCTACATTGTTGAGGAAGAAGATATCACTGATACTGACACTGATGATGATCTGGAGGTTGTATTTGTGGCATTGAAGGATGATTCCGAAGAAGATGAAAGGTATGTAGAAATATAACTTATCTCTAAGGTTAATAAGAATGATACATGGATTATAGATAGTGGTTGTACCCATCACATGACTGGTGATGAACAAAAATTTGATTATCTTGAAGAATACAATGGAGGATCTGTAAGAATGGGAAATGATGCACCCTATATGGTAAGAGGTAAAGGATCCCTGATGATAAATGATAGATTAAAATATGAAAATGCTTATTGGGTAAAAGGATTGAACTATAATTTGCTAAGTGTGGCACAGTTGAATAATTCAGGCCACCAAGTTGCTTTTGAGAGCAAAAAGGTGAAAATATTTGATGATGGAGGAAGACTTGTTGGAACTGGTACACAATCCAGAGGTAATCTATTTTATCTTGATAATGATCAGTCTTCTTGTTTATTGATGAAAGATAAAGATGAATGGTTGTGGCATTAAAGGTTATGTCATGTGAATTTTGATAACATGATTAAGATCAGTAAAAAGAAAAGAGTTAGAGGTATGCCTAACTTATCTAAGCCAGATCATGTTATGTGTCATGAATGTCAGGAAGGTAAGATGACTAAGTCTAGTTTCAAAAGCAAAGACTATTCAACAAAGAAGATACTTGAGTTGGTTCATACTGACCTATGTGGTCCTATGAGAACTCAGAGTTATTATGGAGACAAATATTTTATTCTTTTTGTTGATGATTATACTAGGTTAATGACTGTCATGTTCTTAAAAGAAAAATATGAGGCATTCAAGATGTTCAAGTGGTATAAAGAAAAAGTAGAAAAAGAGACTGGTAAAGATTTGAAATGTTTAAGATCTGATAGAGGAGGTGAATTTATCTCTGATGAATTTACTAATTTTTATAATGAGCATGGTATTAAAAGATAGGTCTCTGGACCAAGGACACCCCAGCAGAATGGAATTGTTGAAAGAAGGAATAGGTCAATCATTGACTGCGCAAGGACATTAATGATAGGAAAGAATGTTACTCAAACATACTAGAGAGAAGTCGTTAGCACTGTTGTTTATGTGCTAAACTGAATACAACTAAAGAAGGACACTAATAAGACACCCTATGAATTATGGTTTGGACACAAACCCACTGTAAGTTATTTCAGAATTTTTGGAAGCAAATGTTTTATTCTAAAAGATGAAATAAATGGAAAGTTTGACTCAAAGGTGATGAGGGGATATTTCTAGGATATTCGAGTAAAAGTAAAGCATACAAGTGTTTGAAAAGAGTTACAAATAAAATGATTGAGAGTACTAATGTTCAAGTTGATGAGTTTGATGATAAGAATGCTGAGGAAAGAAGAAAGGAACCTGAGAACTACAGTAGATTCACTTACATTGAACAACCTAAGTATCTACCAATGCAATAGACAGTGACAACCAATCAGTAGGAAAACAATACCAAGGAACAGGAAAAAGAAACCGACAAGCAGGAAGAACCTACCGAGCAAGAAAATGAACCTCCATAGGATGAACAAGAAAGAAGAAATTGGATACTTGCGGGTTTTGTCAGAAGACACCATCCTGAGACACAAATCATTGGAGACAAATAAGCTGGCATGCAAACAAGGAGTAAAGCAAGACAAGGTACATGTCTAGTTTGTGATTATGAACTGAAGAATGTAAAAGTTGCATTAGAAAATGATGAATGGGTCAATGCAATGAAAGAGGAAATGGAACAGATAGAGAAGAAAAAAACCTAGACCTTAGTACCCTGACCTAAAGATAAGAATGTTATCGGTACTAAGTGGATATTCAGGAATAAGAAAAATGAGAATGGAGATGTAACAAGAAATAAAGCTAGATTGGTATGCAAAGGATATGCACATGAGGAAGGAATTGATTATGGTGAAACATTTGCACCTGTTGCTAGATTAGAAGGAGTCAGAATGTTACTTGCATATGCTGCACACAAAAAGTTCAAAGTTTATCAAATGGATGTCAAGTCAGAATTTCTGAATGGAATGCTTGAAGAAGAAGTCTACATAGAACAACCTAAAGGGTTCATTGATCTAGAAAAGAAAGACATGGTATTTAGATTGCATAAAGCTTTATATGGTTTGAAGCAAGCACCGAGAGCCTAGTATGAAAGGCTGCATACTTATTTGTTAAGTATTGGATTTGTTAGAACAAGTGAGAACACCAATTTTTATATGAAAGGAGATACTAATGATACTATTCTTATTGATGAAATATTTGTGGATGACATTATATTTGGAGGACAAGATCAAATCTGTAAGTCATTTGCTAATGAAATGAGAAGTGAATTTGAAATGTCTATGTTCGGAGAGATTAAGTTCTTTCTAGGACTACAAGTGATTCAGTAGAATGATGGTATATTCATCACACAATCTAAATATATCAAGGAAGTACTGAAGACATTTGGCATGGAAGATGCTAAACCTGTGGGAACACCAATGGCTACTGGATGTAAACTGACTAAGATGAAACTACAAAAGTGAACCAAATATTGTACCGATCTATGATTGGTAAGTTAATGTATGTAGTGCATAGTAGACCAGACATAGCACATGTTGTGGGAATTGTTGCAAGATTTTCTGCAAACCCTAGAGAGTCACACATGGTTGCTACAAAGAGAATCTTAAGATACCTAAAGAAAATAGAAGATTATGGATTATGGTATCCTAAGGAAGGCAAGTTTGAACTCATAGTCTATACCGACATTGATTGGGCTGGAAATGTGGATGATAGAAAAAGTACCACCGGAGGAGCATTTTTCTTTGGTGAAAGACTTGTTACATGGACAAGTAAGAAACGGGCTTGCATTTCTTAGTCTACAGCCGAAGCAGAGTATGTTGCTACTACTACAAACTGTTCAAATATTGCATACATTAAGCAAGTTCTGGAAGGTATGAATGAGATAATCACTGAGCTGGTGATTATATACTATGATAACACCAGTGCAATAAACATTTCAAAGAATCTAGTGATGCACTCTAAAACAAAGCATATATCTATTAAGTATCACTACTTGAGAGAAAAAGTACAGGAGAAGCAAGTTAATTAAGCTAGAGTTTGTTACATCAAAAGAACAACTTTCAGACATATTTACAAAACCTCTACCGAAGGATACATTTGAATACTTGAGGACTAGACTTGGGGTCTGTCCCCTATCTACCAGTCACTAATGTGATCTGGATGTTGCATCAGCCTAATCTTATCAGAAGGTCATTCATGTTGATGCAGCATAGTTCACACTTTGGATCATGTCTAAGGTTGTGAAAAGTTTGGAGAACTGGAACAGATTGGCATATCAGTAAATAGAGATACAGAGTATGCACTAGACAATAGAGAGTTACATGGCTACTACAGAGCTATGTGTTTATTTGATTCTTTGGTATTGTTGTCAAAGGGAGAGATAAATAATATGAAATAATATGCACCGATGAGAACACTGAAACATCTATCTAAGGGAGAGACAAACTGAAAGAAAGGGAGAGCACTGAAGATTAGTTACTGAGAATAGAAGAAGGAATCTGAGAGCTAAAAAGATCATATCTGCAAAATGTCAAAGATGCATTGTTAATGTTGTTGAGTAACGTAGTGATTAAACATATTAAGCTAGGAAGACCTTGTACAGCATTTGTTCACAGATTTGTAGAATACATGTTTGGTATGTGTATGGTATATTTCATATTACTTGAGTTGCCATCAATGCCAAAGGGAGAGATTGATGAACTACAACTGATTTAGAACCTAAATGAAGCTCTATGATTAGAGATCACCAAGTTCCTGATTAGATATGTAATATGATTAAATCAGTAATATGTTGTCATTGATGTCAACTAGTTTGACAGTACTTATTTTGTAAGTTACTATAACTCAACATCTGTAGAAAAGGAGTAAAAGAGATGAAGAATAGAAATATCTACATGAGGAAGATGTATATGACAAATGAGGATAAGGATTACATTGAGTAACTTGTTGATGAGTCTATGACCTTATGTTATTGACTTGATTATGTTTCATTCATCTATGATGAGGAAAAGAGTTGAAAGACACAAGGCAGTGTGGTCGGTTGATGAAGCATTACAGTATACACCGAGCAACGTAGTGTATACCAAGCACAATATAAATTGAGCTTGTGTTCATCGACACATTTCTTTGTTAAGCGAGCAGGAGAAAAGAATTAAATGATTAGTTTAGCTATTAAGGATTGATGAGCTGTAAAGTACATCATAATTAGTGATGGAGATAATGTCTGTTATGAAGATCAATGGCTAGCATAATTCAAGGAAGATCTAAAGGATTAAATCAAAATGTTTTACTGGCACAACTACCGAGGAAGGCTTAAGCAGCAAAATGGATGAAGGAGAATAAGCGGTAAAATCTTATGGAGGAAAAGAAAATGGTTTACTTGTCTATTTAAGAGACTAGAGTTTCATTATGAAACTTATGCTAGAAGAAGAAGGACTACAGAATTATTGCATGAACAAGCTTCATGTATGCCTGATCAAACTGGTTAAGGAGAACTAAACTGCAGAGTTTACCGAGAGTCAGAAAGCTATTACCGAGCGATAATAAGTCATTGATTATTGTGATACAGAATTGAAATACTGATCAGAGGATTTGTATGGGCTAAACATAGATTTGATAATCTGTAATTGAAGTTGTATTGTAATTAGATCAAACTGCTGTTACATTTTAACCATTGTAAACAGAGAAATCTCTTAACAGAGTGGACTTGAAAGTCTTGTATGTTTCATTCATAGAATGAGCATTGTTATCTTGTTAACCCCATAGTGAATGTTGGTTGGATGATAACAGTTGGTCTAAAATCCTCTAACCGGGTCACACCTAACAGTGTGTTTGTAACCTTTAACAGGGTTGGGTCTTCACCGACCTCACTTCAGAAGAGTGAACATTTTTGGGTTGCTGGTCCCAAGTGGTTTTTCCCTTCATAGGGTTTCCATGTTAAATCTTTTGTGTGATATGTTCATTGTGGTGATTGTTTGTTATCATACTTTACATATTACATGTTAGATTTGGTCGGTAATCATTATATGCTATTGACTGGGAATCAGTAAAAGCACAAACAGTAAAGTATTTTATGTTACCGAGCTACAGAAGTTTAAGTAAATTGTTTTGGATTATACATTTTGATTTGGCACTGTGGATAACTGATTCACCCCCCTCTCAGTTATTCTAACATATGCAACTTATAAAGGATTTAAATTTTATTAAATGGATGTTAAATCTATATTTCTTAATGGTATTCTTGGAGAAGAACTTTACATGTTGAATAGCCTAAAGGACTTTTTGATAATTATACTAACATGGACATGGTATGCAAATTGTACAAGGCACTATATGGTTTGAAATAAGCACCCTGAGCATGGTATGAAAGGTTTTATTTAGATTTGATCAAGATTGGATTTCAAAGAGCAAGTGAAAAAAATAACTTGTATCTAAAATATGATAGTAATGATAAGATTTCAATTTATTGATGATATTATCTTTGGAGGAAATAAAACATTATGTAAATCTTTTGCTGACGATATGAGAAAGGAATTTGAGATGTCCATGATAAGAGAGATAAAATTATTTATTGGACTAAAGATTTAACAATTTGGAGATGGGATCTACATCACACAATCAAAGTATATCAAGGAGATCCTTAAAAAAATTTGTATGGAAGAGTCAACACTGGTTGGAACACCGATGGCTACTAGTTGAAAATTTTCAAAGGAAGATGAGACAAAGGAAGTAAATGAAACACTCTACTGATCAATGATTGGTAAGCTAAAATATGTTGTACATAGAAGACCTGATATTTCTCATGCAGTAGGTATCGTTGCAAGATTTTCTATTGATCCAAAGGAAACACACATGTTTGCAGTCAAAAGAATATTTAAATATCTGAAAGGGGCTGAAGATTTCAGTCTACTATACAATAAAGGAGGATATTTTGATCTAAAAGTATACACTGATGCTAATTGGGCTGGAAACACTGATGATAGGAAAAGTACAAGTGGGGAAGCTCTCTTGTTAAGAGAAAGATTAGTGACGTGGCTAAGTAAGCAACAAAGTTATATTTCATAGTCAACTACTGAGGAAGAGTATGTAGTAGTAACTATAAATTGTGCAAACATTGTATGGATCAAAAAACTACTTGAAGGTATGCAAGAGGATATTACTGATCTAGTTACTATTTACTGTGATAATACAAGTGCTATCAACATATCAAAGAATCGGATAATGCATTATAAGACCAGCCAAATTTATATCAAGTATCATTACTTGAGAGATCAAGTTCAAGGTAAGCACGTGATATTGGAGTATGTAAATTCAAAGAAGTCGATAGAAGATATATTTACCAATCCACTACCAAAGGACGCTTTTGAGTATCTTAGAGGTAAATTAGGGGTTCTTCTCCTATCCAAAATTCACTAAGGCAAGATGCATGCTGCATCAATTCAAGGATTCATTAGAATATCTATTTTGTGAGTTGATGCTAGTGTTCACTCTTTAGGTGATGCCTGAAGTTGTGAAAAGTGTTTATGCATGCAATGAAATATCAGTACATGCTAGGTATGATTCAATGTCCGAACCAATTTTTCTGGAGTATGTGTCTTTGGGATTGTTTTGAAAGAGGGAGAATATGCCATTGACGAGTACAAACTACAACTGAAAGAGGGAGATTAAATAATTTATTACAGAGGGAAAATAAACTAAATATGATTACCGAGAAGGATGAGCTATTGTTGATGGATAAACAAGGAAGAATATGATAAAGTTCAGAGGGAGAAAAGGACAAATCACAGTGACCGAGAAGATTGAAAATTAGAGAGCTAAAATTGATAGTGAGTGTTTCCATCAATGCCGAAGAGGGAAATTGTTTACCCTAACTAATAATGATAGAAAGAGATTGTTAAGTGAGATATGATGGTGATGATGATGAAGAATGAGATTAGATGTATTAATTATTGTAGAAGGATTAGATTAGTTATTATTTTTTCATTGACGTTAAGAAATTTATTTCTATTTTATATTGTGATGCCATATCATTTGGGGTACGATATAAGCTGAGTGAATTAAGAAAAAAGAGGAAGTAAAAAGTTGTGAAGTTGAAGAACTTAAATGAGAAGATAATACAGATCAAACAATGATAAATTTATATTGATATAGTTGTTTTCTAGTAAACATTTGAATAGATCAAGTCGGTAAAGAAGATTGGTCAAGTTGATAAACAAAATAGTTTGGTTATCGAGCAGGAAGAAGTTATTCAGTAAAAGAAAAGTAAGTTTCACTCAAGAGAAATGAATTCAAGACATCGAGTACATGAAGTTAGTTACTGAGAAAAGAAAGAAAACTTTTGATTGAAGGAAAGGAATTAGATACTGAGAAAGGAACAAAAATTAAATACAAGGATCAAAATGACATTTAATGATCAACCATAATGATCTGGAAGATTTTAACAATGAGGAAGAGTTAGTTGAAGAGATCTATGATCAGGAAAATTCAAGGCAATGATCTATGGTAAAGATCTAAGTGGCAAAAAGTGAAGGTACAAGCTCCAAGAAATGTTCAAGTTTTGAGGTGATGATAAAATATTTTACCAAGTTCTAAATTCATTAAGTTAGTTTATGAGGATGATCTGACGGTTGAGATTAATCAGAGGAAAACATAATAAAGAATATTAGGAGGGAAAACAAAGTCTATATAAAGGATTAAATTGTATGAAGAACAAGTTGGAAAGTTGAAAGGTGGATGAGTAACTGACTGATGTAGTGAAGAAGAAAAAGGTTGAAATCTGATTTTGCAAGAATAGATTTTTGAAGTGTTGGTGTTAGTGAATAGTGAAGGAAAGAAGTGAAGAAAAAGAGCGCATAAGAGATCTAACTAAGAAAGAGGTAGTTGAAAATTTATAGATCAATTTTTATACTATTTCTTATTAACATTTGTACCATAAAAAATATCTTAACCGAGTAGACTTAACAGTCTTATTGTAAAATCTTGAGAGAGGTGACATTCTAGAAGAGTGTTTGAATACCTTTAACCAAACCACTCCTAACAGGGTGAAGATCCTAATAGATCTTAGGAAAATCCCCTAACAGATTCACATTTAACAATGTGCATTATAATCTTTAACCAGATTGTCTTTTAACCAAGCATACTTTAGAAGAGTATTTCTTTAATGGGTGAAAATTCCCACAATGGATTTTCCCAAATTGGGTTTCCACGTTAAATACTGGTGTTATATGTATTGAATGTTGATTGTAAATGTTAAATTTATGATTGATAAGGTTAGTTTACTATTATTTGTTAATATTGAATTTTTTCTAATTGAGTTGTTACTGAGTTGAATCAGAGAAATTTTTAAGGTTTAAAGAATTATTGATTATTGATTCACCCCCCTCTGGGTAATCCAACACCTTTAATCCTAAGTCCTCTATTTTTTCTACTAATTTTGATGAGACCAACATGCCTACTAATGATATTCCTAATATTATTGAGAACATATTTTTCCACTCTTATCATGATGAAGATGAATCCTTAAGAGTACCACCTATTCAAGTTCAAAAAATTTCCCAAAAATTTGAAAATTTTGAGTAATTGTTATTACGAGAAAATTTTAATCCCAAGGTCATATCCAATGTAGAAGGTTTGAGGAACATAATTCATAATTATGAACATTTTGTTAATATCTTGTGTATTATCTCTCATCTGATTGACAATAATGTTAATCCTATTAGATATTGTGCCCAAGACCTAGGTTTCATTCCACTTACTACTAATTTTGAGACCTCCATGCTTGTTTCTACATCCAATCCTAGTGTTTCTACCTATGCTCCACCCATCATAACCACTTCCATTCAAAATATCAACCCTACACATGTTAGTATTCCTAATCATATTTTTATCATTATTTCTTTGAGTATTCCATGTGTTTCTTTACCTTCATCAATACCCACTTGCAATAGTCTTCCTTTCTCATATTCAAATGTTTCTTGTATTTATAATAATGATCCAAAAATTTCACTTCTATCTCCTACCACTCTTTCTATTGATTCTACTATTAGCATCCTAGATCAAACTATGTCTTCCTTGCAACAATTAATTGCTTCCATGACCCAATCCAAGTTCAATGTTCCTACTTGTGATATTGCTAATTCTTTGTCCTTGGATATCATTTGTGTTTGTTATTCTACAATACATGGAGATTCCTCACCTTGAGGATTATAATGGTAAAGGTGATCCTTTCGCAGATGCCAAATCCTTTCAAACATTGTGTAGTGATTTATTTCATGATCATAGTTTCATTTCCAAATTACTTACTAGAACCTTTTGAGATAAAGAATTGTAACAGTATTATTCTTTACCTCCATATTATATTGAACCTTCAAAAATCTTGTAAATGCTTTCATCCAACAATTTAAAAACAATATTGGTCTAAGGCTTCTTTGACTAATTTAATGCATTGTAAACAATTTGTTAAAGAAAAATTGATTGATTTTATTGGTAGATTTATGCATTTTCATGATCTAATTTCTAATCATGTACCTAATATTGATGTATGAAATATTTTTATTTATAACTTACAAAAACATTATGGATAAGATTCTATTTAATGAATTCTCTTCTTTTTCTCAATTATGTGCAGTGCTTCACAATTATCAGCTTCAAGTGAGTCAGTTTGAGAGCACCACTCCAATGACTCTAATTGATAAGAGTGATACCACATCCCAATCCTATAATTATCTTTAGAAATAAAATAAATTAATTAAAAATAATAATTCACCCAATAATGTTAATGAGAAAGTGGTAACAACATCCAAAGGTGTGGCTCCTTTGTCATCTATTTTTAGACCTCATAATTTTACTCATATTTTTGAATCTTTTCATAATTTGATGTTTAAATTTAGTAATACTAATTTGATACAAATTCCTCAAATTAAAGTGATTCAGGCATCCAAACCTTTCCTAAATCTTTTGATCACAATGTTTTTTATCAATACCATCATCAACTTAGTCATGATACTGAAAGATGTTTCCATTTGAAATATGTTATTTAGGACCTCATTGTCTAATACTATATATTTTGAGGGTGTTAATAATTAGGGAAAAAAAATTTAGCACCTCCCAACTAAATCTTGCAAATCTATACCAACCCTTTGCCATTTGATTAAACCAATACCATTGAGCCTAACCAATATTTCCCTTCTTCTTCCACCCATGTTGTTGACTATGATGATAAGTGTATTGAAGACAAAAATATTGTCAATCTTATTGATCAATCCTAATTTGAACCAAATTCTAAAACTAAACTTGAACTTTGCATTACCTTTGATCTCAGTGAGATGATTAAAGCACCTAATGGCTCTCTTGATATTGCTACAAAGGTTAATGATCTATTTTCTCATTGTTTCCTTATTGACCCTACTTTCATGGTGAATGTGATAATTTTAGGACATATTACAATAGAAAATTACAACATGATTTCTATGAAAATTTGACATTAATTATGATTTAAACATGCAATGGTTTCACCTTTCCTATCCATGGTTCTATTACATTTCCTATAGAATTTGGTGGTAAAACTCTAGATATAACATTTGATGTCATATTGACCTCCAATTAATTTCAAGTTAAACTTGGTCATCTTCAACTTATATCCATGAAATTTGTGGCCTCTCCTATACATATATGTTTAAAGTTTCCCCACAATGGATAAATCATGAAGTTCATGTTAACCATAGTCTCTATTATCCTTAAGACGTACCTTGAGAGTCTATTGACCTTGATTTTTTTTGGCCTACTATGTCTCAATCAAATCGATCCTATTAAATAGGATGAGTAACTAAGAAGGACGATGAATAAGTTATTATCAAACAATTTCCTTAACCGTTGTTAATTCGTTAAATACTTCAAGAAATCAAAAAAGTATAATAGCTATGAACATGAAAGAACAAACACATCAACATCATGAACACCAAAATTTACATGGGAAACCTAAGATGAGAAAAACCAAGGAGAATCTAATTCTCATGAAATTAATAAAGGTTAAGGTGACACTAGTTAAGGTAATTTTTACAAGGGCTCATTGCCATTTTTCTCACTACTGGTGGAATCATTGCTAGTTGGGCTAGCAACCTAGAAATAAAAAAGGCTAACTACTAGTAAAAATAGGCTCACTACCAGAATATAAGAAGTAAGAAATGAATCTAACAATGAGGTCATTGTCACTAATAATCAACAACAACAAAAAATATATAATAGCAAAAAATATATAATAGTAAACTACTGATTGCCTCAACTTGCATATACATTAATACAAAGACCTTCCCTTATTAAATTCATAACCACTTCACATATTACTGACATTCTAAATCATATATTAACAAATAGAATTGTCACTCTCTTAAACCATGCCATTCCAAAAACTAGGTTGGCCTAATTTGATTTGATATAGGTCACACCATAAAATTCTCATGGTGGTAAGGAATAAAATGTATGCCACTTCATTTAATAAAACACCTATCACTCATAATAATATACTACAACATAACCAATATATCTGGAACCAACATATAGGAATTATATGTTATAATGAGAATACTTAGACAAGCATAATGATAAGTTTCCAACTATGACTAGACCCAAACAAATGAACCATAATATGTTGCAAGATAAATACGACCAAAACCTTAACATGACTAAAGATAAATATTTAAGGCACATCATTTGGAGCACACTCTAACAAATCACCAAAAAAATCTAATTCACATCTAATCCACATCGATGCATAGTGTATGATGGCATCAAAGATAAATATTAATGATAGAAAAAATCATAGCATTAGCATCATATTCTATTTATCTCCCTCTTTCTTGTTCATGGAAACACTCATCAATAACAAAGAAAACAACACATTATCAAAAGATATCAACATCAAATTCTATTCTTACTTCCCTTTGACAATAATTAAAAAGGGCCAAAACTCTCCCTTACTAACCCACTCTTCTCCCCCTAAGAGGGAGCCGCAAAGAATTAATCTATAAAAGAATAAGCATGAAACACACTGGACCAATGCACTCACCGATGCATTTAATAAATACTAGGAAGGGGAAGATCACCTAACTTCCCCCTTAGATACTCAAAAGTATCATTGCACAATGTTTTTAATATAAATATATCTTCAATTTTCTCCTTTGTAGGTACATTTTCAAATTTAACCTCCTTTTCTGTACCTTCTCTCTCAAGATATGATACCTAATAGATATATGTTTTATTCTAGAATACTACACTATATTCTTTGAAATAATTATATCACTGGTATTATCATACATAATTGAGATTGGACCATCAAATGTTATACCTGTATGCTTCAATGTTTGTTTCATCCAGATAACTAAATACAACATAAGGATGCTACAATGCATTATGAATCATTAGTTGATAATGCTATAAAATCCTACTTCTTTATTGACTAAGCAACTAATCGATAGCCATGAAAATAAGCTCCACCACTAGTACTCCACTATTTTTCAAGACATATGACACAATCAAAATTAGTATAAGTTGTTAGAGGAAAATATGAAACTTTTGGATACCATAATAAAAAACATTTATACCCTTCAAATATCTAAAAATCCTCTTTATTGCCATTATATGTGACTCTTTTGGTTCTTCCTAAAATCTGGCTACTAAGCATACAACATGCATGTGATATTAGGTCTAGTAGTAATCAATACAATTTTTGTCCAATCATTAAAGCATACTTACTTGCATCAACTTTTGATGAATCATATTCCTTAGTCAACTTAAATCCTATAATAATAGGATTACACACTGGTTTAGAATTTTTCGAACCAAACTTCTTTGACAATTCTCTGACATAATTAGAATGAGAAATCAAAATTCCTTTACTATTATAATTTTCCTATAATCCAAGAAATAAATTTAAATCACCAATCATAGACATCTCAAATTCCTTCTGTATGAGTCATCTTTTCCTCCAAAACCTATGTCATCAACATAAACCACAATGATTAGGATTTGATCTTAATAAAATCTATAATACAAATTATTGTTAGTTGATCCTTTATAAAATCCTTATCCAATCATATACCTATCCACTCTTCCATACCAAGACCTAGGTGCCTACTTCAATTTGTACAATTCTTCCTTCAATAATCTCACATCATCCAGATCCTCTTTAGAATTAAAGCCAACTAGTTGTTCAATGCAAACTTCTTTTATTTCTCCATTAGAGAATGTTGACTTAACATCCATGTATAGTAAACCTTAAAATCCTTAAATAATTTAAATTCTAATAATATCTGGATCACCTCCATCTCGAAAATAGGAGCATAAGTTTCATCAAAATCAATACCTTCAATCTTAGTGTAACCATTGCAGACCAATCTTGACTTGTTCCAAATTACCTTTCTATTTTCATCTAGCTTATCTTGGGAAACCCATTTTCTACCAATCACATTCTTGTTAGATGGTCTAGGTATAGGTTCCCAATTCTGATTCTTCTCTATCTGGTTAAGATTTTCTTTCATTTCTATTACTCAGTTTTGATCATTACATGATTTTTCTATAGATTTTGGCTTAATTTATAAATGTAGACATATTAAAACTTTCTAATGCACTACTCTATTTCTTGTAATGATACCTCTATTCTTATCACCTATAATTTAATTCTCTAAATTATTTTCTTATACATACCTTAGGATCTTAATTATAGATGTTAGATTCCACCTTGTCTCTTCTTATTCTTTCTTGTCTCCTTTTCTCTTTTTCTCTATATCAGATTCATATTTAAGGTGTTTCTCACAATTTTTCTAAAAATCTTCATCAAACTTCACATTCACACTCTAAACAATCTTATCTAGTCTCTTGTTATAAAAATGGTATGCTTTTCTCTTTGTAGAATATCCTAGAAATATAGCTTCACTTTCTCTACTCTCAAATTTTCCAAGGTTATCTCCATCTCTCTGAATATAGCATCTACTTCCAAAAATCTTGAAGTATTTCATAGTGGGTGCCTTTCCATGTCATATCTCATATGTTTTTTTCCCCTAATTCTTCTAGTAAATAACTATGTTAAGTGTGTACACAACTATATGAATTGCTTCTCTCTAGTAAACTTGCTAATTTGATCATTTTCCTTGGTACTTCCTGAACTATCCAATTCATTCTTTCTAATACACCATTGTGTTGTAGTATTTTAGGAGATGAAAAAAATATTGTCATCCCATGTTACTCATATAAATTACCAATTTCATCATAAATAAACTCTCCTCTATCTAATCTCAAACATTTAATCTTCCTACCAACTTCTTTTTAAGTTATTGCTTTAAATATCTTGAATTTATCAAACATTTATGATTATTCTCTTAGAAATGAAACTCAAGATAATGTAGAATAATCATCTATAAAAAGTATAAAATATCTCTCACCTTATAAACTTGTGTTTCTAATAGGACAACACAGGTTAGCGTGTTCTTGAGATCCAAAAAACCAGTAGATGGATAATCTTTTTCCTTGAATGTTTCTCTTCTTTGCTTTCCTTCTTGACATCCTTTACGAATAATATTGTTTAGTTTATGTAGCCTTGATAAATCTCTTATTGCACATGATAAACTTATTATTACCAAGATATAAAAATTGATGTAACACATCCTCTAATGCCAAAAAAAACTCTCATTAGACTAAGATAATAAACAACTTTGTGTAGCTCCTTCAAGGTGATACATGTTCCTTCCCCTTCTCTTACCAATTGCAATCACTATTCTATATTTCTTAGAGATCTCACAACCTTTATTCTTAGAAACAACATCATATCCATTTTAACACATCTATCCAACAATCAAAATATTATGGCACAAACCCTTCACATAGTAAACCTTGTCAATGGTATGTTTTCCATAAAAAGTAATAGAACCCATTCCAACAATATATGCACCTTTGTTATCGCCAAATCTAATAGGAGCACCATTGTGCCACCATAATATTTCCAAATCTAAAGCATTTAAGGGGCAACACAGCTTTGTATTTTTCAACAACTTTCTTCATATTCCTTGCAACCATCTCATCTAAATCCTTATCATCTAGATCTTCCTCTTTCTTTTTGTCTTTAAATTTTATCTCAAATTTGTTCTCCTCTTTTCCAAATCTCCTTAGCTCAAATTTGGTTAGGGTACAAAATAAATGCTCTCTGGTAAACTTATTTGAATCATAAATTCTTTAATAGCTGAGATATTTTCACTGTAGCTCTTCACTAAGGATACCAAGATATTCTTCCTAAAATATATATTTACTAGTGATATTACCCCCTTAATTCTTGATTTCATTCACTACACTATCAACTCTCTAAAAGTAACTTATAATATATTCTTCTTCTTCCATTATTAGGTTCTCATAATGACACTTAGCTATTATATTCTTAGATAACTTAACTTTATCATTGCCTTCATAAATATCTTTCAAATTTTCCCAAACTTCATACGTAGTCTTTAATGAAACTACCTTAGATAATTCAATTTTTTATAAAGCAATAAAAATTGCATGCCTTACTTTCTCATTCTCCTCATAGGATGATATTTTATCTTGAGTATTAATGCCATTATAAGGTACAACATACTTCATCTCTAAATTCTTCTAGGTAGTGTAACTGATTAAAATCATGTATCATCTCATATGATCTTTCCATGAATTTTAATCAGATCCATCATAAATAGGATTGTTTAATTTATGTGACATCGGATCTTTATGTGACACTGAATCTACCTCAATTAGTTAAGTTCTCCCCGAGGAACCAGAGCTATGATACCAATTGTTGAATAGGTAGCATAACTAAGAGGGGGGTTGAATCAATTTATCAAATAATTTTCTTAACCTTTGTTAATCTGGTAAATACTTACAGAAATTAGAAACTTATAATAGATTAAACATGAAAGAAAAAACACATCAACACCATGAATACCAAAATTTATGTGGAAACCCAAGATGGGAAAATCCATGGAGTAGATAATTATCATGAAATGAACATTAGTTAAGGTGATTTTTACAAAGGGCTCACTATGTTTTTCTCAGTGATGGTTAGGTCACTACTAGTTGGGATAAATGCCCAGAAATTTAAGAAAACCTAACTGCCAGTACAAATAGGCTCAGTAGTAGAATATAATAAGTAAGAAATAGATCAACCACTTTAGTCATTGTCACCAATAATCAGAAACATAGAAATGATACAATAGTCATCTATTAGTTGCACCAACTCGCATATACATAAATCCAAAGATCTTCCCTTGTCATATTTGTAATTAGCTTGCATATTACTCGTATAAAAGCATATATCAAAAAATAGAATCACCACTCTCTTATACCATGCCATGCAAACAAATAGGTTGACATAATTTAATTTGAAATAGGTCACACCAAATTTTTATTTTGGTGGTATAGAATAAAATAAAAACCACCTCTCTCATAATTAAAAACTACACCATCTTCAATATATTTGGAACCAATGGATAGGATCTATAAATTACGATAAAAATACTTGGACTAAAGAATACAAACCACTTTTTAGATATGAATGGACCCCAACAAATGAACCAAAATATATTGCATGATAAATGGAACCAACACTAACACGGCTAAAGATAAATATTCAATGTGCATCATTCAAAGAACACTCTATCATATCACTAGAAATATCCAATCCACACATAGGCATAGGATATGTTGACATCAGTGAAAACCATTATTGATGACATCGATGATAGAATCAACATCACATTATAGCGAAAAAGATAACCTCATTCAATCATATTAGAAATACAAAATTAGATAAATATTTGTGAGATTGGCAATCCTAAGGATGCTCCATCTCCTTGTCCAAGACATCAAATTCCCTCCACACCTCTTGTATACTTATGCTTTGCCTCCTATATTTTATAAATGTTATGTTGATATTATCTCTCAACCTAGTGAGGTTCCTTTTCTTCTTCCTCCTAAAGAAGAAAGAGCTCAATGTTGATTGATGCTAAACCAAGACAAATCACCAACAAACCTAAGTGTAAACATCATTCTTGTGATCACCACCATAAACATCCTACTAGAGCCCATGAACGTACTTCCCAAAAAACCTCTTCCCCTAAAACACACACTAACACTTTGATTCCCTTTGACCAGATTGTGCATGACCCAAAGGAGTGATATAATATGGAAAAGATGAAATTGAAAAAACATGGTAATTCTATTTGTATCTTGGATTCTATTACAATTAATTTGGATGAAGAAGATAATTTTGATGATGATTTTTTTGATGTTCCTAATGCAACTAATGATTATATTCATGCTAGAAATTCTAATGATATGTATGATCTTATTGATGTTAATCATGATTTACCAGCTATGTTTTCACAAAAATTATTAATTAGTTCTTGTGAAAAACAAATAGACCCATCTTTAAAAAATGGTCCTTGTTGGGAACTAGCTATTTTTTTGTCTACCATGCTTGTTGTTTCTCCTCTTGTATGTTTCACACCTTCTTTAAATACTATAGAAAAATATGGAGGGGAGGGGAAAGTCTGTTAGAGTTCTTAGGAAATGAGAGGGTGGTGGGGGCTGAATCAGTGCAAACAAATTTGAAACTAACTCAACCACATATATAATTAAACTTATCAGTACCTTCCAAATAGTAAAGCATATAAATGAAGTAAAAAGAATAAAAGATAGCAATATCAGACATCTTCAAAATCATTATAGATGACATAATGATTTTCATGTGGAAACCCTTGGTTAGAGGGAATAACCACAGTGGGGATGACACTCACAATCCCACTACTGTAGTAAATGAGATTTCCTTGTTAGGAGCTTACAATTGCCCTTTTCTGAGGGTTCTCCCTGTTAGGAGTGATTATTACCTTGTTAGAAGTACAATCGTATCTTTTAAGATCTACTTTATTAGAGGATTTCAAAACTTTGTTTAAGAGATCACCTAATTAAGGGATTTAGAATATGAACCTGTTAAAGTTCACCCAGTTAAAGGATTTTCTTGTTGTAACTATCAGGGAACAACAAGTTGAGTGATCTAGATGTAGCACTAATTTCTTGAGAGATCCAATCT
This sequence comes from Chamaecyparis obtusa, assembly GCA_027943335.1. Lineage (NCBI taxonomy): Eukaryota > Viridiplantae > Streptophyta > Pinopsida > Cupressales > Cupressaceae > Chamaecyparis > Chamaecyparis obtusa. The sequence goes on along the minus strand of BSBK01006389.1, from coordinate 17,335 downwards.
ATTCCTTTCTTTCTATAAATTCTCACCAATTTGACTCTGTCAGATCTCAGATTGCAACCCTAATTGATTTCACAATCAACCACAGCATCCTTCACAAAATATCACAAAATAATAACACAAAAACAACTTCAATATGAGTAGTACCACTTATATACATTTCTAGTATTGACTTCATAAGAATTAAATATTTTCCCTTCAAAGTAGTAATCTCAAAGAAAAACACATTTTCCTATGATCCCATTGACTTATAATAAGATTTGCATTATATTTCTCCAAAATAACCAAACACATTTTGATTTTTTCATGCACTACCTTGGATCTTCCCAAAATAATATACTCAAATCCATAATTAGATCCTCACAAATTATATCACCATTATTACACATCATCATGACACTAAGTATCATCGCAATCACTATGCCTCTTACCGATCTAACATCTTTCAACTTATGCTTAAGAACAATAAGTGTTCTTACTTTTCTGAATGACTGTGTCACCAAGATGTCTATCACTGATTAAAAAATTAGATGTGGTTAGAACCACACTTTAATCTGACCATGTTGAAACTATATATGTGACCACACCTCATAATTATTCAACTATCACAACTGCTACCATAGTGTTGACTTCTTTGTCTACCGGTCTAGACTTAACCATTTTTTTGCATAACCGATTACTTATCCTAATTCACACCGATTGCATCATGTTTATGATATATGACTAAATTGACTTAGTTTCCATCAATGACAACCAAACCAATTTCTTCTAATTACTGCAACCTTTCCAGCTCAACACAATACCAAAACAATTAATATTCTTGACTAGCTCCTCTTGTGTGGTAGATTCTTTGTATTTATTTGTTATAATGTGCTTCCGCCATTATGTGCTACTTGATATATGTTTTTATATATTTATTTAGATGGTCCTTATTTCCCCATTGGTGTAAGGTGATAAAGGAATTGATCTACTATGAAATTTCTCTATTTCTATCTTCTTATATATGTTGTTACATGTTATCTCATGCATATGTCATTGTTCATTATTTTGTCTAATTGGGAATGATGTAAAAGGGTTTCTACCTATTCATTTTGGTCTCTGTGATTCCTAATGACCTAAAAATGATTGAATAACTTGATGAAATGAAGAGACAGTGATTAGATATCACCAAGTTGTTAAAGTGATATGTAAGATGATTAAATCAATCAATATGTTGCCATTGATGTCAACTAGTTTTGACTCTACTTATCATGATAGTTACAAACATCTGAACATCTGTAGAAGGAATAAATGGTGAAGAAATGATATATCTACATAAGGACAAGATGGATATGACAGATAAGGATAAGGTATACATTGGGTAACTTATTGATGATTCTATGGCATTATATTGTTGACTTGAGCATGTTACACTATTCTATTATGAAGAAGAGATCATAAATGAATAAGTTAATGTGCCCAGTAATTGAAGATTTATGTATACACCGAGTCAGTCTTGTGTATACTGAGTGATAGTAATAACTGAGTTAGTTATCACCGACGCATTCAGTATTAACTGAGTATGGATGAAAACATTAAATGTTATAACAGCCGATTGAAATTGATGAGCTGGAAATTGCTTATGATTCTGAGGTAAGAGATGAAGTTTTTTATAAGATCAACGTCTGAAAAAATTTAGAGATAATCAAAGGGAAGAGAATGAAACGTGTTATTCACACATCTATCGAGGAAGCTTGAAGCAGAAAAATGGACGATGGATATTAAGAGGTAAAATATAATGGATGATATAAAAATGGTTTACACGTCTATTTAAGAGACATGAGACTCATTGTTGAACTATGTTGGATGAATAGAGACTATATAAGATTTTGGGTGAAGACATTTTTCATGCAACCTTGATTAAATTGGTTACAGACAAAACCGAGCTGAACTATAGGCATAATCGATCGTTAGAGATATATACACCAAGTAAAGTAAGTTGGAGGATATGATGAAATGAATTGATTATTGATCAGACGAGTTATTTTGAGCTTAGTATAGATCTAAATACTTGCAAATTGAGTTGTATTTGAATCAGATCACTACTGTATCAGTTTAACTATTGTTACAGAAAAATCTCTTAACCGAGTGGACTTAACAGTCTTTTGTATTTCCATATGACATTCAAGGAATGTTAAATGTTTTCTTGTTGAACCCATAGTGAATGTTGGTCAAAATTTAACTATTTGTGATAAATCCTTTAACCAGGTCACACCTAACAGTGTGCATTATAACCTTTAATAGGGTTGGCTCCTAACCGAGCTCACTTCATAAGAGTGAAATGTTTTGGGTTACCGGTCCTAGGTGGTTTTTTCCTTAGCAGGGTTTCCACATTAAATCTTTATGTTATATGTTATGTGTTATTTGTTATGATTATTTTTCTATCATACTTTACATATTGCATATTTTATTAATCGATAAAGATAGTTTTTAGATATTACTGGTATTTGATCAATGAACAGAAAGATAGTTATCTTATCTTACCGAGTTGTTTGATTTGTTGAAAAAGTTTGGAAAATTACATCTAAGAGATTGGGACTATATGATAACTGGTTTAACTGATTCATCCCCCCCCCCCCCTCTCAGTTATCTATCAATTGGTATCAGAGCTTATTGGTTGCTTGGAAGAAAGTTTCAAGGACTTGAGAAAAAGATCACAAGATGTATAAAAGGGACGTGCCTAACTAAACAAAGATAACTTCTCAACATGGAAAAGAAAGATGAGATTGCACATATCTGGAATTGGAGAATCTTCTCTTCAACTCCTAGACAATGGCTACATATAACCGACTATTGGACCTTTGACAGTTGATCAGCTGAGAGACAGACATGAACACAATATAACAATGATAGAGATAGATATTGCTCTATCTGATGCAGAATTTGAAGATATCAAAGCATGCACTATAGTGAAAGAAATGTGGAACAAACTTGCACTAGCTCATGGAGGAGATGTAAATGTACTAAGAGCTAGAGCTTAAATCCTTAGAGGTAAATTTGATGATATGAAAATGAAAGAAGGTGAAAACATCACTCAATACTCTAACTGAATCAAGGAGGTGGTCAATGCTATCTGAGGAGCAGAAGGTTTTATTGATGAAGACATTGTTTTGAGTAAAATTATTAGAACCTTGTTGCCTATCTATGCTATTAGAATCTATTCTATTCATGAAATGAGATTTGCACTGAACAATGTTCTTACACTTGATAGTCTAATTGGTAAGTTGACTACTTTTGAGCTGAATAACTATGATAACAATATTTTACCGAGTGTTGAATCTGTATTTATGTCATCTTTGAAGATTGGTAAGTTTATCAGTAAACATAACATTAGAAATGAAAGTGGCAGTGGTAGTGAAGATGAGCTTGATGAGCTTGAAACACTTATGGCTAGGAGACTTCAGAAAGGTAAATGGAGGTATAAAGGAAAGTTACCTTTAGCTTGTTTTAATTGTAAAGAGATTGGCCATATTGTTGCACTAGATGTCCTAATAGGAAAGATGAACATAAAGACAATGACCGATCTGGTGATGGAAAGTTTGGCAAAAGAGATAAACAAGATCACAAAGGAAATTGACAGTTTGATAGAAGAAACAACCCAAACTACAAAGGCAAAGGCAAGAAGGCATGTTACCTTTTTGGAGATGATGATAATGATACCAAAACTGACATAGGTGAAGATATTGAGGTGGTATTCATAGAAATGAAAGATGATTCAGAAGAAGAAGAAAGGTATGTAGAAACATGATGCAGGAGCATCTCAGGTCCTTGGCAATCCTGTGTCACCAAAAAGATTTTGAAGTTTGTCTATGTTGCTCGGTTCCTACTTTGACCAAGTTGGCTCGGTAGTTGATCGGTTTCCTTTGGTTACTGAGTTTGGTCAGTTGTTTCACTAGCGCTCGACAATGCTTGTCTATGGCTCAGTCATCCCTGCTTACCGAGTAGTTTATTTTGAGTTCTGTTGAGGCCGACTTGTGCATTGATTATGGGTTGTAGATTTAATGTTGGTATCCATTACTGGGAAGTGTGTGGTCCCAGATCTGACCATTCCTTCCATTGATTGTGGATCTGAAGGCCACCTCAATTCGGTAGTCTCTTGTATAAGTATAGTTGTTTGGTTAGAGTTTAGGGAGTCAATTTTGATAGAAGATAGAAGATAGTAGAAACAAGATTGTTGGCAGATCCTCACATGTTTGAGGACTTCTATAACTCATTGTAATATATGTTTGTAACTAGGAAGGCCTTACAGCCCAGCATGTATGAATCAATTTGAATCAAGATAATATATCAATGATCCTGCTTTCTCTCTCTCATTGTGTTGTTGTTGCTTCTGCATGTTGTTGAGTAGGCTAGATCTATAGGGTGTGCCATCATTTGGCCACTCTAATCTATTCTCTACACCAAGTGGTATCAGAGTGAGGTGAGATCTGGATCTAGGTTTGTAGGTTTCTTCTTGTGAAGCCCTAGTTGAATTGTTGTGGGGTGGTAGATTGTGATCTGAACTGCAATTGTAGAGGGTTTTCAAGATGGTTTGTGGGAGGTGAGAAGCGGATCCATGATTGGTAGGCATGTTGAGACAACTTGCTGCTAGATTACAAGCTATTGAAATAGCCCAGAGAAGAGGCAGACATCTTGAAGATGTTAGTGATGGTGAAATTAAGGAAGAACAAGCAAATGCAGAACCTACACCTGTGATGGATCAAGGTGAGGAAAGATTCTTGAAGGCTTTGACAAGTTTGAAGTTGACACCACATTTCAATCCTCCTAAGTATAGTGGGAAATTGGATTCTGATGAATTGATAGACTGGATCACTGAAATGGAAAAGTATTTTGATTATGAAAATGTATCTGAGGAAAAGAAGATGAAAATTACAAGCACAAAGTTGAAAGGTCATGCATCCTTGTGGTGGGAACATCTACAATTGGATCATAAAAAGAAAGGAAAAGAAAAAATCAAGGTATGGAATAAGATGGTAAATAAATTGAAAGGAAAATTCTTACCTTGTGATTATTAGATTAACCTAGTTAGGCGAATGCAAAGTTTGAGGCAAAAAGATAACTCTATAAAAGAGTATACTGAGGAATTCTATAGATTAGATATCAGATCTGGACATGATGAGGATGATGTGGAAAGAATTTCTAGATACCTGAATGGTTTGAGAGTTTCCATCCAAGAGGAAATTAGTTTGGTCAAGTTGGAGAACATTGAAGAGGCTTATCAATTTGCATTGAAAGCTGAGGAGAAATTGAACAAGAGACATGAACTAAGACAAAGAGGTTGAGGTGGTAGATTCCCTAGAGGAATAGGTAGATCTTATGGTGAAAGTGGTAGATCTGAACCTAAAAAGACAACTCTAGACAAAGGCAAGACCAAGTGGAAAGGTGAAATTTCATCTAGAGGCAGAGGCAGTAACTACCGAGGTGGTTATAGCAGAGGTAATTTTTGAGGAACTTGTTACAATTGTGGAGAAGGACATAGATCCTTTGAATTTACACATGCTAGTAAGAAGGCTGGTAGCAGAAGAAATGATTTGGTGCAAGAGGAGTTATCGAATGAACCTGAGAAGGAAAATAACTTGATGGTAATAAGAGCACTGTGGAATGAAAGAAAAAAGGAAGATCCGGTAAGGAAAAGTTTGTTCAAGACTAGATGTAGATTTTATGACAAAGTTTGGAAGGTAATCATTGACAATGGTAGCTCAGAGAATCTGGCATCTGAAGAGATGGTCACAAAATTACAGTTGGAAATATTGGAACATCCGAAGCCCTATCAGATTTCATGGATCAAAGATGAGCATACACTCTTGGTACGTAAATAATGTTATGTGAATTTAAAAATTGAAAAGTACTATGATAAGGTGTTGCATGATATCATGCCTATGGATTGTTGTCATATTTTGTTGGGTAGACCTTGGCAAAATGATAGGCATGCTATATATGATGGGAGATTGCAAAAGTATACTATTGTGGTTGATGCAAGAAAACAAATCTTGTTACCTTTGATGGAAGAACCTATTAGTAATGTTTGCACATCTGTGAAATTTTTCTTGATAGAAGGAAGAAATTTTTTTAAGGATTTGAAGAAGAATGATGTATGTTTTGCTGTGATTCCTACCAAACCGAGTAAGAAAATAGAGGATAGCATCCCTAAGGAGATTTATAAGTTACTCACTGAGTACAGTGATATCATTTATGATAATGTACCTAATGATTTTCCACCAAAGAGAAGTATTGATCATTGTATGGATCTAATCCTTGGAGCTAGTTTACCAAATAAGGCACCTCATCGGTTGACACCTACCGAGAATCAGGAATTGAACCGATAGATTCAAGGGTTGCTGGAGAAAGGTTTGATCAAAGAAAGTTTGAGTCCTTATGCAGTACCTACGGTATTGGCACCTAAGAATAATGGAGAATGGTGAATGTGTACCGATTCTAGAGAAATCAACAAAATAGTAGTGAAGTATAGGTTTCCTATACCGAGAATGGATGACATAACGGACAGTTTGACTGGAGAAAAGTATTTTACAAAGATTGATTTGAAAAGTGGGTGTCATCATATCAGAATAAGAGAAGGAGATGAGTGGAAGACTGCTTTCAAGACAAAAGAAGGTTTGTATGAGTGATTGGTTATGCCTTTTGGTTTAAATAATGCACCAAGTACTTTTATGAGGTTAATGAATGAAGTTTTGAAGAAATTCTTGGATAAGTTTGTGATTGTACATCTTGATGATATTATGATATTTAGTAAGACCAGAGAAGAACATTTGTTGCATGTTAGACAAGTTTTGTTGAGACTAAAAGAAGAAAAGTTGTTGATAAATCTGAAAAAGTGTTCATTCATGAAAGAGGAGATTGTGTATTTGGGATTTGTGATTTCAGCTGATGATCTGAAGATGGATCCTAAAAAGGTTGAAGCTATTCTAAATTGGCCTACACCTATGAATGCTAGTGAGGTAAGATCATTTCGTGGTTTGGAAATTTTTTACCGAAAGTTCATAAGGAATTTCAGTTCAATATGTAATGCTATGACTGAGACTATGAGAGGAGACAAAAGAGAATTCAAGTGAACACATGGAGCTGATAAAATTTTTGAGACTCTGAAGCAGAAGGTTGCTAAATTGCCTATTCTAGCATTGTCTGATTTCAATAAGGTATTTCAAGTGGAATGTTATGCAAGTGGTAGTGCAATTGGAGTTGTGTTGAGTCAAGAAGGTAAACCTGTTGCTTTCTTTAGTGAAAAGTTGAATGATGCTATAAGGAAATATTATGTGTATGATCAAGAATTCTATTCTATTGTTCAACCACTGAAGAAATGGAGACATTATTTGATACCAAGTGAAATTGTGTTGTATACTGATCATAAGGCTTTACAATACTTGGGTAGTCAAAATAAGTTGAATCAGAGACATATGAAATGGGTTGAGTATTTGCAAAGTTATACACTTGTGATCAAACATAAAAGCAGAGTCACTAATCGAGTTGTTGATGCATTGAGTAGAAGAAGATCTTTGATGACCGAGATGAAAATTGAAGTTCTTGGTTTTGATGAGATGAGAGATTTGTATGAAACTAATCCTAATTTTTCTGAGCCATGGAGAAAGTGCAGAGCACCAATTCAAGATCAATCAAGTACAAAATGGGAAGAATACTTCATTCAAGAAGGTATGTTGTTTAAAGGTATTCAGTTATGTATACTGAGAGGACAAATGAGAACTAATTTGATAAAGGAGAAACATAGAAGTGGTTTGGCTAGACATTTTGGTATTGATAAAACTTTGAATTTTCTTAAGGAGAAATACTTTTGGCCACAGTTGTATAAAGATGTTCAGAAATTTGTGAAAAGTTGTGGAATTTGTCAAGTTGCAAAAGGAGTAAGTCAGAATACTGGATTGTATACAATGATTGTTGTACCTGAGGAACCTTGGATTGACATCAGTATGGATTTTGTTCTTGGCTTATCAAAGACAGTAAGAGGTAATGATTCTATATTTGTTGTAGTAGATAGATTTTCAAAGATGGCACATTTTATACCTTGTAGAAAGACATCAGATGCAATACATCTAGCAGATCTTTTATTTAAGGAAATTGTCAGATTACATGGATTATCGAGGAGTATTATCTCTGACCGAGATAGTAAATTTGTTGGATACTTTTGGAAGACCCTTTGGAAGAATTTTGGCACTAAGTTGAAATATAGTTCTACATTTCTCCCACAAACTAATGGATAGACAGAAGTTGTAAATAGAAGTTTGGGAAATCTTTTGAGATATTTAGTTGGAGACACACCTAGTAATTTGGATTCTTTGTTGGCACAAGTAGAGTTTGCATACAATAATTCAGTGAATAGGAGTACTGGGAAAACATCATTTGAGATTGTGAATGGCATATAGTCGAGAGGCATATCTGATTTGAGAGACATTACTGATGAAAGTAAGAGAAGTACTGAAGGAGTGAAGTTTTTTGAGTACGTGAAGACATTACATGAAGATGTGAAAATCAAACTGGAAGAGAGTAATCAGAAATACAAAGACAGAGCTGATAGATCAAGGAGACATAAGAATTTTGATGTTGGTGATGAAGTGATGGTTCATTTGAAGAAAGGTCGATTTCCTATTTTAACATATGGGAAGATGAAGATAAAGAAGTTTGGACCTTGCAAGATTTTGAAGAAATTTGACAGTGGAAATGCATATGAGATTGAGTTACCAGATGACATGGACATATCACCAATTTTCAACATTTCTAATTTGTATGAGTGTCATGAACCTGATGAAGACATGACAGTACTGATGGAGTATCCTAAGAAGTAGAATGAAGAAGTTGAATAGATTTTGGAGCAAAGAGTTAGCAAAATAACAAGAGGTAAACAGTATATGGAATATCTGGTAAAGTGGAAGAATAGACCGATTGAAGACAGTTCATGGATTTCATAGTCTGAGTTGGATGCAGCTCAGACCATACCTACTGAATAATTTAGAGAATCATTTCAAAATAACCCCAAGTGTCTAATGCAGGAGCATCTCAGGTCCTTGGCAATCCTATGTCACCAAAAATATTTTGAAGTTTGTCTGTGTTGCTCGGTTCCTTCTTTGACCGAGCTAGCTCGGTAGTTGGTCGGTTTTCTTTGGTTACCAAGTTTGGTCAGTTATCTCCTAGGTGGTCAGTTGTTTTACTGGCACTCGGCGATGCTTGTCTGTGGCTCGGTTATCCCTGCTTACTGAGTAGTTTATTTTGAGTTCTGTTGAGGCCAACTTGTGCATTGATTATGGGTCAGAGATTTAATGCTAGTATTCATCATTGGGAAGTGTGTGGTCCTAGATCTGACTGTTCCTTTTATTTATTATGGATCTAAAGGCCAACTTAGTTTGGTAGTCTCTTGTATAAGTATAGTTGTTTGGTTAGAGTTTAGGGATTCAGTTTTGATAGAAGATAGAAGATAGTAGAAACAAGATTGTTGGCAGATCCTCGCATGTTTGAGGACTTCTATAATTCATTGTAATATCTGGCCGTAACCGGGAAGGCCTTACAGCCCAGCATGTATGAATCAATTTGAATCAAGATAATATATCAATGATCATGCTTTCTCTCTCTCACTGTGTTGTTGTTTCTTCTATGTGTTATTGAGCAAGCTGGATCTGTAGGGTGTGCCATCATTTGGCCCCTCTGTTCTATTCTCTGCACCAAAACATCACTTATATCTAAATTTAGCAAGAATGATACATGTATTACTGATAGTGGTTGTACATATCATATCACTGGTGATGAGGATAAATTTGAATACCTTGAACATTATAATAGAGGATTTGTTAAAATGGGAAATGATACACCTTGTCTAGTGAAAGGAAAGGGATCTATCTTATTGAATAATAAGATTAGATGTGAAAATGCATATTGGGTGAAAGGACTTACCTATAATATGTTGATTGTAGCACAATTGAATAATTCAGGTCACCGAGTTGCATTTGAAAGTAGAAAGGTGAAGATCTATGATGAAACCGAAAAGTTGGTCGGTACTAGTGAACAATCCAAAGGTAATCTATTTTATCTTGACAATGCTGAAACTTCTTGTTTGTTGGCTAGAAATGAAGATGTGTGGTTGTTGCATAAGAGACTCTATCATGTGAATTTTGATAACATGGTTAAGATCAATAATAAGAGAAGAGTTAGAGGTTTACCGAGTCTAACTAAACTTGACCATGTTATGTGCAATTAATGTTAGAAAAGAAAAATGACTAAATCTAGTTTTAAAAGTAAAGACTATTCTTCTAAAGCTATTTTGGAGTTGGTACATACTAACTTATGTGGTCCTATGAGAACTCAAAGTTATTATGGTGAAAAATATTTCATTTTATTTGTTTATGACTACTCTAGGATGATGATAGTTATGTTTTTGAAAGAGAAATTTGAAGCTTTCAAACTGTTTAAGTGGTATAAAGCTAAAGTTGAAAAGGAAACTGAGAAAGATTTAAAATGCTTAAGATCTGATAGAGGAGGTGAGTTTATTTCTGATGAATTCACTAACTTTTGTAATGAGCATGGAATTAAATTAAAAGACAGGTTTCTGCACCGAGGACATCACAGCAAAATGGTATTGCAGAAAGAAGGAATCGATCTATAGTTGATTGTGCTAGAACACTGATGATTGAGAAAGATGTTGCACAAATGTACTAGAGAGAGGCTGTTAGCACTGCTATATACACATTGAACCAATTTCAACTGAAGAAAGTTACAAATAAGACACCTTATGAGCTACAGTTTGGCTACACACTGAATGTAAGTTATTTCAGAATTTTTGGTAGCAGATGTTACATTCTAAAAGATGGTAGAAATGGTAAATTTGATTCTAAAGGTGATGAAGAAATATTTCTAGGATATTCTACTAAGAGAAAAGCATATAAATGTTTGAACAAGGCTACTAACAAAATGATTGAAAGTCCTAATGTGAAAGTTGATGAGTTTGTTGAGAATAATGATGAAGAAAGTAGGAAGGAACTAGATGACTATGGGAGGTTCACATACATTGATCATCCAGACTATCTACCCAAGCCACGGGCTGATTCCACCAAGTGATAGGAAAATGCTACCGAGAATCATAAATGAAAACCAAGAACTAGGAAGATGCTATCGAGGAAGAAAATGAACTTGAACTGAATGATGAGCAAAGAAGAGAGAAAGTACTAGCGAGATTTGTTAGAAGACACCATTCACAAAACCAAATTATTGGAGACAAGAAAGCTAGCATGATGACACAAAATAAGTTAAGACAGAACACATGTTTAGTATGTGAATTTGAGCCTAAGAATGTTAGAGATGCACTTGAGAATGATGAATGGATTAAGGAAATGAATGAAGAAATTGAACATATAGATAAAAACAAAACATGGACATTGGTACCAAGACCGAAAGATATAAATGTAATTGGTACTAAGTGGATTTTCAAAAACAATTTGAATGAAAATGGTGAAGTGACTAGGAACAAAGAAAGACTTGTATGCAAGGGATATGCATAAGAAGAAGGTATTGACTATGGTGAAACTTTTGCACTAGTAGCAATACTTGAAGGAGGCCAAATATTACTTACATATGTTGCACATAAAGGATTCACTGTATATCAAATGGATGTGAAATCATCATTTCTAAATGGAATTCCTTAGGAAGAGGTCTACATAGAACAACCTAAAGGTTTTGTTGATCCAAATCAAAAGAATGTTGTATGTACACTACACAAAGCTCTATATGGACTGAAATAAGCACTGAGAGTATGGTATGAAACATTACATGCTTATCTTATTAGTATTGGCTTTGTGAGGACAAGTGACAATAGCAATTTGTATATGAAAGGAGAATCTGATGATAATATTCTGATTTTTGAAATTTTTGTTGATGATATAATATTTGGAGGACATGATAATATTTGCAAATCTTTTACTGATGAAATGAGAAAAGAGTTTGAAATGTCAATATTTGGAGAGATTAAATTCTTTCTAGGTTTGCATATTATACAACAAATTGATGGGATTTTCATAACACAATCAAAATACATCAAGGAAGTGTTGAAGACTTTTGGCATGGAAGATTCAAAACTAGTACATACACTGATGGTGATAGGATGTAAGTTGACAAAAGATGATGAATCAATCGAGGTAAATCAGATATTGTATAGATCAATGATTGGAAAATTGATGTATGTGGTACACAGTAGGCCTGATATAGCACATGTTGTTGGGATTGTAGCAAGATTTTTTGCTAATCCTAAAGAATCACATATAACTGTTGTTAAAAGGATTCTGAGATATTTGAAGAAAATTGAAGATTATGGTTTATGGTAAAAAAAAGGATGGAAATTTTGAACTACGAGTTTACACTGATGTAGATTGGGCTGGAAATATTGATGATCAGAAGAGTAACACCAGTGGAGCATTCTTTTTGGGTGAAAGACTTGTAACATGGATAGGTAAAAAATAAGCATGTATTTCTTAGTCTAATGTTGCAACAGAGTATGTTGTTTCTACTGCTAATTGTTCAAATATTGCATGGATAAAATAATTATTGGAAGGAATGAATGAGGTGATCACTGATCCAATGATTATATATTGTGACAACACAAGTGCTATAAACATTTCCAAGAATTTGGTGATGCATTCAAAAACAAAGCACATATCTATTAAGTATCACTATTTGAGGGGACAAGTACAAGAAAAGCAAGTGAAACTAGAGTTTGTGAATTCTAAGGAACAACTTGTTGATATATTTACCAAGCCCTTACCGAAGGAAACTTTTGAGTACTTGAGGACTAGACTAGGGGTTCGTCCCATGTCTATTAGTCACTAAGGTGATCAGGAGGTTGCATTAACCTGTACTTTATCAGAAAATCATTCATGTTGATGCATGTAGCTCACACTTTAGGATTCCTAAGGTTGTGAAAGATTGTGGAAGCTGAGACAGAAATTGTATATCAGTACATGAAGGTACTTGATCTGGACCGAACAATAGAGAACTACTTGGTTGCTGAAGAGTTGATTATTTTCTTTTGGAATTGTTGTCAAAGGGAGAGAGATTTCTATGAAATATTGGGAGAGAGATTTCAATGAAACATCTATCCACTACAAGGAGAGAAAGAATCAAAGAACTGAAGAAGATCAAATCTGCAGGGAGAGTCTGCATGAAATATTGTTTTTAGTGATTAAACATATTAAACATCAAGCTAGGGAGAGCTTACCGAGCTACAACATTTATCTATATAGTTTTAGAACAAATGTTTGGTATGGTATGGCATATTTCATATTGTTTGTGTTGCCATCAATGCCAAAGGGAGAGATTGATGACCTACAACTGATTGAATAACTTGATGAACTCAAGAGATAGTGATTAGAGATCACCGAGCTGTTAAAGTGATATGTAAGATGATTAAATTAGTTAATATGTTGTCATTGATGTCAACTAGTTTTGACTATACTTATCATGATAGTTACAAACATCTGAACATATGTAGAAGGAAGAAATGGTGAAGAAATGAGATATCTACATAAGGACAAGATCGATATGACAGATAAGGATAAGGTATACATTGGGTAACTTATTGATGAGTCTATAGAAAATCACCCTCAGCATCACTGACCACACATGAATCAACATTGAGCAAGAGTTAAAAATTTATTAAAAATCTTCTTAAAACCTTTTTCCTTCATTTTGGTTTCCTTAAAAAGGAAAATATCAATCTCATATTCCTATATTGCATATTGAATCATGTATTGTTTGGCTTGACTATTCAAGTCTCTCATATTTCACAACATAATATTCATGAACTCAATTTAACAAAGAATAACCCAACCTTGAGATGTTCAAACCCTACTCCATTTTGGAGTTTCATAACCTATTATTTCTTTCTTTTTCTCAAATCAGAGAAACCATCAATGGTTCTTTGTTTCCTACATTCCACATCCCTCAACATTTCTTTATCTCTGGATTCATTTTGTTAAGGTCTTTGATGCTTAGTTTAATTTTTTGTATCTTCTTTCTTCTTCTTCTTTACCTTGTATCCAATATTAGTCTATTCCATCTGAGAATCCTCCACTTCTATGTTTTTTCTATATTTTGAAAGTGCGGGGTGGATGAAAACCATAACAGAGAAAGATTTTCCTTAGGGATTTTAATGCCTTGGTCTTTGTTGGAATATTTTTTAATCACCTTAGAGTGAAAATAAACTAGATCTGAGGTCTTCTTGTTACCCAAAGCTACCTCAAAATAATTTCTCTCTATGTTAGAAACTAATTAAAAGATAGGGAAACCCTAAGTAGGACCTAAAGTAGAGCACATCACCATCTCATTAGCTTTAACAATGTTCAAACCTACAATCTTATTCTTTGGGGCTCCACTAGATTAATCAAGAGAATCATTATAGTTGTCTAAAAGTTCCAATATCCACATCTAAAAAGGTTTCCTAATTATCATGTCCACCTTCATCCACTAGTGTAGCCTCTATATCCTTTTGTTCAATTTGGGTATCGATCCTTTCTCTCGTCACATTCTCTTGGGATTCATTTGAATCTTGATCGATCCTCCCTTTGAGGATGGGGTTGTAAAATTATATATATTTCTTTTTCCTACTTGATTTAAGAATATTTTCTATCTCGTCATTCAAAGGGGGAACTTCCCCTCTATCCTCATTTTTTTAGATGTTGGTATTCTCCAGTAGCTTGTCTGAGTTTTTTTCTCTATAATTTTAGGACTTACATATGTTGCTTGGGCATCTAAACATATTTCATATCTGATAAAAAAAATTGAAGCATTCTCATATGTCAGAGGTTGGTTCCGCATACCAAAATGGGCTTGAAGGGTAACAAAAGAAGGGAGGATTGTGTTGACCTTCACTTTAACACAAATCCAAGCAAAGTGGATTTAAAACCTTTGTTGAGTTATCTTATCTACTACCATAAGGGTACCAAAGGAATCCACAATAGCTAAAAAATCCTCAAAGTTTTAAGACTCCAAGGGAAGACGTAGAAGTCAAATACAAGTAGGAGCAACTACTCCCAGATCTTTTTGAGCATCAAAATTGGGTTTTTTCAAAGAGAAAGGATATTATGATAGTTTATCACCTAGGTCCAAGGACCTCACATATGAACATAAGGAAAATATACCTTATTAAAAAAAATGAAGAGAAAAATACTATTGGACATGACATTGATCATCACACTACCCTTAACATTCCATTGAGAAGAAACCCATTTCATTAATTTATCAATAAAAGGAAGGAGTGGAACTTACCCACTAGAGATAAATCTAGCTCCATCATTGTCTATTTTAGGAACTTATTAGGAACCTAAATAGTAGTCCCATTAACCTTGTATGAAGTGTTGGATGGGACAATAGAGGTTGAGTTTCCCATTTTGGGTGAACTGGCACCCAAAAACTTTCCCAAATAAGCAGTTGGTTCCTATTCCAAGAAAAATGAGTCAAAGGGAATAGAAGGACAACTAAGAAGATGATGAGGACCTTCCTAGCCCAAAACATCCACATCCTATCTCCCTACACCAAGACTTGAAGTGGGATCCACCACATCAGGAGGGGGGGGGAGATGGGAAATCCTACTTATGGTTCCCACCCATAGATCCCATCAGTGATCTGATAGAGCAATAAAAAAAACAAGGTAGAAAAAAAAATATTAGTAGAGTGCAACAATTATGATAGATAGAATAAGGGTAAGTGCACAAAGATGGGGGACCAAAAAGATGCCACTTTTCTTTTTGGCCCCCCATCGCGCATAGTGCACATGCACTAAAGGGTGTGTGCCCTATAGGGCATGTGCCCTATGGCTTGGGTTGCCCAAGCCTTAGGCTTGGGAAATTCAAATCCTTTACAAAGCGTGCACGCCCTATAGGGCATGCGCGCTATGTAAATTTATGATTTTCATAGCGTGCACACACTATGTAAATTAATGATTTTCATAACGCGCACACGCTATGAAAATCATAAATTTACATAGGGCATGAGTCCTATGTAAGATATGATTTATATAATGTGTGAGAGAGAGAGAGAGGGGGGGGGTAATTTATACAAATATAACAATTAAGTATAAGTTTGATAATTTTAATTTCTTATTCTCATACTTTAAGTTATATTTGTATAAATTATAAAATATAATGCTTTCAGGATGTTTGGGATAGGTTCCAACTTCATAGGAGTTAACATGCAGATTCTAGATTTGAAAAATTCCAAACTTAGCCAAATTTCAGGATTCAGCAAGCATTTAGCAAGGTTACCTCCCAAAATCCATCATGGATTTCTAAGGTCAAACGAAGCTTGCAAAAGGATTCCCAAAGGGTTTTTACTCATTTATCACAAAATCACTCAGTTTCAACCCCATCTCTACGACAGACTTAGCTTAGCTCTCACCCAAATCTCTCTCTCTCTCTCTCTCTCTCTCTCTCTCACACACACACACACACACACACACACAAACAAACATCACCCTCTCCTCTCTCTCTCTCATCACCTACTCACTCCCCCTTATCTACTCTCTCTCTCTCTCCCTTATCTCTCTCTCTCACTCTCTGACTCTAGAGAGAGAGAGAGAGAGTAATGAAAGAGAGAGAGTAGGTAAGCGGGAGAGAGAGGGTGATGTGAGAAGAGAGAGAGAGAGAGAGTAATGAAAGAAAGATAGTAGATAAGGGGGAGAGAGAGGGTGATGTGAGGAGAGAGAGAGAGAGAGAGAGAGAGAGAGAGAGTAATGAAAGAGAGAGAGTGGATAAGGGGAAGAGAGAGAGAGAGAGAGAGAGAGAGAGAGAGAGTAATGAAAGAGAGAGAGTGGATAAGGGGAAGAGAGAGAGAGAGAGAGAGAGAGAGAGAGAGAGAGGGTAATGAAAGAGAGATATTAGATAAGGGTGAGAGAGAGGGTGATGTGAGGAGAGAGAGAGAGAGGGTAATGAAAGAGAGAGAGTAGATGAGGGGAGAGAGGAGGGTGATGTGTGTGTGTGTGTGTGTGTGTGTGTGTGTGTGTGTGAGAGAGAGAGAGAGAGAGAGAGGGTGATGTGTGTGTGTGTGTGTGTGTGAGAGAGAGAGAGAGGGTAATGAAAGAGAAGAGTGTAGATAAGGGGGAGAGATAGGATTATGTGAGAAGAGAGAGAGAGAGAGAGAGAGAGAGAGAGAGAGAGAGAGAGAGAGAGAGGGTAATGAAAGAGAGAGAGTAGATAAGGGGGAGAGATAGGATGATGTGAGAAGGAGAGAGAGAGAGAGAGAGAGAGAGAGAGAGAGAGAGGAGAGAGAGAGAGAGAGAGAGAGAGAGAGAGAGAGAGAG
>BSBK01006388.1:40000-185000 GCA_027943335.1 Chamaecyparis obtusa | reverse complement strand
ACCTAACATGTGATATGAGGAATCACCTAACATGTGATACCTGATTTTTCATACCACCTTGATATGAGGAATCACTTTTGATCGTGATACCTGATTTTCATACCACCTTGATATGAGAAATCACTTTTGATCATGATACCTGATTTTCATACCACCTTGATATGAGGAATCTCTTTTGATCATGATACCTAATTTTCATATCACCTCAGATTGTGATACAAGGATATAGTAAATAGGAACATTACATTCCATTTACATATAACCCTATTATGGTTTGTGCACAGACATATAACTTTCTACCTTAATGAATCTCCATGTTACAAGATCGTCACCTTGTAACATCAAATACAAGTGTTCATTGTCAAAAAGTTGTCACCTTTCTCCAATGTTCGTAGGAGGGCCCATAAGTCCTAGAGTCACACACATGAAATCCACCTTGACTCATGTCAGAGGGTGGATCCATCATGACTCATCACCAAGGGTGGAAAACAAGGGCTTTCACCTTAGACTTCTCTCTCAAGGAGAAAAATGCAATAACATACAAGATAATAGATGAAACTCCTTTTCATCTAAGGCTTCATTCTCCAACATACCAAGTTTATCTAAAAGGTATACAACATTACCTTTAGCAAGAACCTTGATGAGAATATCAGCCATATGTTCTGTACCTTGAATAGCATACTTATGCACTATATCTCTTCTATAGTTTGCATTACTTTAGGTGAGCCCAAGTTCTATAGGAGATAGCATAAAAGCATTTTAGCCAGCACACATGAGACTCAATCTCATGATCATAGACTTCTTGTTGCTTCCTTTAAGGTCTTGTAACAACCTCCTCACCTCCTCATCCAAGGTTGTTTTAGATTAACTATTATACTCCCTCTGAATCTAATATCAACCTTCTAGGAGAAAGTTGTGTCTTTGTTCTTTAGTCTGCATTACACTCTTTTCTTGAATTCCCAACCATCTATCACGATCTAGATATCTGCATAAGAGCCTTCTAGTTCGCATACATGGAATTTCATCATTTGAATCACAATTCTTTTTCCCTTTTATAGTTTCCTGGTCACTAGGGAAACCATCTTGATATGGTTTACTCCCTCTGAATCAATATGACCAAGATCCTTGGAAATTAAATAAGGCATATCCTCTAGATGTTGTCCTGACTCTCTCTGAATCTTTGAGTACTAACATCAACATTTAACCTTCTCGTCCAAGGTTTCCTCTGATAGATAAAATGTCAAACTCCCTCTTAAATCTGATAGCAATTTTTCCTGCAAGAGCATCCTCAAAGAAATATCAAGGAAAATAACTCTTATTGTTCATACATATAAGTGAGAGATTGCAATAAGAAAATAACTATAATACTCAAATATAATGAATACTTATCTCCACATCTTTATCAAGATATAATAATCAAAAAATACTTATTTCTCTCCTTATTTGCTTCACCTATAACCCATGCCATTTCTTACCATCGATGATTGATATTTTTCATTATGTGAGGTTGATATCTCCATTTCAATTATGTGAGCCACTAGTTATTCTAGACTGTGAACAACTTGATATACAATATCGACGCCCATGCTGGACTTGTCTTTTCTTTAACAATTTAATGCTTCCACACTTTATTCTTTAATATAATGACTATTGAGTATCAAAACAAAGGTGCATAATCTGCATATGCTTGTCATCTTTAAACAAAAGATACTTGCTCTCTGTTAAATGAAACTCTGATGTTGTTCGACTTCCATTATACAATCGCATTGACAATAGATCTAGACTGAGATGATAGGGTTGGACTGGAGAAGAAATCACACTCAACCACTAAGAACATTATATAATTCATGTCATACATTCATTGAAAACATTACTTTGGTGAAGGCCCAAATGTACAAGAACACTGATTTCAGATTGCTCATTTGATTCTAGAATCAGATTCCTTCTTCCTGAATGAAGTTGGAACATATACTAACATGAATCCTTTAGCAACTGGATTACATAGGGAATTATTATTGCTCAAAGTGGATCTTTGTTATCTTCAAAGAATTCCAATATAAATACTCTGCTACATATATCACTAAATAATAATCATTTCCAAACTTAGATGGTTTGCAGGTGACGATCTCTAATCCATCCTATCAATCTGTCAAGTAGACATGTCTCTATGTCATATTATGTCTTGGAGTCGTGTTCAATGCAATATCCTTATTCCATTCATCATTATAAGTATGTGATGCTCCTGTAACATTGCAGCCTTAATAAATTTATATGCTTTTGAGATAGCATACTAACAATATCACCAGATCAATGATGGTCTGAGTATTCATGATAAACTCCCACATCTCCTTGTATTTTCATTAAGACTCCTATAATTTTCTGACCCTGGTGGAACTTTTAAAAGTCAACCCATTTGGTTAACAGTATGCTATAGCAACTTTTGTCAATACTAGAAATCTCTCCAATTGACGGCTTGTCCATTGTTGTCCATGGTAATCGCTGGGAAGCACATTCACTTGTGCTCCCAAGACAACAAGTGCTCAATGAAGATATCCTATTATTGATTGGAGCCTATCGACTTGGCTCAAAGATCATAAAGACCGCACAGGCATATAAAACAAGTAAGAACCCACCGAGTAATACCCAATCGGCCAACAGTTTCGCAATAATATAATAGTCGACCCTTATGGTTTTATATTTGTATATTAATCTTAGTCATTGTTATCAGAAGTTAAACAATCACATTAATTTAATGTTGTTGATGAAGGGTCTCTATGCGATTATTGTCAATTCTCTCTGGTAGCCAACGTTTATGGTGCACTTTTATGAAAGAGTTAACTATGGTATCACATACTCTACCAATTACTATCTAATTTGTGACTCTTTAGTCATGGTTCGGTCAATTCTTGATCTTCCGATGTCTTATTCAAGATGACCTTTGTCGGCTATGAACTCTTCATGGTTTTCGGGTGGTTGCAATCTAAGTCCACATGCGGTAGTTTGTATCATTATTAATTCTTCAAGAAATATCTTCATACAGGTCTTCTTAAGTGCCAACCACTGATTATAATCTTATTGCTGCTAGTTAATAAGCTACAAACATTAACATACGGTTTCCATATCTAATTGTAGCCAAAAAAAAAATTACATAGAATTTTGGGAAATGTACTTAAAAGAAAGGACAACTTTGTTTTCTTTGGATTTGGCTCTAGTTAACGATTTAGTCAGTGCAAATAAAATTTCATTTCCTTTTAAATAATTTTCTAATCTTTTTTGTAAGCCATTTCTAATCTTGTCTCTGAGTTTTTATTGAATGAGTGTACAAGATAATCATTGCAAGAAATCATTATTGAATAAGAATTTCAACCCAGTATATTATCTCGTACAAAACCAAAGAAGTCCATGTTGTCTTCTGTAATGGATCCACCATGAAACAAAATGGATGCAACAATAAAATGCAACGAGAAACCTTTCATTTTTTTTTCCATGACTATATTCATTTATAGTGATCTTGTTAAGAATTATCCAAACGTTATTTGCACATACATATACAACTATGTTAAAGACTATCTAAACAAATTATGTAGAGCCACTTAAATAATAAAAAAATCTCTATGTGGAATCACAGTTGTCATTTGACATTAATTAAATAGCTGCACAAGTTTCAACTATCTACCATTGAAAAGAGATTTTGCAAATAGTAGTTGTTTTACCAAAAGCTTGACCTGTTAATGCTTGATACAACTGATAGACATATAGAAGACACACGAGGCTACTAAACCATGTTATGAATATTGGAAGAGATGGTGGCCCACTGCCAAAAATCCCCCTCCTAGCATCACTCACAATGGATTGTGTAGATTCAAAATTGTGACCAAGCTTTGATGCCACTTGTTATAATTAGTTGTTGGTGTTACACTCAAAGATTGACTTGTTAATGCCTAATAAAACCACTAGATTTATAGAAGATACAAGAGGATATTAAACCATGTCATGAATCACATGAGAGACGTTAGCCCACTACTGTTTAAATATATCAAGAAATCGTGCACAAGAAGGACAATTATAAATAGTTCACATACCTTATCTTTATATTAATAATTGCAAGCATATTTAGTTTGAAAAAGTTCCTCAATAAAAGAGGTATCCAATCAAAAATTTATTTGCTTGTACTAAAACCTTGGAATTTTTAGTGGATGGACCAATATATATGCAAGAGTAGATTACTATAATTTTCCTAACGAACTTTACCCCTCTCATGTATAGTCTATCCACCTTGCGATTGACACTTGTTAATAAAGACTTACGCCTATTTGTACACCATATAGAAATCAATATTGTAGACTTACTTTTCCATCATACAGTTCATTGTACAGTCTCACTTCTTCCTCCATATGACAAAAGCTCCCTTTATACGAAATCCAATTCCTACCCATGTGGTCAGTCTTCCCTCCTATGCCCAAACACATTTACTCTGTTCAGCCAATAATATTTGTAGCACTAATCTTCCATACAAAATTAATGATGTTCATATGTCGATGGGAGTTAGTTGTGCAACCCTCAAATACTCCTTTGCATCGTCCCTACCTAGTGACTACTTACACAGTTTGTTTAGGGATGAATTTGATCGTAGACAAATAAATAGAAAGGAACCAAATCAAGAATTACTCGGAAATAAATATTTAGATGATTCCAAAACTAAATTGGAGAGAACCTTTGGTACAAAATAAATCTATGATTACAAAAATTGAGATCTGTAGGAAGAATAGGGTGAATGGTAATTCTCATTGAAACCGCAAAAAGCCAAAGTAGGGAGGATATTGAACCTCCAAAATGATAGAAAAACTAAACTCCAACTGGAATTCACAAATACAAAGAAAATATCAAGTTTGTCATGCCTACAATAATAACTAACTTGACCATATATATGAGCTCTGGGAAACTTCTTGAAGGATTATAAATGAGCTGACATAGCCAAAATTTTTATAACTAACTAATAAAGGGCCGAAAAAGATATTATAATATAGTTCTAGGGTCATACAACAAATAATTTTAATTAAATAATAAATAATATTAGGGACATTACAGTCCTCCCATTCCAAAAATTTCTTTCCCTCAAGCAATTTATGACTTGGATGCTAAAAGTTCTATTTGGCTTCCCATGTGGCATCTTCAGTTAGTAGATATTTCTAATGAACTAGGTATTCCTTTATGGTATGCAACCTCAGCTTTTTCTCTTTGACGCCAATGATCTATGTGGGCTCCAAAATAAGTTTTCTTTCATTGACAATGGGTGGGAGTTCCTCAAAAACCATAAAATGTTGGATGATTTCCTTTTTAAGGCATGGAACATTAAAGATATTATGAATTCAGCTTCTCTTGAGAAGCTCTAGCTAATAGGAAACTTTACCCACCCTCCAAACCTCTATGTAGGGTCCATAAAAGAATTATCTCAACTTCTCAACATGACTTCTCTTTAAGGAAGATTGTCTATACAAATATAACTAGAGGTAAACTAAATCTCCTACCTCAAAACTCTACTCTACCTCGTGTCGGTCAGAATACATATTTTGTTGATTCTAATCCCTCTACAGGTTATCCTTGACACACCTTACGATATCCAAATTTTTTGCAGCCAATCCTTGGCACTTCGTGTAGGAATGTCACCTAATGATAGATCCAAAAATGATGAAGGCTCATAACCATAAAGTATCTTTAAGGGCATCATACCTGTCAAAATGTGATAGGTAGTGTTGTAAAAATTCTCTCCTAAGTGCAGCCAATGAAACCATACCTTTGTTTTTTGAAATGTAGTTCTTGAGGTAGCCCTCCATCCATTTATTCACAATCTCCCTACCAACTGAAATAAATCCATCCAAAAGGTGCTAAGTAAATGCCTATCCTTGTCCACTAACTATGTTCTATGAGAGGCCATGCAAATAGAACATCACCTCCTAAAAAAATAAGTTGACCACTTAAGTTGGCTAGCATCCTATGGGAATGGAAAATAAATGGGCATATTGGGTCAAACGGTCCACCATGACATAAATACAATCTTTCTCTTGCACTCTCGAAAGCCCAATGATGAAATCCATCTAAATTCTCTCGCATTTCAAATTAGGCATTACAAGGGGTTACAGTAATCCTATAGACAAGGTGTACTTAGATTTATTCTATTGGAAAGTGGAACACTCCCACATGAATTGTAGGAGATCATCTTTTTTTTGCTTCCAAGTGAACCTATCCCATACTTTCCTATATGTCTTTATGTACCACATGTGTCATGTGATAGGCTACTCATGAAACTCCCTCAAAATCTTATCCTTCATCTTCAATTCAAGTACCAAATAGATTTTATCCTCATAGTAGATGATTTCATCAACCACCTTGTACCTTTCATCCTATATTTTTCCATCCATCACTTTGTACACAAAATAGTTCTTGGATTACACAACTATCTTATGTGCCTTCCGATCTACCAAGTCTGTGACACAAAATATATGTAAAGTATTCTTGATAGGGTGTTAGTGACCATATTATTCTTTCCCTTCACATATTCAATATAAATATAATATTCTTGGAGTTTACTCACCCATTTATATTTTCTCTCATTGAAGATCTTCTTCTCTAGAAAATATCTCAAATTGTTCTAGTCTAGCACACATTTATTTTCTCCAACAAGGTATTTTCAAAACTTGGTCAGTGCAGCATGATAGTGAGAATCTCCTTGTCATAGATGGAGAACAATCATTCAACTCCTGAGAGATTTTGACTATTAAATGCGATGGGGTGATATTCTTGTATTATCATGGCCCTAATTCCTTCACTAGATGTATCGTACTACAAAATGAAGGGTTGTGTGAAGTTAAGTAGTGCTAGTATTCGACACATACTCATGAATTCCTTTAATTTGTCTAAGGCTTTCTATGCCTACTCACCCCAATGGAAATCTCCCTTCTTCATCAAATAATCCAATGGTTCTCCAAGATGTGAAAATCCTTTTACAAATCTTCTGTAATAACTGTACAATCTAAAGAATCCACGTAGCTTGCAGAATGCTTAGGTGGGGCCTAGTCCAGAATTACCTAAATATTCTCCTAATGCACTTGTACCCCTCAGGCACTAAGGACGTGACCCAAGTACAAGATCTTAGTCATCCTAAACTCACATTTGGAATTTTTTGTTTGTAAAAATTCAATATGACTCCATGATTCTCAATACTTCATCTAAATGTCTCAGCTATTCTTCCCATGTCTTGTTGTAAATGAGTATGTCATCAAAGAATACCAACAAAAAAATTTTCTATTTCTTGTTGAAGATGTGGTTCATGTAGGATTGGACGGTGGTCAGAGAATTGGTAAATGCAAATGGCATGACCAAGAATTAATATTGAGGTTAAACATAGTAAAAAATTTGTTGTTGTAGAGAACTGGGATCTAGAAAATCAACTCTTTTAGTTGTGATTCATGGGGAGGTACCAAAGCTGAGGGGCAATGTGAGTATCCATTTGTATTTACTATTTCCTTAATAGAAACCTATTTATTGATGTAATTATCTTTTTTTCACTAATTTTTTTTAAGGCCGACTACTTTTCAATTATTTGGGCCGACATGTTATAATTCATTCTAACCCTAAAGCAGAAAAAATATTGTATAATATGGCTTAGGGTTACGGATCATTTTACATGTATGATTTTAGTATTTGTGGTGAAATTGAGCTGTAAGGGATTACAGATTGTAATCAGGTTGTAATCACTGGATAATAATATTATTGGACTCACTGTTTGTGGATGTAGCCCAGGGATTGGGTGAACCACGTTAAATCTTTGTGTCTTGTGTTCTCTTCTGCGTGGTTTATTGTTTTCTGATATTAGTTATATTTGCACATAATTGTTATTTCTACCTTGTTAATCCTAACAACATATTGTTTGGAAGTGAAATGTACAAGAAGAAATATAAAGAGGTTATCCAAAACGCCTCACTAGAGAAAGACTTGGAGAATCTTCTCTTTGGTGATCTAACTGAAATTGGAGATAGAGGTGTCAATCTAAGTTATGGTTAGAAATAACGTATACAACTTTCCTGTGCTCTATACTAGGATGGTGAAATTTATCTTTTGGATGACCCTTCCAACACCGTTGATACCCAAACTGCTACTAGCCTATTCAAGGTTCATAAATGATGCCAATTTTCTCTATTCTATTAATTTCCTTTAGGTGTAAACCTCTTGATATATTCTGTAGCTAGAGAAAATTTGATCTCCAGCACATTTCCACGTTATGGTTTTTTTCTTCCTTTGGGTTCATAATGATTGTAGATTTTGATGTGTAGTACATAATGGAGGCACTTTCCAAAAAGACAGTGATCCTTGTAACACATCAAGTTGATTTCCTACCAACATTTGATACTATACGAGTTAGTGTTGTGTACTCTAAATGGTGCACTTCTCTAAGTCATTACATCCAAGGGAATCCATGAATGGAAAACCTTAGAAAGCAACCTAGAGATCCCTATGAATGGAGTTGCAAGGATTTCAAGATTGCTCTCAGCTAGAGCTATAAAGCTTATCACCTTGCTACTCAACCACACAATGGGAGATTCAAATGAAGACAAGGGCAAGAATGCCAATATCCCCAAGAGTCACTATGAAATAAAATGCAATGCAACTAGAAATGAAGATGCAAGATATGAAACTATGCTATGAAAGCAAATAGAAGTGTTACAATCATTCCTAATTAAGCTATGTGAGTTAATCTAAAGCATAAAGGAAACTAAGATAAATATGAAGCTATGAATGCCATGATAATGAAGCTAAGATGTAAAAATGAAGGTAAGATAGCATGTAAATGTTAAAGCTAAGAATGCTCCAAATCTCCAAAAGCTCCAAAGTGACCTAGAAAACCTGCAGCATAACATTAGTATTCAAAAGATGCCTATGACAATGAAGAAGAGAGCTCTTCTTTTATAGAAAATGAGAATCGACGGACGATGGAGATTAAGAGGAAAAAGATCTAATCAAGGGTGGGGTTTGAAGAGGTATCAATCCATGTGCACAAATATCCTCTAATGAGAAAATAAGAGTTGACTTTTGTGTCCATATGAGACAAAAAATGCATTTTCTCTTTTTATAAAATAAGAATAGTACTTTATTTGTGCAACTTAGGATAAGAGGAAAAGTGGGGGTGTTTTATTTAATAAAAGGGGAGGAAATATTCTTTTTAATTAAATAAAGAATTAGGATAAAAAGGTTAGCCCATAAAAAATAATCGAATAAATGATAGAAATAGGATTTGATCAAAGAAATTGATATTGAGATGAAAATGTTGATTTTGAAATTATTGATTTAGGGATTTGATAAATTGCCGAATGGGGGCCCAAAGTCTAGGTGACCATTTTAGGGTGCATACATTTGCCCCTCTTTGACTAATGTGACGTTGACTCAAGATCACATGTGGTCAAAGAATGGAATTGAAGTGTGAGATTGATTTGGGATCACAAAACAACCCAAATGTGTGTTCGACAGATGGGAACACATCAAGACAAAGATAAGCATAAGCTGAAAAGATAAAACCAATACACCTATAAATAGGAGATAAGAATCTCAAGCTAAGCTGATTGATATAACTGAATCAAAGATTGAAGCTGATAAGTACTGCCCCCTTAGAATTGAAATCAAAATCAAGTATAGGAGTAATAGGAAACTGATAAGGTTGATCAAATCATTAGAAATCATAATCAAAGATGAAGGATAACAAGATAACCATCAAGTAGTGAAGAAATGCCCCAAGTTTGACTAGGTTTGACTGAGAAAGATATAGGATAAAGATGAAGTCAAACCTCAGAAAGATTAAGTGAAGGGGATGAATGAAAGACTAGAAGGTTTGAAAGAGATGGAGATGAAGATGCCCCAACAAAGATCAAAGAATCAGGCCTCAAATGGTCAGCCAACTACGCAGAAGAAGGGGAAATTTTAAAATATGATTTTGACTATCAAAATGAACTCGAATTTCGATTTCAAGTCTAAAAATGGATCCAAGATGTCAAAATTAGCCAGGGATGCAATTTTTGCAAAATTCTGAGATGTTTTGAAAAGTGGTCAAAAAGTCAAAAGGCTATTGTGGGTAAAGGATGTGATGTGAAAGACAAGGAGTGAAAGACATGATCAAGGAGAAGAGAAAGGTGACCGTAGTTGACCAATAAGTCTGTAAAAGATAAAAGGAGAGCTCTCTCCATATGCAAGATGCAAAACTAAACTAACATGAACCTAAGAATGCAAGCTACTATGAAAAGTGGTTGACTTGCAAGGTCACAATGCCAATAGACTCTAATAATCATCATCAAGCTTTATTGGTAGTGTCATAAGATCATACAATACTCACTAGTATGACTATGGGTATATGAATATGATCTATATCAGATAGGAATGTGGGAATCCCACCTAGGCACCAAAGACATGTAGGTCAAGATGACTAGTGCAGTGAGGTTCCCTAAGTTTGCTATAGCAAGATTATGCTTGCATCAAGACACAAGAAGGTCAAGATGGCTATAAGCATGCACTCACATAAAAAATAGTCAAAGATAATACCTTTTAGATCCTAAGTATCAAGTGGATCAATCATGAATGCTAATGACAGTTAGGACCAACAAAATATACCCACAAGTAGAAAAAGAAATAAAACATGATCTCATGCCCCAGTCTTCTAGCTCAACATCATCAAAAGACTATTAGGGAGAGAACACTCATCAAAGAAATCATCATAGACACCACACAAGAAAGAATAAAGTCAACAAGTTTCAGTGAGTTGATTATTTAAGTGTGTGTGTGTCAGTCAAAGAGTCAAACTTTGAGTATCACATCTGCTAATGAGAAATATCACATCATTCAAGGTTGTGGGTAAGACATCTGATAAGTGTTGAGAAACACTACATGCTAGGATAGTGTTGAGAAACACAATTGGGGAGTGTTGAGAAACACTATGTGTGAGGTATCCTAAAGACTAGCACATCCAAGAGACCAAAGCTAACACAATTATGCCCCCTAGACAAAGACAAATACCAATTCCAAACCAAGGCAACAAGGACAAGGCATGATGGAAAAAGGCTAAGTATCGAGGACGCATGCTAAGAAATAGGGGTGCAAAGGCCTCAAGTAGTGGCTGTTTCTAAGTTTTCACCACTTGGTAGATTTTTTATTTTTTTAATTTTTTTGTATTTTTGCTACCATGGTGCTTGTTCCCATGTTTCCACCAAGGCACCTTTTCTATTTTTTTGAATTTTTATGCTATTTTAAAAAATATATATATATTTTTTTAGGACTTTATATGCTTTTTAGGATTTTTTCAACCTCATTTTTTAATTTTTTTGGTATTTTTTAGGATCAATAAGTATGTACAAAGGATGCCCCCAGAAAGAATGGGCATCAAACTCCCAAACAAGATCACATTGTGTAGTCCCAATGTTTAGCAAGGTGGAGGACAAGATGGATTAGCAAGCTGGTGGAAGAGATAGAAGATAAGAGAATGAAGGAGAATGAAGGGAAGAAATCCTCAAGGGAAAACTCGTCAAGAGTACCCAAGCTAGGAAAAAATTATCAAGTAAAGAACATTTGGACAAGTAATGAAAGCCCAGCATAGGATAAGTCACAAAAGTGTAATGCAAAAGAAGGAAAGGATGTAGTCTGAAGGAGTAGACATGTCAAGAGGCTTCATAGCATCATGTTTTACTCTTTTTTATTAGATCAAGAAAAAGGCTTGAATGAATGGAGAAAAATAAATATGAAGGCTAAACATGAATGGAATGAAAGCAAGATCATCATAAGATAGCTCACAAGATAGCTAAATATTTGTGTATAGGTCAACATTGTCAAGATCAAAGAGAGAAGATGGAATGGATGAAATATGTTGAAGAACTATGCATGATGCTTGATTGCTAGGTTTTCATCATGGTACTTATCCAAGGTGCCACAAGGGAGTGGTTTTCACCATAGGACGAATTTATTTCTCTTTACTTTTGCTACCAAGGCACCTATTTCCAAGTTTCCACCAAGGTACATTTTTAATTTTTTCAATTTTTTTTTTGTTTTCTTTTTGAATTTTTCTATTTTTTTTAAATTTTTTTATTTATTTTTGCAAGAAGGCAAGATTTTTAGATAATGCTCCTTGAAAGGATAAACCATGATATGCCAAGAATTCAAAATTATATGCTCAAAGATGCTGATAGGGAAAGGAAGATGGAAGAGAAAAATGGAGAATAAGGTTTTATGTAAAGCGATTGAGGTTGGAAGATAGGAGGAATAGAAAAATGAGGAAAAAGGATAGAAGGTAGAAGGATAATAAATGGAAGGATTGTGAAAGGGTAGATGGAAAGGAAGGAAAGATCAACATCAACACACACCTTGAAGGGTGGCAAGAGGATGGAAGAAATGTGAATGAAGGAATATGTGAAGGAATGTGGTGAATGGATAGTAGAGGTTGTGGTTTAGGTGCATGGAATGGAAGAATGTTTTTGGAAGAAGATGAAGTGGAAGCCTTTGGAAGCTTGAATGTCAATTTCACTTTTTTCTCAACATGAGACTCTTTCAAGAGAGACTTTGGAATCCATATAGTCATAGGCTTTTCATTTTTTTTTGATGATTTAGAGAGAATATCTTCAATGATGGATTTTGGAACCCATATTTATCTTGTCATTTCCTTCTTAGATATCACTTTTGACTTTATGCCTCCATGTCGATTAGAGGAGACATGGTGATCTTCTTTTTTTAATGGTTTTTTGTATTGCTTCTTGTTCTTGTATTGAACATTCAAGTTACTTCCAAAAGACTTGGGACTTGTGGAAGAAGGAGGATATGACTGGTTTAGATGGGTGGGTGTATGAAAATGATTTAGGGGTATTCATCTATGTTGATCTTGAGAAAATATATGAGATGGAGGGACATAAGGACCCAAAATGGATGATGAATTAGGAGAATTAAGAGGGGAAAGTGAAGGGACATAAGTGCCCAAGATGGAAGAAAAATGTGAAGCCCTTAGTATTGGTGGAGGAGGTCCAAGCATGGATGTGGAAGATATAAAAGGATAATCAATAATTTCATCAACATCTATATGACAACCAAGGACATCAGAATCTTTAGAGTGAGCATTAGGATTTGCAATAGGATCATGAACATCTTCAATAGGAGAAACTTCTTTGATAGGATTGTTCGAAGCTTGAAAAGACTTAGGAAGAGTAGAAAGTGGAAGTGAACATGGAGTGGTAGAACAAGAAGATGAAATACTTTGATCTTGACAAGGAGCTTTTGATAGCATAAGCGCATCATTTTTTTCTTGATTTTCAATAGGCTTAATATTGGAAGTAACAACACTATTTTCAATAACCTTAATGGAAGTAAGGTCATCTTGATTGTCAATAAGCCCAATGGTGTGAGTAGTAGCTTGATCTTGCTTAGGACATGGTGGAATGAATGCGGAAGAGTGTAGAGGATCAAAAGAACCATGAAGAGGATCAGAGACATCATGAAAAGATTTGGATGACATGGAGGGTTCTTGATCTTGATCTTTCTTTATGTTCTCTTCTTTATCTTTTTTAGAGTCCTCTTGACATGGAGCCACTTCTAAAGACAAGGAATCATGTTGGAATTGTATGGAAGACTTTGGAAGAGATGGTGAAGGACTAGCTGAAGTAGGCATTATAGCATATTTAGGCTCTTTAGGTTTAGCATTATTGAAAGTATTTGCAGCCAAGTGAAGGTTATCTTGAGTTTCTTTAAGAGGTATCCCTTGAGGATAACTATAGGGAACCGCATGAAAAGTATTAGGAGCTTTGTTGGATGAAGAATTTGTGAAAGATTTGGAAGACTCGAAAGCTTTAGGAAATGTATGAGTATTGGAGGAAGTAGGGATGGAAGGGAACCATCACAAGAAAAAGGTCTATCATCAACATGATCTTGCTCGAGAGTGTAATCTTTATTTTCAGCATGAGAGTTCTTAGAGGAGAAATGCTCATAGTATCTATGTTTATAATCAGCATGAAAAGCTTTCTCTTCCTCAATAGAAGTAGATGTATCATATTGTTCACAAAAGGCATCATAGTCTCTTTCAAAATCAGAGTCATATGGATCACCATCATGATCTATCCAATGTGATGACCCATTTCCATTAAGCATGAGCACACAACTAGGAGGACTCTTAGGAATAGAGGTGTCATAGGTATCACTACATTGTCCATCATCATAGTCATAAAATATGAGCATATCACTCTTCGTGGAAGAGGTATCACAAGGTTTTTCATGTTGCTCATTATGGTATGCCTTGAGAAGAGAAGACTCTTGGGAGAAGTAGAAGAGGAATGAGATTGTGAAGAATAGGAAAGTGAAGACCTAGTGGAGGAAGAAGACTTGGATAGTGAGGAATGTGAATAATGTCTAGAGGAGTCATGATAAGACTTGAAATGTGAAGAAGAATGAAAAGACTTAGAAGATGAAGAATGTTTGGAAGAAAGAGGTTGTGATATGATCATGTTTATGATCCTAGCAAAGGCGTCTAATTTAATCATCTTTTATTTTATTTTTTCTTTAAGTTTGTCATCCATGAGATATCTAGAAGGACTATTGGAGGAATAAAATTCTTCGAATTGAGCAATGAGTTTGAGATCATCCATTCTCAAGAGAGGTTCCATAACAAGGTAGTTGAAATTCATGGTTGTAGAAGAGAAGGAATCAAGCATGGAAGAAATGAATAGAAGAGATGAAATAGAAGAAGGTAGACTAGATAATAAGAGGAAAAAAATCAAGAACACATGAAGAATTTAGGAAGAAGAGGAAGAAGCATGAAGGAAGAAGAAAACGAGAGACTAGGAAGACATGGGAGATGTGGAAGAAAGAAGACCAAGAGTCATCTTGTGCAAATTGATACCATTTGAGTTCATTTGGATATTGAGCAACATGTCATAATACCTAAGATCCGACCTAGACTGACCAAGGAAGACTGGAAGATGATACAAATTAGTTTCAAATGATAGACAACAATGAGATAGCAAAATGACCTGTGTGATAGTTCTCAGAACAACAGAACAATACAATGTAGCAGGACGATGTTTCACACACAATGGTGTGACAATTTCTAGGCAGCTTGTGTGATGTTTTCAAGGCAAGTGGTGTGATAGTTGTGCAGAAACAAACTATTGCATGATAAATCTCAGTACAGTGTGCGATGGTATTTCAGGATTGTATGACTCTTGACCAGTGAGTGCTAAAAATATCAGTTTTAAGGGCAATTTGGTCAATGTTTCAGTTTTATGGTTGGATTTTTTGATTTCAAACATAGTGATAGTAGTAAATAGATAGTTTTGCAAATAATAAAGGATCAAACATGTCATAAAACACTTGAAACAAGGGAAAAAGCAACCTTGCCAAGACAATCAATTGTGATATCAAAGAAATAAAATCCTATGAATGCTACCATGATGTTTGATATTTGAGAATGTTTACATGGGTATATCATAGTGAGAACACTTCAAGCACTTGCTATCCTAAAGAGAAAAAGGATCAATACTTAGCAACATGGCCCACACTTGATGTCCCATTGCCTCACATAAAGTGGTTACCTACAATAGATATTGGCTTTGTCGTGGAAGTGCCAATGACACAACCAAAGGAACACAAATGGTGAGTAATTTTGGGGTGATCTAGGTTATTCCACTTGGATCAATCCTTGCACCAAGAAGCTAAGTAAAAAAATAAGGTGGCTTCTATCTATGGTTCTTAGTAAGGGCTTCTATTCTTAGCACCCCTCTTGCTCCCCAAAGGGACTCCTTACCTAGCGGCAAGTAACAGACCTCGTGGCCACAAGAGTACCTTAATCATTCTTGCTTGACATTTTCCTCATGGTCACAATCCCATAAGCTACTCACATCAAGTGAAGACAAGTACTACGTCTACCAAAGTTTTGTGTCCTTGATAGCCTTGAGTTTATAGTGGGTCGAAATAGCCGGTGAAAGGCTTGTCCCCACTTAGGTCATTCCTCTTGATTGCTCAAGAGAAGGCCCGCTAAAGGATCCTAGACTACACAAAGAGTGGATCAACCTTTGAGGGTTAAGATTTATGGTTCACCTCAAGGGTGAAGAGCATACTCTCCTACCTCAAAAATTTCTCCCAAACACACCAAGCGAAGATTCAATTACCCTCTTGCTTTCAAAATCCAAAGATGGGTCAAGATTTCTATTTCACCACAAGGGTGAAGAGCATACTCTCCTACCACCAAAGAATTCCTACAACAAGGTATTATGTTCTGATGAAAGGAACTAGTAAATGCCACACTTGAAATGAAATAAATAAACAAGCACTTTTTTTTTGGTTTTTATGCTTGGGCAGCCTTGCAAAAACTATTATTAACCCTTATGCATGCATTTTTGGAAAATATTCAAGCAAGAGGCACCTACAACCACAACTTATTAGCCCCACAATGGTTAGCAAAATAAAAAATCCAAATTAAATCTACCTAACCATAGCAAACTAAACCAGCAAGCTAACTAGATCAAAATTTGGCCAAAAAGGATTCCAAAACAACTCACTACTAGGCACAAGTGATAGTATTGTTGCCAGAAAGATCGCGCGATACTATACAGTATACTGGTGTGATATTATCTTTCTGTGTGACACTTCGCTTTACTTGCAGGCGACAAAATATAGAACACAGTGTGACAGAATGCTACAAAGGGCGCGACACTTTAACTGGTAAAGTATCACACCAGTATAGAATAAAATGTTGCATGACACTGGCAAACTATCGCATGATAATCTGAGACTGGAAAACTAGAGAGCCAAAAATGAAGCTAAATATTGACAAAAAAATTAATGGAAATGCAGAAAATGTAGGACAAAACAATAATTCTCTACCCCATAGTGGGCGCCAAAAATGTGTACTCTAAATAGTGCACTTCTCTAAGTCATTACATCCAAGGGAATCCATGAATGGGAAACCTTAGAAAGAAACCTAGAGCTCCCTATGAATGGAGTTGCAAGAATTTCAAGATTGCTCTCAGCTAGAGCTATAAAGCTTATCACCTTGCTACTCAACCACACAATGGGAGATTCAAATGAAGACAAGGGCAAGAATGCCAATATCCCCAAGAATCACTATGAAATGCAATGCAATGCAACTAGAAATGAAGATGCAAGATATGAAACTATGCTATGAAATGAAATAGAAGTGTTACAATCCTTCCTAATTAAGCTTTGTGAGTTAATCTAAAGCATAAAGGAAACTAAGCTAAATATGAAGCTATGAATGCCATGACAATGAAGCTAAGATAGCATGTAAATGTAAAAGCTAAGAATGCTCCAAAAGCTCTAAAGTGAACTAGAAAACCTGCAGCATAACATTAGTATTCAAAAGATGCCTATGAAAATGAAGAAGAGAGCTCTTCTTTTATAGGAAATGAGAATCAATGGATGATGGAGATTAAGAGGCAAAAAGATCTAATCAAGGGTGGGGCTTGAAGAGGGATCAATCCATGTGCACAAATATCCTCCAATGAGAAAATAAGAGTTGACTTTTGTGTCCATATGAGACAAAAAGTGTCTTTTCTCTTTTTATAAAGTAAGAATAGTACTTTATTTGTGCAACTTAGGATAAGAGGAAAAGTGGGGGTTTTTTATTTAATAAAAGGGGAGGAAATATTATTTTTAATTAAATAAAGAATTAGGATAAAATGGTTAGCCCATAGAAAATAATCAAATAAATGATAGAACTAGGATTTGATCAAAGAAATTGATATTGAGCTGAAAATGTTGATTTTGAAATTATTGATTTAGGGAGTTGATAAATTACTAAATGGGGGCCCAAAGTCTAGGTGACCATTTTAGGGTGCATACAAGTGTGAGCTTGTTTGGTCATGGAAGAGCTACTTGACTACATATGTACTTCTTAAGAGAGTTACATCAAGATGCTCTTAAGTTACTGCCACCAAATTCTATTCCTATAATTTATAAGAATTTAATGGTAGAAATTTCTATAAATTTACATTCATTTATAACAATGATCAGGCCACATTTTATTGTAGTTGATGTTAGATGGGGAGGTTCAAATAATCGGTAGTTATCAAGAGTTATAGCCTCAAGTGAGGCATTCTAAGAGCTTTTGAATGCACATAAGGACATGATGTGTTCTAACAAATTGGTCGTTACAATACCACCCTCAAAAGACAAATCTGTGAGTCAAGAAAGAGAAATTCAAAAGGTCATTTCCCAAAAGAAAGAAGAGAAATCATGTACAATACCCAAAGTGGATCAACTAGTTCAAAAGGAAGAAAAGGACATTGGAGATATTTGGTTTGAAACCATCTGTTGACTATTTGAAATAGAAAAAAGGTTTCTTATATTGTTCCATCGAGAGTCTTTCCCATCTTTTATTTTTGACCAAACGGATTTTGGGAAATACTTGGATGGCTGCTAAGGTGTAGAGTCCCCAAGTCAAAAAATTAATGCTAATCATAGTCTACTCAAGTATTGCATTTGCTTCTTCAAATTTTCTTTTCCTTCAGTCAATCTTTGTAGTCTTTTTGGGGCTTGAAACATCAAAGTCTTTCTTTTATGAGCTTGTGAATTCCTTATTCCAAGCACCAAGCTTCAGAAAATGAAAGTTTGATGATGTTTTCCTACTACTCCACTTGTTTTATAACCTCTTTTTTACTATGACTATGGCTTCTAGCTCTAGGGAGGTCACCTCTTCAATATTTAGTGTTATATTACGATGGAATGGTGGCAACCTTTTGGCCAAATATTCTAGTATTATATCAAATTTGATAAACTGTAAAAAGAAAATTCATTTTCCAATTTTATTATTATTTAAATTTTTATTTTGGCTACCTATAATATTTACATATTTTTACATTTATTTTCCATCCAATTGGGAAGGGAAACAAGACATTTTTGTTAACTATAACCGTCAAGATGATTTAATTTTTCATTTGAAAATGTATTGATTAGATGTGAAGCTTTGAAATGTCATGAAAGCAAGTATATTCATTTTCATTCATTATTTATTTTCTCATGATTTTGTTTTCTTGAATGAGTTGCAGATTGAGCCTTTAAGTGACAAAGAGTGTCAACCTATTTCACAATTGATGTGACTGAAGATTGGTTACAGGTACATTTATGCTCCTTCATAATCTATAAATAATTACATCAACACAAACAAGTTTTGGACCATCCGTACCAACAATTTATTTTCTTTGTTAGCTTGAAAGTTGTGCAACTTTTACATATGCTTAATTATACATTGATGGTAATGTCACTTTTTAAGTTCTCATGAGTAATTACTAAATTTAAGTTCATGGATTGTATAAATATGCAAGGAACTAAAGTATTGAAAAGCCTTGAATGTAAAGTTGTACATAGCATTTAAGAATTTTGAGTTTCTTGATTGGTTGATGTTTTCTTGTTAGGTTATAACATAGGGGTGATATTAGCATAAGATCAGGTCTCAAATAGCTTGAGGTTTTTAATATGTCATCTTGATAAGATTATTGAAACATTGGGCAACCATGTGCTCCAACACCTAATTTTTGGAAAACAATATTCGTTAGATAATTTTGAGTGGCATGTCTTTTCTCCATTTTGTACAAAATAATTATTTTTCCCATAATTACTTGAAGTAATTTCATAGTTTTCCTTGTAGAGGTAAATTCTTTCATCCATAGTTTTATGCCAGTAGAACTCCTAGATTATTTCTACTTGCATGCCTTAATCCTTTCTTCATAAAATGTGTTGAATTGTTTATCTCTTCCAGTATACCCATTTTTTGGGTATATAACCATAGGTGAAATTGAACATGTAAGCTGGTATTTATGACTGTAGTGTGACTAACTAAATAACTTAATGGTTTTAGTAATGTCCAAAGCATTATATGACTTGATTCTCATCCTATATAACAAGGTGGGTAGCCACTTTTTATTGTTGATAAACAAAAGAGGTTTCCCTTGTTTGTAACGCAAGAGGCAACAACATCCAATGACTATACATAGCCTATCCTAATCGTATATTTACACTAAATTTAAGAATAGCATTGAAACCTTTAAATTTAACATTTTCAATAATGGCATACCCATGAGCATATCTAAAAACCTCATTTCCTCCAAAAAAAAATAACTCTATTTTCTTCTGAAGATACCTATCTTCTCTTTGGATCAAGCGTGCCACCATTATATTTATTTTTCTCAATCACCATAGAGAGAAGTAGCTCAAAATTGGTGCCCTTCAAATTTGAATTGGCTTAAATTCTTTTGGTCCTTACAATAGTCTTGGAAGGAATTTGGACCATTAGTTACACGATCATCTATAGCAATTGTTGTTCTAAGTTTCAACAGATTTGAAGGTAATCCTTTCACTCCACCCACTATAATGCTTGATACATTCTTTATAGTCAAAATGTCATGCATGTAAAAAACATGTTTTTTCTCTTTAAAAGAAAAGTAAGAACAAAATAACAGAGCAGGGATAATTATGTTAAGGAAAGATATCATTACATTTTTTGAAGCCATTGTAATTCAGCTACCTCTTCAAGGACTAGCCATCAATGTTCTTCAACCTTTTACCATCCCTTTTGACAGCTCATCATTTTCTTCATGTGCATATAAATATTTTTGTAATTAAGGGAGTCTTCACTATGATATTCGTGAAGATTTATGCCATGTCCATGGTATTTCCTCTACCAGACTCCTTTGTGAATAAATGAATACACTCTTTCATATCACTGTCATGATGAATGATTTTAAAATATTTGGATCATAGTCTTGCATTGGATATGCTCTCTATTTTTAGACACTAATGTCACTAGATTCTTGATACTTGTTTTGATCATGGCACTAATTTCTTCTTTTGTGATTTTCTCTTAACTTTATCATCGTCCACATCATTGTATTCACTATTAGAATTTTTGTCTTCATTCCTTATTGTCCCTACTTAGTTTGATATCACTGTTGATGCACTTTATAGGTTTTCACTATTTTTTTTCCATGTTTTCCATAATTTCTATCTATGTCCTTACTTAATGCTTTGATCATATCATTGTCCTTTGTATATTTGACCATGAAATTATTATTTTTTTACAGTTCTCCATTCCACTACTATACCTCTTGAAAGCTAATGTTTTCCTAGTTATTCACTATGTTCTTTAATAGTTTTTTTAACCCTCAACATATCATAGCATTCATTTTCTATGTTTCTTGCATTTTTATAAAATATCAATGCTTTTAACTATCATAATGCTTTTAACTATTATGTGGTGTTTTCACCCGTCCTTTAGAGACCAAGTGAAATACTAGTGGGCCACTAACATCAAAGGCACTACCATGTTCAGAATAGCCCAAAAGCTGGAAATTATTATAAGGGAGGTTAAAGGTTGGAGCAAACATAATTTTGGGCATTTTCAAAAAGAGAAAATGGAGCTGACTGAAATTTTAGGGTCCCTCAAGGGTCAATTGGCCTCTGGAAGCCAGCCGCCCAAAATACAGATGGAGGAGGAGTTGACTCGTCAAAAATGGTAGGAAACCTTGAAAAAAGAGGAAATATACTGGAAACAACGATC
This sequence comes from Chamaecyparis obtusa, assembly GCA_027943335.1. Lineage (NCBI taxonomy): Eukaryota > Viridiplantae > Streptophyta > Pinopsida > Cupressales > Cupressaceae > Chamaecyparis > Chamaecyparis obtusa. The sequence continues at coordinate 163,420 of BSBK01006388.1, read as the reverse complement.
TAGAGTCCAGTGGCTTGTTGAAGGAGATAGGAACATAGTCTTTTCCATAAGTCTACCAACAACCACAAAAGGAGAAATACCGTCATTGCTATTATGGATGAGGGAGGGAATGAAGTCACTAAGAAGGAAAAAATCAATTAGGTTGCAGTGAATTACTTTAAAGAGTTGTACTAAATTGAGGGACAAAATTGCCCGAACAACATCCAAAATCAACTCCTGGACCACATCCAAAGCACCATAACTCATAGTGATAATGACCATCTCACAAAGTGTGTTTCGAATGAGGAAGTCAAGAAAGTGATTTTTGCTATGGGTTCTTACAAAGCCCCAGGTCCTGATGGCTTTCCTCCAGCATTCTTTCAGGAATATTGGGACATTGTGGGGACTGATGTGATCTATGCTACCAGAGATTTCTTCAGGATGGGGCACCTCCTCAGATAGCATAATAAAACCTTTATTGTGCTTGTCCCGAAACATGACAACCCCACCTCTATGCTTGATTTTAGGCCTATCAACCTCTGCAACACTTTCTACAAAATCCTTACTAAGATCCTGATCGAAAGAATGAAGCCCCTACAAGATAAGATTATTAGCCCTACTTAGAAGGGTTTTGTGCTAGGAAGATAGATCCTTGATGCGGCCATCGCCACCCATGAAATCATCCACTCTATGGAAAGAAATAAGGCCCTAGGTATGGCTTTTAAACTAGATGTCTCTAAAGCTTATGACAAAGTTAATTGGTCATTCCTGATTAAAATTCTCAATAAAATGGTTTATAATGAGAAAGTTATTTAGATGATACAAGAATGTACCAAAACTGTTAGCTTTTATGTGCTTGTCAATGGCTCCCCTGGTGGCTTCTTTAAACTGGAAAAGGGTCTTAGATAGGGAGACCCTCTCTCCCCCTACCTTTTTATTATGGTGGCTGATGTTCTTAGCATGAATCTAACTATGTTGTCCTCCATGGGTAGAATAAAAGGTGTCAAACCTGCCTCTACTCTTCATTAGATTGTGCTAGAGTAGTTTGTGGATGACACCTTCCTTTTTGGGTATTCCTCAGTGATTGAGGCAAGACAGTGGAAACAAATCCTAGAAATTTATGCCTGGGCTTCTGGCCAATTTATTAAGTATCAAAAAAGTCAGTTATTCTTCTTCAATACCCCCATGGAGATACAAAATAGAGTGCTTCTAATTCTGGGTTGTATGTTAGCTTCACTCCCTTCTACCTACCTTAGCCTCCCCCTCACAGTTAAGGAGGTATCACAGGATTTTTGGAACTCTATTCTGGAAAGGACCTAGAGGAAACTCATTGGTTGGAAGGGGAAGATCCTAAGTAATGCTGGTAAACTCCAACTAGTGGCCTCCACTCTTCAGGGGATCTGAATTTACTTCCTGTCCCTTTTTAGGATAAAAAGAAACATGGTGAACAAACTGGAAAGGATCCAGAGAAATTTCTTGTGGGATCATTTTGAAGAAAAAAAGAGGATATCCCTAGTCAATTGGGACACATTCTACCTCCTAAAAAGACTTGGCAACCTGGGCCTAAGGAGAATTGGCTTGATGAATAGAGCCCTTACCACAAAAGTGGCTCAAAAACTCATATAAGGGAAAGCGGATTGGTGCAAAATAATGGAAGTCAAATACCTCCAAGGACATCCCTAAAGGTGGATGTTTCAAAATAGTGACCTTCGTAGTGGCTCCAAACTCTAGGTGAACATCTGTAAATGCAAAACCTTACTCTCCAATGGGGCTTTCTGACAGATTAGAAATGGGAGATCCATCAGATATTGGAATGACTATTGGATCTTGAACTATCCCAACCTCGGCAGTAGATTCAAAACTCTAATGGATTACCTTAGACCCATCCTTGGCAATAAAATTTCCAACTACATCACAAGCAGGAAATGGAAAGATTTATCTAATTTGGTTGCAGACCAACCAGACCTTCTTTATGTTGTTGAGGAGCTTGTGAAAATCTTGATTGAGGTTAGAATCCTGGGGTTGGGTGGTGATGACTACATCATCTAGGCCCCTACCCAAGCTAGTACCTTCTCAGTTAAATCTGCTTACAATCTGCTACTGAAAGACAAGAATAACCTAGGGGACTAGAAGAAGGTGTGGATCCCTCAGCTCACACAGAAAGTCAATTTCTTTTGGTGGACACTTATGCATAGAAAAGTCTTAAGCCAAGATAATCTTATTAAGCATGGCTTCTCCTTGGTGAATAGATGTGTCCTATGTAAAAAGGAGGAGGAAACAGTGAACCACCTTTTTATACACTATGAGTATGCCAGAAGCATTTGGTATAAGGTCATAGGCAAGTTGGGTATCTTGTGGACTCTAGATAGGGATGTACATCAATTCACTTATTGGAGTTCTCCCTCCAACCACCCCCTTCTCCGACTCCTTTGGCAATTTCTACCCCCTCACATCTACTGGATTATTTGGAAGGAAAGGAATAACAAGATTTTCAGGGAGGCTAGTAATTAGTTTGAGATTTGTCTCTATATTAGAGCCAAGCTCCTTTGTGAGAATGCCAGGGTGGCTAAATGGAAGCTCCCCCCTATATCCGCCTCTTCCTAGGAATTCAAAATAACTAATAGGTGGAACCATAAGCTAGATTCTCCAGGTTTGATGATGCTAGATTCCCCTCAGAGGTTGGACCAAACTTAACTTCAATGGGGTGGCTAATAACCTGGCTCGGGCTGGGGGAGGTGTGCTAAGAGATTACAAAGGTACATGGCTTATGGCTTATGCTAGGCCGCTCAATAATTGCACTATTAACCAAGCTGAGGGAATGGCTCTTCTTTGGGGGATTAAGTTTGAATCCCAAATCAACATTAGGTTGCTGGAAATCGAGGGGGATTCCAAAGTGGTGGTGGAGGCTATCAAAAGAGGAGCTAGGGTGGGATAGAGGGTCAGCTCCATTATGCTTGAGATCTGTGAGCTCCTCAATAGTTTCTAGTGCATGACTATTGATTACACGTACAAAGAGGGGAATATAGTTGCTGACTCAATGGCTGCTATTGGCCTAAAGCAAACCAAACTCAACAACTGGAGGGTGGTCAACGAGCTTCCTATGGTGACTCAACAACTCATCCAGGGGGAAATGATTATGATTAATGATATTTAAAATGAGCCAAGTTGTCATATTTATTACGAACTTGGTCATGGTCACATGGTAGTGTAAGCTAGTGATTTTTGTGGTTATGAAAAAGAACACCCAAAAGCCCATAAAGAATCATGATTTCCTTTCAAGCATGTGGAGATTTAGCTAGCTGACTCAAAGGGCTTACTTGGTGAACAAGGACATTAAGCGTAGCCCTGGTGTTACTACTAATAATGGCACCTGGAGATCTGCTCAATATTGCTGTACGGATCATGGCTCCTAAAATTTCACCCAAGGCAAGCCTTTTGGGTATAAGCTTTTCTCAAAAAGATAGAACCAAAATGATTGGTTTTATAATATCTGCCAAGAAGCTTGGCTCTTTGATTTTCAAGGTATTCTGGCATAGGAAAACTAGAAAATTGACATGGGAGGCAATACCCTTCAAATAGAACCAAACAAAATCAATGAGACCTTCACCTCTGACCCATTGGTCACCCACTCTTGCAGAGAAAGTGGTATCTAGAGCTTTATGGAATGCATGAAAGGAGGGCACAATGAACAGATTTCCAAACAATTCGCTACATCCTGGAACAACAGGAAGGTCTTGGTTGGTGGCATCCACTTCCAGATCAATGAGGAGGTTATTGCGAAGGTGACTAGTCTTTCAATGGAAGGCCAAAAGTATAAAAAAACTAATCGAATGCCAGACACTACCAACCTCAACCAGTTTTTCAGGGAGGGGGAGAATCCTGTTAAGAAGCAAGGGGGTTTCAATCAGGAAGAACTGCCAGAGTTCTGGCCCAAGCTTTGCCTCATTGTGATGAAATATTTCACACTGGAAGGTAAGTTCACGTTGTTCTACTACTACCACTTACCCTTTCTGAATCACATTAGAAATAAGGATTTAATTTCCTTTCCTTTCTATCTCCTGCATTCTTTAGAGAGTAACATTCTGGATATTAATGAGAACCCTAATAACTCTATCCCCATCCTCCACTAGGGCCTCCTCCTCTATATTTACCACTTCCACTAGGCTATCTTCCTGCCTCCCCAACACCTCCCGATAATCCAAGAGATCACCCAGGAGGATTCTCCTTCCAAAATCGAAAACCCCACTCACTCCACCTCCCACTCCATCTAGATCATCCAAGAGTCTAATCCTATTCCTAAAGGGGGTAGAACTTGCAAAGAATGTGTCAAAAACCCTTTCAATAGAAGGGAGGAGTAGGAGGAGTCTCATGTCTCTGCTTCTTTAGAGACTAAGGATAGGAAGGAGTCTAACAGTACCCTTCAAACTGACCGTAAGCCTAAAAAAAGGAGAATATTGGAGAACTAGGTCAACTTGGAGGTTGATTTAGGGAGTTTAGGTCACCGTAGATCTAATAGAATTGCAAAGGAGTATTGCAAAACCAAAATTTTGGAAGCGGTCTCTAGGGAGCAATCCCTGTCTGAAAATGACTCTTGCTCCACTGAGTCCATGGGGGGATCCTCTGATGACCACATTAGCCCTAATAGGACTGGCAACACTCCCCGTCTGATCCCTCAGCAAACCATGGTGACCCCCTATAACCCTCCCCTACCTCTGACTTTACCCCTTGATCATCAAAATAATCTCCCCACCACTGAGCACAATCCTGGAGTTCTGGATGGTAGAGAAAGGTTTAAAGGAACCCTTAAGCTGAGGTTCTCTGACATGGACAAAAAGATTGATGACATCAAGAAGGACATGACGGAGCTGAAACATCACTGCATGATGACTAAAAAATTTGTATTAAAGATCATGCATGCTTCGACTATGACCCTCTGCACTATGCAAGAAAAGTTGGTGGGTGGCAGACTGGAGGCGGATGAGGACAATAAGGATCTCTTCTTGTTCCTACAGGTGGAGTGGGCTAGGACCCTAATGTCCAAACATCTGGGTGGAAAGAACTAGCTACTAGTTCTCATGTGGAGGTCTTTTTTGTCTGGGCATGGCCCTCATTTCTCTTTTTTTGTTGCTAGTTTTGAGGCTGTTTTGCCTAGTTCTTGGTTCAGCCTTACGTGGCTCATAACTATTTTCTTATTTGCTGCTATTTGCTTCAAACACTATGGTTTAATTTTTTTGATAAGTACTATGATCTATGTTTTTGATAGAGGTAGATTAGTCCTTTCTTATTCTTCTAATTATTGCTCTGCTTTACTTGTGACTGGGGCCATTAATGTGCTATTAATTTGCTTCTAGTCCTTTTGTTACTTGGGCCAGCATGCTCTTGCTACTTTTATCTATCATAAACTCATGACTATCCTGTGATATTTCCATCAAAATATTGCATTCATGTATTACATGGGCCATGCTTTGGTGGGTGAAAAATGCTCAATACAACTCATCAAAATAATACAAAGGCTATGGAATGCAAGAGATCCCTCTCTTAGGAAAGAGATAACATAAAATAATTATGCATGCCCTACATTCAAATGGATACTTTGTGGGAAACCCTTGCGATCTATTTTTGTCTTGACTAAAGGAGTTGTTCCTTCATGCAAAGAGATGTGTTTTAATCTCTGAATGTTTCTCCTTTCTTCTTGAAATTCCATGGAGGCTACTACTCTCTATTTTTTTTCCATTTTACCGCCCCTTAGATCAAGAAATTTACATTTTATTTCATGTAGAGAATGTGTTTCTCATAGTGATGGAACTTGTAATTCTTCCTCTTTACATGACAATCATGAATTTTTCCTCATAACAGTCTTTGACATATTTTGTTTTGAATGATTGTCATAACCCTTTACTATCATAACCCTTGAACTATAGATGGAAAAAAATGAAATCATGTTTAATAGAAAGTACTAGTATACATGGTACAATTATTCTTTAAAGGGTACTAGCTCAATGGAAGACCACCTACTTTACAAGTAGGAGGATGGTGGTTCGATTCTATCGTGCCCTAATATGACTAAATATATGACTAAATTAATGACTAAATATATGACTAAATTAATGACTAGATAAATGATCAAATAAATGACTAAATCAATGACTAAATCAATGACTAAATCAATGACCAAATCAATGACTAAATAAATGACTAAAATAATGACCAGATAAACGACCAAATAAATGACCAAATCAATGACTAAATCAATGACTAAAATAGTTTAGTCATAAATTTTGTCATGAGATAAATGATAGACAATAAACTACTAATGGTCAAATGATCAAAATCAATGATTTATCTATAATTTTTAGTAGTTTATTTAGTCATATATTGTTGTTTTTGTACTAGTGTTCAGATCTATGCTAAGCCCATGCAAATATCCTATAATTATTAATCAATTCACTTCCTCAATATTTCAAATTACTTTCCCTTGGTAAGTGTTCTTTGACACTAGGTAAAATCTTTTGCAGCTCAGTTCTTCAAAAACCAGTATGATCAGGCATGCATGAATATAGTCTTCACGCAAAATCTCTACAATATTTTTCTTTTTGGCATATTTCAATAATGAAACTCATATCTCTTATACAGACAAGTAAACTATTTTCATATCATCCATCAGATTTTGCCGCTTAATCTTCATTGTCTATTTTTCCTCTTAAAACTTCATTAGAAGATGTGTCGTTACACATTTTAATCTCATCCTTGATATCTTCTTCAAATTTTGTCATCCATGGATCTCATAACAAACTTTATCTTTAACCTTGAAATCATACCAATATCCAGCTCATCAATTTATGTTGGCTAATCTTAGCATTTAATGTTTCCATCCATACTCAGTCAATATAGAAATCTATTGGTGATAACTAGTTGAACTAGCTCGGTTAATACTGTCACTCGGTATACACTACACTGGCTCGGTGTATACTAAAATCTTCAATTACAGACCATATTGACTTATTCAATTTCAGATCTCTTCTTCATAATAGACTAATGTAACGTGCTCAAGTCAACAATATAAAGTCACAGACTCATCAATGAGTTACCCAATGTTTTCCTTATCCTTATGTGTCATATCCATCTTTTCCTCATGTAGATATTTCAGTTCTTCATCTTGTTTTCCTTCAACAGATGTTCAGATATTTGTAACTAACATGATAAGTACTATCAAGACTAGTTGACATCAATGACAACATATTGACCGATTTAATCATCTTACATATCATTTCAATGCTCGGTGATCTCTAATCATTGTTCTTTCAGTTCATTTAGATATTCAATCAGTTGTAGTCCATCAAAGACATCTAGCTGAATCTTCTCTAAAGTATCTAACATGTCTTTCAGAACTGTTTTCACTAGTTTTCCTTTGTACCTAGAAATCACCCTCGTATATTACACATTACTATTCAAATTTAAAGGTGTAACTAGATATAAGATACATTAAATTCACAAAATTTAGCTATTTTATAGTGTTAAATAGTGAAAAATATTTTATAACTTATAAAAGAGAAAAAACTTAAATATTTTGAAATTATTACAACATAATATTGGCCATTTACAATTCTCAATCTTCCCACTATATTAAAAAATGTTTGTGAGATAATTAGTGATTTATTATATACATTAAAGATAGTCATTTTACCACTTAAGTCTTTTCACTAGTAACAAAGTTGATGTTAACGAAAGTTACATAACACAAAAATTTAGACACTAAAATAAAATGTCTAATCTATAAATAGATAAAGCGACATAAGCCATAATTTCTCCCTACAAAACATAATGATGAGACTGGTTTTCCACTAAACAGATGGCTAATAATTTGTTTTGCATATTTTAATTTATTAAGCACCCAGCCAAATAGGTTTCTTGCAATTAATATAGACACACACAAGTTTTGTATCCTTCGTCATAGCAAATTAAAGCTCAAACTTCGGCTTTCACTGTAATATCTCATCGTTTCCTATTTTTAGAAATTGCACGGTAAAATTGGGAGTTCATAACTAAATGTCAGGAATAATATTTATTGCCGCGATAAATTTTGTTTTGAGGATGTTAATCATTATTACATGGAGTGTTAGGATAGGAAATGGGGGACTAAAAGATTAGATTTGGGGATGACAACGTGACAATAGAAAGATAGTATTAGGATAAGAATTAGTCATATTTTTTCACTTTCTTATTTGAGGAGACTCTTGGTAGTCTCAAAAATGATCATGAGATATGTTCCCTCTTTCAAAAGAACATTTTGAAAGCATTCCCATCGTAAAAAATGGAGAAATTTGAAAGAGGAGATACATCCTCGTAAAACACTAATATTAATAGATGTTTCAATGAAAAGTGATAGTTATCAAGTCTAACAGCTAATGATAGTTATGTTGATCAAGTCTAATAGTTGTTAGATATAAATTGAGAAACATATTGTCTTCCCTTAAATAGGAGAAAAACTTACTATAAAAAATCAAGGGGCTTAGACTAATTTCAAATTAGACTTGTGTTTTTAGATAAATAATATTTTATAACAATTTTTATCTAATGTAAAGATTATAATATACTATTTTCAATCAAAATGATAGTAAAATGGTTTACAAAATCATGTTAATGAAGTTAATAGTAATCTTGACTCCAAATGTACCATATGATAGCTATTTGAGAAAAGTTTCAGATTCATGGTTTTATATTTAATATTCAAGGATTAATGCCTTATTCCTGAATTAGAATTACCTAGGATATATTACAAACATTGTGTCATATGAAAAATATGTAAACTATTAGTATAATGTATTACATTGTTATTATATGTATTAAATCAATAAGGTTAGATAGTAACAATGGTAGTTTTTGCATGGTTAAATTATTTTACTCATTTCTATCATCTGCACAACTTCATAAAATGTATACCAAATGTAATATCTTTCAACAATTAAAATGATTTTATTTTTTTTTGTGTATTTTGCATAACAACTAGAATTAGAGCGGTAAGAAATGGCATAATGAAAAGGTACCATATGTTTCTAGACTACAATCTATGTACCATTAGCGTAACCATCAACATTATCCAAGTAGGCATCTCCTGGTTGATTTAGTCATGGAGAAATTTCAAAAGCTCGATATCCCAATAAGACAGAGACCATAATAAGCCAAAGATGTTGCAAAGACTAAAAATGTGCCAAGATTGAAGTGTTGTATGAGTGCATTCTAATTCATCTGATCTCACATTTGAACATGTGAAAGGAATTTGAAATTTATTTGCAAAGCTTGCAATTAATGGAGCAAAAATAGTCTTTTAAAGGTAACGACTATAGTAGCGAGAAAGAGGAGAGCGTCTCTAATTGAGACAATGAGGATAACAAATGTAGCAGTGAGAAATAAGGAAGGCGTCTATAACTATTGAAAAAAAATAATAAGTCTTCTATGTTTAAAGTGGGAGAATATATGACCAAGGGTGTTTCATTTGTATTGTAAACAATGCCACATATATTTAGTGCTCCACAACCCAGGATTGAGTTTTCTCATTGTTTTACTTCAGCACAAAAGTTAAGATCACATTTTTGGGGAGACCTACACAATGGTTAGATATTGATAGAGAACATAATGGGATGTGTGTTCTGGTAGATCCGCTAACACAAAGTTGTGTCAATATTTTTAAATATGATATGATTTTTTAAATAATGTAGTTCTACATTATTAGACAAAAATTCTGGATTTGTAAGTGACACTGTTAGCATAATTCCTTTGGGACCAAGAAAATTTCTAGATTTATTGTGATTGGTCATTTGTGATTTAGCAATTTGCATTGGTAAATTACTCTTTTATGATGGCTACCACAAATATTTGTTATTTTGGTTGGGAATTTGGAGAGTATGTAGTTGAGGATAATATTTATTTCTTCAATGGAAGCTTTGAAGTATTATCTTATTGATGGAGTGATTGATCAAGAGTTTATTGTACTTAGTACCTTTCCATTAGAGATTGCAATGCATCTTGTAGACAAGGGAAAATTGAATGAACATCCTAATGAATGCAATGTTGGTAGCATTAAAGATAAAAATTTAACAGATGACGAGTTTGTCATTTATGATTCTCTTAGTGATATTGGAGAAGTACCATAAACCTTCACTTTGTTGGAGGTTGGTGGCACTGGAGGATGGAGGATTTTCATCATTTCAAGTTAGCTTCTCGCTTTGATATGGTGTTTGACATGAGAAGCATTTTTGCTTTAACATCTTGTTTTGTTCTTTCTAATTATTTTTAAAATTACATATGTTATGAAGTTTGATTTGTGGAGGTAGGTAAGGTGTTTTATGTCAAGTTCAAGATGGATGGTTGTCCAGTAGTTTATGAGGCTATGATTTAGGAGTTATGGAGGAAGAACTCGAGAATCTCAAATAGAGGCTACACCTTCCCGAGGGTTACGAGACAACTTGATGAAACTCTACTTGATTCATGATTTTTTTCTTCAACGAAGATTTTCACAAAGATGTGTATACATCTTGTATTCAGCAAATTATTTTATTATGTAAGACTTAAGGGGGAATTGTTAATATAATGTATTACATTATTATTAAATATATTACATTAATTAGGTTAGATAGTTACAAAGGTAGGTTGTGTACGGTTAAATTGTTTAACTAATTTATATCATCTACACAACTTCCTAAAATACATATCAAATGTAATATTTTTTTAAAAATTGAAATAAAGAAATAATTTTTTATGTATTTTCCATAACATAAATATATGGGTGATCACTAATGTGTACCACTACAAACCAAGTCAAGAGAGGTGCTTTCACCACTAGATTAGAGTGGTAGAGGGGAAAACAAAGTTGCTAGCTGCCAATAGTTAAAAGAGGGAAATAATTATATGGTTGAAGACACGTGCATAAAGGGTTGACGCAACTGCATTCAAAAGATTTGTGTAAAAATATACAACACTAAAAAGCTAGCAAATCAAAGAAAGATGCAGTTCACTTCCCCAGATTAACCAAGGAATGACATGATCATATATCGCAGGGTAAATAAAGATGTCATGAGAAACATAAATTGAACCTGCGATTGGAGAAAACATAGGCAATTGTCAACTCAAGTAAAGTACATAAATTGTATGCCTAGATAATTTGAGGGATGAAAATGATTTAGGGCCTAGGAAGAGATCCAGGTAATAATCGCCTAAACCATGCTAGAGGATCTAAGGAGGAGCCCATAATCTAGTATGAGTATTATAAAGAAATAGAGTAAAAAGTTCTTAAATAGAGTATGTGGAGAATTAGCAATATTGAGACAACTATGAAATAATGAACATATAGTTGAGTGGAATTTGTACTTTTATGGAATAGAACAATTTTTATAGCCTACGATCTGATATTTGTTTTATAGATGTTGATCCTTAAGTTTTGTTGTCTATTAGTGTCTAGCACTTAGTCATTTTCTAGGTAATGCTAGTCAATCATCACTGCAACTGAGCCATCTTGTAAAGGCTAAGTTATATTTAGACTTGTATTTTGTATAGTTACCGAGAGGTCACCAAGTACTACAGCAGTCACTGAGTAGTTTATGTTGAGTTGTATAGAAGAGTCAGTGTCAAGCACCAGTATATGAAGAACAGTAAATACCGAGTATCAGAGACTTTATATGCCGAGCAAGCCAGTTTTTACATATGTGTTTTTTATGGTCCAAACACCAAGGAAAACTATTTTGGCCAACTTCGATGCAATATTTTTTATTTTTTTTAGGGAATCAAGGAGTTGATTACGCCTTGTATTTGTAATCATTAATCCCTATGTAAGCCATGTAACCTATTAGGAAAAGGGAATGCTTAAGAGACATAAGTAGAGAATAAGATCATTGATCTTGATCTAGGAGGTTGATTTGATGTTTATATACATTGAGATCGTAACCCTAAAATTATGTATGTTTTGGATAAATGTAATGAAGGATATCTCGTGGATGCATAACAAAGAAGTTTTTGATATAGGCAGAGATCAGTCTAAGTGACGGAGCAAAGGAGTGAAGGAAAGAACATAGATATATTTGATTTTGAGATTAGATAAGTATTAGAAAGAGATCTTTTATCACCATTTTCAGTGTAAATGAAAGGATCGGGTACTAATACATTTTAACAGGTCAATCAGGGTAAATCTCTTAACAGAGTAGTCCTAACAGGATTTCATAAATATCTTAACGGATTACTTACTTATTTGTAAGTTTCAAATCCTTTAATCAAGGTAGATTGTATAAGTCTGTAAGCTCTTAATAGGGTAGACCCCTCATAGGGTATATCATCTGAAGTGATCAAAATTTGTAGCCCTAACAGGAAAACTTTATACTACAGTATTGAAGATTTGTGGGTGTCATCCACACCCGAGTTTTACCTTTCAAATATTTCTAGGTAACCAAAATGTGTGTTATATGTTTCATTTCATGGATGAAGTTAGAATGTTAGATCTATTTCAGTATTGAAATTCATGTTTATAATATGAAATTTGAATTTATGTCAAAGTGATAATAGTTATGGATATATAATTCACCCCCCTCTTCCCATTTTAGATTTTCAACAATTGGTATCAGAGCCTTGATCTCTGAAAATAAGTCTAATCACTTGTGAGTTAAGGTCTTAGAAATGGAGGTTTGTAAGTTGGGAAAGATCATAGAGAATTAGAAGATTAACATTCATCTTGCATTACACCAGCTTGAAGTAGCCAAAGGTGAATTGAAGAAATCCTTAAGCAGAATGACATACAATATCAAGAAAAGGACACTAAAGGTCTATTTGGCAATGGAAATTCAACTAAAAGTGATGCAGCTATAGAAGATATGTTAGAAAGAAACAACATATTGAATGAAACTATCAAAAATCTGAAGAGAGAAAAGGAAATTCAATTAGTAAGACTGTGAATTAATTGACCAAAAAAATAAAGTTGAAGAAGACAAGACAATGGTTGAAGAAGACAAAAGAAAAATGTGTATAAGACTTGATGAAAGGACATGTGACATGAAAAGGCTGATAAAAAATCAATTAGATATGGTAAATCAACTCCTACTTGTTAATCAAGAGTTGAGAAGAAAAGATATGGAAATCGCAAATCTGAGATCAAAAAATAGTCAACTGAAGAATGAATTGAGATCTGAAAAGGAACTCAATGAAAGGATGAAAAAACCAAATGAAGTTGTGAAATATTTTGAACAACAATTGAGGTCACCAAGAAGAGCTAGTGATACTTTTGGACTTGGACATGATGAGCACCCATCATCCACTAAAGAACTAGAATCATCAAAGAGTGGAGAACAAAGGAATGAAAAGTCAAATAACAAGAAACCTACATGCCATCATTGTGGAAAGCTAGGACACACAACAAACATCTACAGAAGAAATAATGGTAAGTCCAATCCTAAACCAAAGTTTAATGGAAATTGTTTTAATTGTAAGAAACATGGACATCAGGCACATGAATGCAGTTCAAAGGTTAGTAATCCACCTACTACCCCTAGATTTCAAGGACATTGTTAAAACTATTAGAAATATGGTCATAGAGCACAAGAATGTAGATCCCAAGAAAAGTAGACATCCAATAAATAGAATAAAAGCACCTAGGAAAGGTAACACATTCAATTGGAACTACAATGCATGGTATAGTTGTCATTATTGTGGAGAATATGGTCATATTGGAGTAAAATGTATGAAGACACACTTTAGAGGAAAATCTAGGAGTTGGATTAGTGGAAGTTTGGTCTGTTACAAATGCCACAACATTGGTCACATAAATAGAGACTGTAGAGCACAAGTATCAAGAAATGAAAAAATTAGAAATGAAGAAACTATTGAACATATAAGAAACTAGATAAATAAGACATGGAAAAAGAAAGAGGAAGAAAGTAGTAGTGGATCCAATGAAACCAAGGTCACCCAATCTAATGGATTAGGTGATCAAAGTACTTCAAACTAAGAAAGGAAGATATGTGAGGAACTAAATTTTCTAATGATTTATTTTACATCAGTTCCTGACATTTGATATATTAAAGTCCATATCTACCTGAATTGAAATGTATTAGGATAGATTTGAGAAAGGAGTTATATTTCACATTTGATTTCGACCATCAATATTTAAGTCCACAGTGACCGAGTCACTCAGTGTGTGCTAAGATCTTGTAATAACTGAGACGTCATATATAATGATTAGAACTAAATGGTAGTATTGAAAGAGCCATAGTTTCAACTGAGTATGAGTACATGATAACCGGGTTGTCGTGTGAAGGCCGAGACAACTATATTCACCTACAAAGTGTACAAATCATTTAATGAATCCTTAAAAGTTACCATTTGATCCTATAAAGTGAAAAATTATTGTTCATTCTCATTTCACCTAGTGATTTGAGAACTTACAGTGCAATTTTTAAGAAACTAAGAAGAGATATCTGTGCTAAGCTAAGTTTGTGAAGATCTTTACAGCATTCCATCGGCAAATATCATGAAGGATTGTTGAAACAAGGTATTACCGAGTAACTTGAACTTGTAACTTGAACCATAAATTTAGAGATATGGAATCTACTTCATCTACAACAACTAGGAAACAAGGAAAAGAAGTCTTGAATGTTCAACTTTTGAGGAGTGATGCATGTAAACCGCCTAAATTTCAAGACGTTCAAGAAAGTGTGGTGAAGGGAGATCTCACGAGAGCCATGTCATCGATTACACCAAGGGTTTTGATGATACATAATGTACACTCATGTTATATATGTAAAATTAGAGAGATTGGCAAGTTTGAGATGAGGGAGGAATATGACAAGTTATGTATCAATAGAGTGTTGAAGGCAGAACATCAACAAATTATTGAGAAAGGGTTAGTGCATGTCCTATATTTCCTACAAAAATGAAAATTTGAATCAATTAAAATTGTCTTAAGTAGAGTGTATGATATGAAGATATGGCTGGAGAATGGACCAGTCAAGATCACCAAGGAAATGATTCACCAAGTCACTAGCTATCCCAGTCTTATCGGGAAGAAAACAATGAGATGCCAGAGTAAAGAAATAATTCAAACAGACACTCAAGAAGTGTGGAATAAGACGGGAATGATAATATCCATAAACACAAATATGAAGATAGATTTTGTAGTGAGAGTGACTGGGCACAAATTTTATTAGTATAGCAGGTTAGATATGTTAGGATTAGGTAATACTGAGAGGGGGGTGAATCAATATTATAGAACTTTGATTTTAACTTTAAACAATTATAAACAATCCATAGTAATGCAAAAATGAAAAGAACATATATTAATAACACATTACCCATGACACCATGACTTGTTCTCATGGAAATCTTGGCCAAGGGAAAACCCTAGTGGGGATGGTACCCACAAATATGCACTAAAATATAATACCCCTATTAGGAGATCTAGCCCTGTTAGGAGCTAATTGTTACATAGTACATTTCCTTGTTAGAGGAATAGAAAAAATTGTTAGGGGTATACAAAACACCTGGTTAAGGGTGGTGAGCACACTACTCTTACAATTAGAAACTATCTCAAAATAGTTCTCCAAAATGTGACAAATACAAGCACTTATCTTTCTTAGATAGTTCTAGTTATAGCTCTGTCTCTTACTAATCTTTCATATGATCTCTTCTCTAAGATTCAAAACCTTTCATCATCACAATTATAACATTCATCACTTTCATAAAAGCACTCTATACTTATACAAAATCTGCCATCAAGTCAACTTCACAAATACCATACAAAACATAATAATAACTTATGCAAATGATAATTATGGAGTCAAAAATCTTATATAACCAAAGATTCATAAATATACTCTAATCACTTGTCATAGAACATTACCATATCCACTATACTCTCCTTGATCTTCAAAACTATTTATATACCTTATTATACTGATTTACTATCTTTGCATACCTTCTGAACACTGTATCTCACTGATCTGATAACCAAAACTCATGTGCTCTTAACTGAAGAATTTATACATCCAAAAATACCTTCAGTTAAATTTTCAATCCATAATACCTCATACATCTTCATCGTTGACCAAAACTCTAGCACTATACCCTGCTATCCTGATTCTAGACTTGGTCATTTTGATGACTGTGACTCTAGTGGAAAACTTCTCAACATGTGATCACTCCAAGATAAGTGTTTCCATAATTAATAGCCATCAAGTGATCCCTAGTTCCCAAAAACATCACTTTCCAAAAATCTCTCCCTTTGGCATTGATGGCAACAGTTGGAAAAATGACTAAGTGTCACGATACAACTCTCTTCTTTTCTTTTTCTCTTTTCTACTTTTTTTTGTTTTACACATCTTTTTCTTTTCTTTTATTTTCTTCATTACATATTACTCTCTCATTTTCCTTCATATTTCTTTCTCTTCCTCATTTTTCTTTCTCTTCCTCTCCCTTATCAAAACTTTAGCACAAAAATATTTAGTGCTTACTCACAAGATTTAAGACATCTTGGAAAGAGTTTTCCAAGGTCTTCACTTCCTCAACCCATGAATTTATTAGAAGCTCACTGACATGGATTAATCCATTCAATGCATATGATTTTGTCTCCACTACCTTAAGCTCTGTAAGTGTAGACATGGTCATTGAGCCTTCAACCTTTTCCATCTCTAAAAGATGTGACTCAAGCATTGTAAGCTTAGGGGTCAGTAGGCTTCTTAATAAGCCATATCTATCTACAAATCTCCCTTTCTCTGTTTCCAGTACACCTATCTTATCCAATAGCCTAGATGTCTCTTTATCCATTTCTCCCATAATTAGTGAAGATGATTCACAACTGTCCATAAGACTATCAAGAGTAGCCCTATCCTTGGCTATGATCTCCTCAATGTTCTTTATATGCCTATAAGGATTTATGCAGTAGCTGTAAATTTTCTTTCCTTGTGCTACAAAACTCTTGGCCTTAAGAATAGTAGCCTTGAGAATGTCTAAGCCCCATGAGATGGACTGACAGACTTCTCTCAACCTACTTTCCAAAAATTTCTTCCCATCCTTGTCTTCTGCAGTCTTTAGCAATGATTCAAAATGACTAGCAAAGCTATCCAATATTGTACCAAGCTTCTCAACTTCATCCTTTTCTTGAAAGATAATCGGTGAGGGAAGTAGCTTTGTCACTATTTTTATGGCCCTAGCCATTACCTTAACTCTTTTGTCACCTTTTTGAACTGATCTTTCTTTATCTTTAGCAAAATCCATGAAGGATAGCTTCATAAGTTCATCCTAACCCATATTGTCTACATCTAAACTTACCGGTTTGGCCATACTTGCCAACAATAAGGAGGTGTCTAGTCTAACCTCAAAAAATTTTTCTAATTTGATATGTTCTTCCTTCTTTTCCTAAACAACTGAATTTCCTTCTCCTGTACTTTCTCTTCTTGTTTCTCCTATGATTTCTCTTCCTCTATCTTCTCTTGATCTGCAACTTTCATTGCACTAACCATATTATCCAAAAAATGGATCATTAACATCATGCGAAGTGTCAAGGGTCACACGAACACTAGTGACAAATAAATCTAGTTACATGCTATCTTGAACACTTTTATCCACTACCTTGGAACTTTCTCCCAAACCCAAAGATATAGGCTTACAATCCTTGGGAGGTGAGGTCTTCTTTGGCATATCATACATTAAAATTTGATCTAATGCATTCTGGGTGTCCTCAATCAGCTCATCATATTTCCTAGCCATGATTTTGACTAGCTTGGCCTTTGTTCTCAGTATGGGTTTTAATGCATTATTATTCTCTCTCTCTCCTATATTCATACAACTAGTGACATATCCTCAATTAACTTGTTCCTTATGTTTTCATCCTCTGATTGCGCCAACTATTTTCTGATTTCCAATTTGTTATATAGATCTTTAGGGTACTTCCTTCAATCTCCAATAGATTCTTCATAAAGGCTAGTAGATACTCAATGATAGTATCTTCAATGATCACTTGCTCCTTAGGACCATATCTCTCATATTATATGTCTACTATTTTTAGGTTCCTATCTTTTACTGCTCTCTTTTGTAGTGATTTAAGGTCTGGTTTCCACAAGGTTTATGGATCCCTTTGAGCTATTTTTTCTTCTACTTTTTCAACTACCTTTTCCTCTTTCTTTTTCTTCTTCACTTCTATTTCTTTTTCCTTAGGACTATCCTATTTACATATTCTTTTAGATCTTGTGGGAATGATTGCAGGCACAACATCTTATATTTCTTCCTCTTGTGTAGCTAACAAATCAACAATATTAACAGTAGGAGCTACTATCTTTTCTATCTCTGAAGGAATAGGTGCACCAATAGTAATGCTAGAAGATTCCTCCATATTTATTCTTATATTTGTCAACTACTTCTTAGTGATTTCCATCTTTGTAGCTATATCTTCAACAATTTTATTAAATTTCATTTTCCTTGTTACCTTTTCTTGCTCTTCTCTAACTTTTTCATACTTCTCCCTATATGTTCCCCATCTTTCTTGGGTAGGGTCTATTTCTTTTTCCAGTACATGCTCCACTTGCATGGTCATAATCTTAGCACTTACTCCATATCACATAGGATAAGACCACTTCATTTTGGGTTCAACTACCTCAAAGAAGACACAATCAGTTTCAACCATGAAATAGATAGTGTCCTCATACTTTTCCACTATATTCTCCGCCATCCTATACCTTTCTTTTCATCTACCTCTGTAGTATCTTAGTCATGGAAAATAGTTCACCATCATCCCAATTGTTATCTTGTCTTTGGTAATACTCTGAAATCTCAATCCATTGGGTACATTTTCCCTCCATGCCCTAGGGTGCATGCCAGGAAACTTGCGAATGATATGGATATATATAGACTAATAATGATCCAAACCTAAATGCCTTAGACTTGTCTTTCTTTATAGCCTTAACATTTTCTATAAACTGTTGTGATAAGACTTCGTAGAAGTTATATTTTTTGTATTCTTTCACCATTCTGTATGCCATCATGATGACCCCAGCAGATACAAAATTTGGTCTGCTACTATAAAACAACTTGTATCCTAGTAACATTTCTACCAATCTAACATCCTACAAATAAATGTCATTGACTTTCATCGCTTTCTTATCCCACTTGGAATGGGTTAGGGTTTCTTCCTGTTTGCTTAGGTTCTTTTCTGCTAGAGGTAAGGCTCCTTCATTATCAAGGCCTGTGATCTCATGAATCAACTTTTCATATATTTTAACAAGTTTTTCACCAATGTATAAAAATTGATCATGCACTCTTCTAAGAATGATCTTAAACCATTCAACTTCCATGAATTATGTGAGTAGGGTTAACTTAATGATAGACTGGTCATTTAGGTGTTTGAATTATTCTACCATGGATGCATCAGCTTCTAACATACTATCCATTTCATTGTAAATGTTAACATCCCAATGGTTTCATACTTGCAGTGTATGTATGCCCTAATGTCTTTAGCATGCAATACACCTATGGGGGTTTGTGAAAATGCTCCTTCTGGATCATCCTCACAAGACTTAAATAGATGCTTCTTGAACTTATACCTAGGTCTATCCACAACATCATAAACTATTGTGCATCCATAACTTATCTATGATATTAGGTCTAAATACCTTAAACATGCTTGAATCTAGTATTTTGCTTCATGCAATCATTGTGCTAGATGACTGGTAACCTTCTCAACTCTTCTTCCCTTAAACGTTGATAAAAAAATGGTGTAGAAATGAAGTCTTCCAAGTCCTTTTATCCATCGCAAGTTGAGTGTGTGCATTAAACATTGGTAGCTCAACTTCGCATGTCATCCAATCAATACAAAACTCATGAAAACAAAAGATGAAACTCCAAGTGTTGCACTCTCATCCACAAACTACTCAGTGTCTATACACATCATACCTAAGCTTGTATGAGCTTACTCCACCTATACAGGAGTTGGATATTTTCTTCTTTCTACATCTAATGCTCCCCATAAGGCCATGTGGCCCTTTAGGTTGATTCCTCAAAGAACTCATCATGCGAAGACATAGTATCATCAACTATCTCTTCCTGAACCAATGAGAATAACAAATTTTTGAGCCCCTATAAAAAAACATTTGTTAGTCTCATTGGGTGAGTGTAAGTAGTGTAAATTATCACCATACTCAGTCCACTATCTTTCAGTAGCTCAACTTTGAATGCATTATCACCATACTTAGCTAGAATAGGACAGGGACCTATTCTCCTTATCCACAACTTGTGAGGTACTCCCTTTTGAAGTCTTGATTTGTTAAGATGAACCATAACCAAATCTCCCACATTGAACTGAACCGTTCTTCTACTCTTATCCACCTTGGTTTTATGTTTCATGGTGTTCTCTGTCAAGGTCTTCCTCACTATATCATGTATCTCCTGCATAGCATATGCAAAATCATCAGCATATCCACTTCCATTCACTCCATCCTTCAAATCTCTTAGTTCATATACTCTTCAAGGATATAGTCCATAGACTATTTCAAAGGGACTCTTCCCTATGGATCTATTTATAGTGTCATTGTAGGCATATTTAGCTTGCCCAATCAACTAATCCCATTGTTGACCATACTCCTTGGTCAAGCACCTTAGTAGATTTTCAAGGCTTCTATTGACAACCTCAGTCTGACCATTAGTTTGGGGATGGTAGGCTGATCCAAAAGACAAGTTAGTGCCTAACCTTTTCTAAAGAATCTTCCAAAAGTGAATCATGAACTTGGTGTCTTTGTCTGACACAATGTTGATAGGTAACCCATGGATTCTTACTATCTCTTTGAAGAAGAGAGAGTATATTTGACTAGCATCATTAGTGGTCTTACATGGCACAAAGTGAGCTATCTTGTTGAATCTATCCATAACCATATTAACATTGTCCATACCTTGTCTACAAAATCCATGCTTAAGCATTCCCATGGCCTAGTAGGAATAGGTAGTGGTTGATAAAGGCATGCATTTGATGAAGTGCCCTTGGCTCTTTGAAATACAACACAACTTCCACATGCCTCCTAACATCAAGGTTCATCCTTGGCCAAAAAAAAAAACCTTTGAATAAGTTCTTGGGTCTTAGTGATTCCAAAGTGACCACTCAAAGCACCATTATGCTTTTCTTATATCAAATTCTCTCTAATAGAGCTTCTAAGAACACATAATTTATTCCCTTTAAACAAGAGATCACTTTGCAAAGTATATTTAGCATACTTACAATGAAAATAATTCTTGTATTCAGTACATACCTTATAAATGTCTACAAAATCTTCAACATCTGCATATAGATCCTTGAAGTGATCTACCCCATGCTCTTCAATTGAATCTCATGAATGGTGAGAGCTCTTCTAGACAATGCATCTGCCACTTTATTGAGGACACCTTTCTTATGCTTGATATTAAAGGTATAAGCTTGTAGGTATTCAACCCACTTCATGTGCTTGTGACTCAACATTTCTTGTGAATTCAGGAAACTAAGTGCTTGGTTGTCTAAATATACAATGAATTCCTTGGGAAGCAAGTAGTGCCTCCATTTCCTTAGAGCTTGGACCAATGCATACATTTCAAGGTCATAAGAAGAATACTTCTTCTTGTTTTCACTTAACTTTTCTGAATAAAAAGCCACCAGTCTACCCTCTTGGCTTAGAACAGCTCCAATAGCCACATTGCTAGCATCACACTCAATGGTGAAAAGCTTCTCAAAGCTTGGCAAGACTAAAATAGGTTGGGTAGCTATCTTTTCCTTCAACAACTCAAAGCTCTTGTTAGCATGCTCATTCCATATAAACTTGGTTTTCATTCCTCATTTGATTGTGTCTAACATAGGAGCACAAATAGCACTGAATTGCCTTATGAATTTCCTATAATATTGTGCAAGGCCATGAAAACTCCTCACCTCTGTTGCTATCCATGGAGTAGGCCAATTCATGATAGCCTCCACTTTTCTCTTGTCCATTTTCAAATTGTCATGTGATAGAACAAATCCAAGGTACACTATCTCTGTTTTGATGAACTCACACTTCTCCAACTTGATCATCATCTTCTCCTCATGCAGCTTCTTGAAAACAATCTCAAGATGTTCTAGGTGCTCACTCCTTGTCTTGCTATAAATCATTATACCATCTAGATATACTACTACAAACTTTCCAATGTATTCTATGAGGACTTCATTCATGAGCCTCATGAATGTGGAGGGAGCATTAGAGAGTCCAAATGGCATGACAAGCCATTCAGACAAACCTTCATTGGTCTTGAAGGTTGTTTTCCACTCATCTCCTTCATGTATCCTAATTTGGTGATAGCCACTCTTCAAGTCTATCTTGCTATAGTACTTAGCTTCACCTAGATAGTCATTTAAGTCTTCAATCCTTGGAATAGGAAACCTATACCTTATGGTTATCCTATTAATAGCCCTTGAATCAGTACAAAGCCTCCAAGTTCCTCCTTTCTTAGCTTCAAGTATAGTGGGTACAGCACATGGACTAATACTCTTTCTAATGAAACCTTGGTTTAGGAGTTCTTGTATTTGTCTAGCAATTTCCTCACTTCATTGAGGGGTCATCTTGTAGGCTGCTATATTAGGAAGGGTGGCTCCCAGGATAAGATCTATCCTATGACTTATTGCTCTTTTAGGGGGTAGGGCTGATGGTTTTCCATCACTTACTATACCTTGGTAAGTCTACAACATACTTTGAATCTCCTTTGGTAACTCTATCCTTTTAGTCACCATGCCTTCCTCTAACTCCTTTGGTCTCAACACCAATGTAAATCCTACACCTTCACTCTCTTCCATGACTTGTAAGAACTCCTTTTCACCCACCATAAGTACATTTGGACCAATTTTCTTCACCTCAGCATCCTCCAATAGTGATTGTAAGGTCACATTGTCCTTCTTGAAAGAATAAGAATTATTCCCTCCATCATGTATGGCTTGTCGGTCAAATTGCCATGGTCTACCTAGGAGAAAGTGGCATGCATCCATAGGCAACACATCACACAAAACTTTGTCTTTGTACCTTCCAATGGAGAGCTCCACCCATGCTTGTTCATTTACCAACACATGTTGGCCTTTATTGAACCATGTAACCTTGTCGGGGTTGGTGTGAGGTATCCTTGCCAAATTAAGCTTACTAACTGCTTCCTCTGACATAATGTTGTCATTAGAACCTAAGTCTATGATCAATCTACATACTTTCCCCATCATTTTATACTTTATCCTAAACAAAGACCTCCTTTGGCTTGGTTCTTCCTTCATCGGCTCCTTGATCAAAGTTCTCCTCATCATGAGGTTTTCACCTTCTTCTGAATTCAATGGTACTTCGGAATGCTTCTTTGTTGTAGTAGTGTCTTCATGAAATAGATTAGTTCTTTTATCACCTCCTTGGGGATGAGCTACCCTTCTCTGGACACCTATAGGCAATGGTACCACTTCATATTGGCAAAGTAATTGACTCTTCCTCCTTGTCCACTACTTCTTCCTCTAAAGCCAAAGATTCTTCCTCTACCACCTCTACTAGAGCTTCCTTCTTGCTTCTCACTAAATTTTATGTCTCCTTGAGTCCTTGATTCAAAACTCCATCCACCAGAGCCACCTCTTTGTCCTCTACTATCCTTGCCTTTACCTCTACTTTTGGAGGCTTTCTCTTGCTTCCTTTTTCCTTTCTCCTCAATCTTCAAGGCCATTTGATAGCATTGGTGGATATTCTTGAAGTTCACAAGACACATTTCTTCTTGGATAGACCATTTAAGGCCATTCAAGTACCTAGCAAGTTAGATACTTTCATCCTCAACCACTTGTGACCTTAAGCACAATTTTTGGAACTCCTCTGTGTATGCTTGGACATCCAAATCTTTTTGTCTAAGATTGTGTCTCCTTTTATGTAGCTAAACTTCATAATCATCAGGCAGGTAATTCTATTTTATCTTAGTCAACATGCCCTTCCATGAGACTATCGGATTATTTTCCTCTTTCTCCCTTTTAGTTTGAACATACTTCCACCATGTGAGAGTTGAGTCTCTCAACCTAGACATGGCCACCATTACTTTCTTTGCCTCGGTGACACCATCACATTCAAAGTGACTCTCTATGCTTTCAATCTAGTCTGTGACTGAATGTAGATCCATTTGTCCACTAAACAATGTTACACCTTCCAAAGCATTGTTAGTTAAGGCTTGGAGTGCCTTCAAGAAAGGTTCTTCAATGAGAATAGGGTTAGGAGATAGAGCTTCCTCCTCCAATTCTAATTCCTTTTCCCTTGCTTCTTTCTCCTCTTTTTGATCAATTTTATCTTTGACCTTATCAGCTATGTCTTGGACTTCACCCAAGAGCTGCTCCATTTGGGATAATCTTTGCCTTAGCAACTTGTTATCCTCCTCTTATTCCTCAACCTTCTTAGCTAACTCCGCATTAGTCACCATTAATCGATCTTCTATTGATCCAAGTGGTGTATTCTCTCCTACTAATTTAGAAGGTTGCAACATCAACCACAAGCCTGATCAATTCAAGCTCTAATACCAATATGATGTGAGTGTTCCAAGGCTTGCTAGCACTTCATCCAAGAGACCTAGCTTGTCTCTTCTAGGAACCTAATCTCCTCTAGGTCCTGATTGGGTTAGATGATTAACTAAGACCAATCCCAACTCTTTTCTAAGAGTTCTACACCTTGTGCTTCACCTTGAAAGACTAACACCCTTTAGTTAGTTCAATCCTTCACCTTCACTTAGAAAGCTCTAAGTGCTATCTTCTCACAAACTTCAATCTTCATTGCATGGGTGTTCATCATCATGAAAACATTCATATGTTTCCCATTTTGATCCATTTAGAAGGATCTTCAATCTTATCCTTATCGGGTTCAAGGATTCACCATTAGGAGACCTAAGTAGGCCTATTTCTTGTAGCCCTTTGCAGAGGCCTTTTTCCAATTCCTGACCAAACTTTCCAAAACACTCATAGAAACAATTTGGGATTTGGATACCCTTTTGGCTTTTACTAAAAATTCTACAAGTTTTGGAGCTTGATGGCCTCCATACACTACCTTCCTACAAACTAGGCTTGATAGGGCTAAAAGACCTATTTCCTGGGATTGACTGTAACCTTGTTTGAATCCCACTCAAAACTTGGTCTAATTGATTGGTATGAACTAAATCCTCATAGAATATTAGTTTATGATGAAATCCTACCTGTAACTATACTTGTGTCATACAGTACCTCTCTACCCTACAAGAAATCTTCACTTTCTTCTATCCTAAACCTCTAACTGGGCAGTGTCTGCTCACCTAGGGCTTAGTAGTAAAAATATCTCTCCATCTTCCTGTGACTCCTAATCCTAAAAATATATACACTAATGAATCCCCTAACATATCCATCTATCCTTAGCTGATTCCCATGGCTATATTTCATGGGGGAGCCATGAATTGATTGACTAGTCATAATAAGATCAGTAAGGACTCTAAATCAAAAACAATTTGAACAACACAATAAAACTACTCAAATCAACTTTCCTATGAAATGAAAAAGTCTTAGAACAATCTAAAGAACACTAAACAATCACTAGATTTAATCTCTCAATCCATAACGCATGACTATCACCACAAAAGCTCGGGTTCTTCTCTCAAACAAAGTTGCAAAGCTCACATTACTATCTTCAAACTGTTACAATGAATGTCTAACATCAATATTTGATCCTTCTCTTACATAAGATGCCATCTGCATGTTTTTAGGGCCTATTAGCCAATCTCCCACTTCCTATTCTTAAGGGGATCCAAAGTAACCGAGTTGCATGCAACATTTGCAATAATTGCAAATGTTGTCATGACAACTTCTTAACAACATTTGGCATCTTACACTTATGCCATCATCCTATTTCTTAGGACTACTAACCTCCTATATTTTGAGGATCCAAGACCATCAACAACCTTATGGCATCTCTATGACATCATTTATGTGTTTAAGACACATTGAAGACTCTAACTCAAACTCCTAATACTAAGAAATTAAAACAATTAACAATGGCTATTTTGGTGACCTTAGTTCTAATGACTAACTCACCTAGCCCACATTGCAATGACCTTCTAAGGTCTTAAAAAAAACACACTCTATTCTTCCTAACTTGGATAGAGTCAAATACAAGCCAAAATGACTAAGACAAGGAGGTTAGCCTAGGTGTGCTCCTGCACCACCTTGGAAGCTAGCAAATCAAACAAAGATGAGATTCACATGACTCGAATTCTGTATCCTGGAATGACATGATAGTAAATGAAATGAGACTACCTAAAAGATCTCACCAGCAACATAAATGCATGAACAATAGGTTAACTAATTTAATACAGGTAGATATGGTGATAATTCGAGGGATGAAAGTGATTTCAAGGCTAGAAAAGAGATTTGGAGCTAATCTCAAAGAAATTAAAGAGATGTGAGGAGGAACCTATAGTTTATTACAAGTATCACAATGGAAACATGGTAAAAATTTGAACCATCCATCAATGCAATTGTTGAGCTCGCTAACTCAAAACAGATCCGAGATTCCACACAAGTCATAGAAATATAGGGTTGGCTCATCAAGGAAAATTATTGATGTTATACTTGACCACATTCTTTTATCACAGATAGTATGGATAATAAATTAATGTTGGCTTAAAAATAAAGCATAATTTTAGATAGGCTGTAGGGATGTTACATTCGTTAATCTACTTTCTCTATATATTTTCTATATTTTCAGTCAGGTGTAATCAACTTTGACTAATAGTTGAGCAAATATGAAGTAGGAAGATCAGACTAATTTTAAAAGATTTTGGAAACAAATAGTTTGTTCCCTAAATGAATGGCTAGTATAATAATTGGGCCTCTCAAAAAGGTTCTCCTTTGTTTTTTACAGTGGTTTTATTGAAAATAGGGATACAAATTACTTACCCGAAGTCTTTCGCCCTTGTCCACCCAGAAAGAGAAGAGATGTGATGAAGAGCATTCTTCCATTCCTCGATAGTTTTCTCATACTGTCGATCTAAATGGCTGCAATGTTTCTGCAATGCCTCTGCGAATGGACCCCCATGTCTTTGAGGGTAGTGAACATCACAGGGTTCCACATCATAAAACAAGGGAATGATGAAGCCATTAGATCTGCACATCTGGGCTGCCTCCTTAGGACACCAAGTTGATTCTACATAGTGCCTGGAAAATATCGGTATGAAAAGATCACTTGTCTCAATTGCAGTTTGCAAGCTGGATTCAATCATTTTTCCCTTCCCCAATTCTTCGCTGTCGAGGAAAGCCCTATGTCCCGCCCCAGTGAGAGCTTTGTAGAGATGGTCGACAAAAGTTGTTCTCACATCTTTTTCGCGAAAGTTGAGAAACACATTAAATTTGTTGTTGACACTGCAAAGGATTTCGGTGGGGGGAGGCTGATATCGATGAAACACTTTGTTGAGATTGCAAAGAATTTTGGAGGTGGATGCCTGAGAGTGAACAGAGATCTCCATCAGTCGTTCTGAAAAAGTTTGAAGAGCTAGACAATAAATATGATCTTAGGCATGGCACAAAAGAGAAAGTCGAATAGATATGCAGTCGCAAAACTGATTGGGGATACATATATGAAGTTGAATGCAGTAAAAGACGGAGAGTGGATAAGATAAACAAAGTTGAATGAGGTAAAACATGAAGAGTATTTTGTTACAAACCAAATAGAGGGGACCAACCATGTTTGAACAGTTAAAAGGTGGTCAAATCATCGTGGGAATGAAATAATTACGTGGAAGCAGTCTTGACATAGACAATGTAATCTTCTTGTGAAGTTTGAGAGACTTTCTTACAACCAAATGGAGAGGACCCACCGAGTTTTAAAGAGTTCGGAGTCGGTGAGATCGACGTCTTGCGTAAAACACTAATGAAGAATCTTAACTCCTTATTTAAATGTCATTTTTGACTAGGAAGACACTACCATATATAATTTTTTTTGTTTTTTGAAAGTTCAATTTGGCTAAGAGCCAAGTACTAGAGATAGGGGATAGAGATAAATAAGAAGGCATAGATATTGATAGAGAGGGATATGGAGAGGAGAGAGGAGAGAGGAGAGAGGGATAGATAGAGATTGACACACACAGTATGAATCCTCACAATGATCAATTATATTGCTACCATATCTATGATGGAGGGAAAATGTGTCTTGGTAACAATAGTATGCATCGAAGTGTTGGTTGTAGGAAGGTTTAGTTGTATTTCAATAATGGTACTTAGGTAAAAATTCTTACTTATGTTTTACATGTCCTAGTAATTTCAAAAGACTTTAATTTCTATATCCAATTTGAATTATTCTAGATTGCATGTGATATTTTACCCAAATTATAAAGAATAGAAAAATTTTGAGCCCTTATAAATTTTTTATTGTTAATCTCATTGGGTGAGTGTATCTCATAAAACATGCTTACTACAATCAAATTGACAGGTCATTTGAGACTCAACCCAATTAAAATCAAAAGAAACCTACTTACTTATAACCATTACACTAATGGAGAGTGAGACAATAAACGTATTCCTAGGGAGTTACTAAAATTTGCAAATACTATAAAAGGTAAGAGTAAATAGATTCTCAAAAGTTCAACAAGACTTTATCTACACAAAAATAAAGGTGCAAACATGATAATGCCTAACTCATTGTGGGTGCATGCCTCTCATGTTTGTGCACCTACCATTCGTAAAATTAAAACCCACACTTGTATTTGGGTGCTCCTTGTCTGACATATATGCATGTAATAGTATAATGTTTTTTTTCAACCACAAAGATTTCAAAAGGAAAATTGTCACACAACGTAATCCATTTTAATAGCAAGCCCAACATATATGTATGTAAGAGTATTATGTTTTTGTTCAAGCACAAAGCTTTTAAAAGGTAAATTGCAACATAGCCTAATGCATTCCAATAGCAAGCCACCTATTACAATGCATGTCAATTATCAAATTGAGGTTAAATTTTGTTGCGCAAATCAATCTAGAATAGGTTGTAGATTAAAATTTCTATAGTTTAAATATACTTTGAGGAAATAAATTATATCACAAGGATTGTGCTAAGGTGCAATTAATGAGATGTCTATTATAGACAACTGTATGTGCCTATATATTCTAACTTTTGACCCATCTCCTTTCCCTGATTCTAAAGTCAATTGAATGTCCTATCTTGTAGAAATATAATATAGGGCAAAAGAAAAGCATGCCAAAAATATTTTTTATCATAAATAGTTTAAAGTCAAGTACACAATGAGAATCACATGTGACAAGAAGTAAAGTGTGCATATTATTGTTGCATCCACAAAGTTGAAAACCTTGATATTAGTTCGAATATTTATTTGGTATTTATATTTTACAAGCTTTTCAGAACCAAAAACGTGACAAAGTCACTGACAATAGAGGATTGTTTTTTATTTCAGCTATCTAATAGCTGTATGCACCTTAAAATGGTCGCCTAGACTTTGGGCCCCATTTATTAATTTATCAATTTCCTGAATCAATGCTTTGCAATTTTCAAATCAATTCCTTGATCAAATCGTAATTAAATCAATAATTCAAATATTTCTAAGGTTTGATCATTTCATCAATAGTTTTGTTTAATTAAAAGAAATATTCTCTTTCAAATAAATAAAATAGGCTTATTTAATTAAAAGAAATATCTTAAATGAAATAATCTTATTTAATTAAAATCCCTTTTAATTGAATGATTTTATCTTATTTAATCAAATATTCCTCTTTTAATTAAATAAAACTTATCTTATTTATTTAAAAGATAATTCCTCTTTTAAATAAATAAAATCCCCACTTAAAGAAAAATTTGTGATGGAAAAGGAAATAAATCAAATAAAAATAAAACAAAAATCCTTTTCCTAATTCTTTCACTAATTTCATCAATAAATTCTATTTAATTAAAAAGAAATATTCTCTCTTAAATAAATAAAAAAACCTTAGTTAATTAAAAAAGAAATATCTTTTAAATGAAATAAAATCTTTTTTAATTAAATAATTTTATCTTATTTAGAATAATATCTCTCTTTTAATTAAATAATGTTATCTTATTTAATTAATAGAGAATCATTACATTCTCCTCCTGATAGCATTCGGATGCTTGCAGTTGGAGATTTAGAAGCGTGAGGTTGTGTGTCGCGTGAAGGGTAAAATAATATTTGATCGTCAGAGACAATTGAGAGAGATAGGAATCGGTTGGCGTTTCGCTTGTTCCAGGAAGCGAGGTAGAATATTGATACTGTTAAAGTTCAGATTGAGCAGGTTGGCTTGGAAACAGTATGTCTTTCAGACGGATGGGTAGATGTTGAGGGCCGAATGATGGGAGCATAAATTAGGAATGACCTAACCCACGTTCTTCTTATTGAGACACCTGTAAACCCAGTGCCAGGAGAAAATACTTAGTGCGTGTGCTCACCATTACCAGTACAGTAGCAAAAGGCAGGAGCAGCGGTGAAACTTCTTGCATTCAACCTCTATTAAAACACACCAGTCAAGTGTCGAGTAAGACCGCGAAAATATCAATGTAAAACTAGAAAATGGCATGCGAAAAACAAAAGACAGCGAAGAAGCAAAGCAAACACAATTTCAAAGCAGTTAAATCATTGGGAAGCGTGGATCTAGGTTTTCAGTCAAAGAAGGAGGCAGTAATAGATATCAGTGAAACTGGTTCCTCCGGGTATTGCCACAACTGCTGGTTACATGGGCATAAAAAAGTAGATTACCGCCAAAAGACTGCGAACACTCATCCCAATTATGATCATTTGAAATCATTCATAGCAGAACAAAAGAGAAAAAGTCTAATAACATATAAGCAATCCAATGATGCACTGATTAATGAAAAAAGTTACCGGGCAACGAAGCTTCCTATGGAAACTAGGGCTTCCACAATAAGCGAACTTAAGGCATGTAATAACATCTAGTTGCCTAAAATATTTATAGTCAATAACCTAGATGGGCAAATCAGTAGGTTTGCTAAAATGAAGTACGCTATACAAAAATCAAGCTTTCTTGGGGTTGAGCGGTCCCAAAAATGTAGATTTGAATCAGCCAAACGCTCCAATGACCCCCATTCTGCCTTGGGAAGAGGTGGATTTTTGGTGTCCCAGGAGGATCCCAGGAAAGCTAGGGCAAAAGAATATGATTGGCAAGATGTAAAAAGGTGCAAGAAAGCAAGATCACAAAAAGTGGAAAGAATTGAGATTCCTCTAAGGAATTCATTTGATCTACTTTGGGAAAAAGAGAATGCCCTAAATAAAAGCCATTATTCCCCCCCCCATAGATGCCTTGGGGCTTTGGGAAGGGAGGGAAATCTCAGGGACAATAGAGCAACCACCAATGGTGCGGATAAAAACCACATTCCCCCTTCCTTCTCCAAAACCATTAACAGCAATGAAGGGACGGCTAGGGATGGGGTGAATTTTGGGCAATCTAGCTTGAAGTCTCCCTCTCTCAATGGAAAGTATTACTCACCTCCCCACCGACCAGAGAATGGTAAGTTTTTAAAGTTTGTTCCAAATCTCAGTTCTTTTAAGGATAATACTCTGCAGGTGAAGGTATCTTCCCCTGTTTACACTCCACCTCACAGAAGGAACAATAATCTTAAGCATATGCACAATAAAACTGTTAATATTTCTAACAATGTTTCTAACAAAATAGCCCTAGAGGGTAGTCCTATAGCAAAATTGCAAAAATACTATGAGTATGTAGGTATAATTGTTAGATGGATAGGAGTTGGGGCGAGCAATTCGGAGATCATAGAAGCACTAATCAAACTACTGCCTAGAGAGGTAAGTATCTTGATCCTTGTTGATTCCTTCTTTCTTATAGACTACAAAAATCTAGTTACTAAGAAGAAAATAATGGAGAACTTTGATTTGAAATTTAGACATGAAACATTTTATGTTACCAGTTGGAGACCCCTATTCAATCCTCTCTATCTTGAGGATTTTGAGTTAGAAAAAGTAGTTGTACTCAAGAATTTACCAATTGAACTCTCCAATATTGAAACTATGAGTATAGGCAATAATTTAGGCAAATTTATTAGAACAAGTGAGGATACACCTAACACAAAAGAGAAAACAATCATTGTCAAAATGAGCATTCATAAATGTTTTATCCCCCATATGTATCTTAATTTTAATTCCAGCTCCATCATCATTAATCCTATCATTAATGAAAATTTCCTGGAAACAAAGTATAAATATATGGATGTTAATCCGAAACCTAGAAAGATAACTAATCTGCTAGACAAAAGATAGGATGTAAGCATTAATTTTCTATCAGATAGAGGGGGATTCTCTTTTCCTAATCTAGAGGATCACAACACAAAAATTGTAACCCCCATGCCTTCTTCTGTTCCCCCTTGCAAGCCAACAAAGCTAAATATTATTACTAACAATCAAGGAAAGAATGCGGAGACATCTTCTCCTAGGATTATGGAAAGTGCCTCCCCACATAACACTCCAATTGTAAACAGCAATGAAAATCTTTTGATATCAGAGTAGTTAGGAAATATTTCATTAACCGAGAAAGAGAAAATCACATCAGCAGCAATAGAGTTTGCACAACCCCTTAAACCCACAGAATAGTCTGATTGTATGGATCATTCAGCTAAGGACTCTCTGTGTACCAAAGATGACTTGGTCAATTCTCAAACTAATACCTTGCCTGAGAGCTCAACATAAGTGTCATCTTCTGAGGATGAAAAATGCTCCAAAGAAGTTAAAATAATAATAGATTACATAGGTGAGACACGTACAAATGAACTTTTAGACCTCTTTATAAGTGAAATATGCGACGAACAAGAGCTAAAATATCAAAAAGAGGTCTTGATTCAAGAGATTATGTCCCTCAAAAACTCTAGAGAAGGTAATGAGGACACATTAGAGATCCAGCAAGTAGTAATGGAGCCTCATAAGACAGTCCCTCCTGACAATCTAGAGGAAATGATGGAATCTTGTGGACATGAATCCTTAGAGGCAGATGAAGATATCATTGAATTAGAAAAGGAGGTTGGGGATGAAGCTATAGCAAACTTTCATGCCTCGCCCATACCTTTTAGAGATAATGCAGATGTCACCATAGACAATATTGAAGGATTCTTTGGTATCACTAATGATGATAGAAAAATTGGATTAGCTACTAATGTGGTCAGCTTAACTTCCCCCAAAATTGACAAGGTCAAGAAGAAAAGGGGGAGGAAATCAGGCTTAGAGCTCAGGAACCTAGTAGGCAATGCGGAAAATCAAATGAAAATCTCTATCATTCTAAACAGCGGGAAAGGGAAGAGCCTTCCCAAAGAGCAATGAGAGTAACTACCTGGAATGTTAGGGGCTTAAACGCCCCTAACAAACAAAGATTAATAAAAAGATATCTAAAAAACTTTGATTCTGAAATGATAATCCTACAAGAAACCAAGTTAAGTAATGATGAGAGTAAGAAATTAAGTAAAAAGCTCAGCTTATGGAAATCTGAATTTATACCAGCAATAGGTGCATCAGGAGGTCTAGCTACCTTATGGGATCCGAGGAAAACTTCTTCCTCAGTCATGTCCAGCAACAACAACTAGATGGTTATGAGGGTATGTAGTCTCAAATCAAACTTAAGATTCATCTTGATCAATATCTACGGTCCTATACAAAACATAGAAAAAAGAAGGGTTTGGCAGGAAGTCCAAACTATCCTTCAAATAAACAAAGGTGAGACAATCATATTAGGTGGAGATTTTAACGCTGATCTAAACAGCAATGAAAAATTTGGTGGATCAAAATACATCTCTCAAGCACAAAAGGAATTTACCCAATGGGTCTCAGATAATAAGTTAATTAACATTGAGACTGTCAATGGTTCTTTCACCTGGAATAACAAGAGGTTAGGCTTCAGCCATATAGCAGAAAAACTAGATAGATTTCTAGTTTCAGGAGAATCAGATAATTTTAATCAACTTTTATCAGCAGAGATTCTCCCAGATGCGGGATTGGATCACTTCCCAATCAGATTAACAATTACCGAAGATTGTAAGCCTAGTAGAAATCCGTTTAAATTTGAATTTATGTGGTTCCAGGAACCGGAACTCATTAATCTTTTAGAGCAATGGTGGCAACAGGCAACAGTGGAAGGATCCAAAATGTATATTTTAGTTACCAAACTCACAATCATAAAAAATAAAGTCTTGGAATGGAACAAGAACAAATTCAATGATATTTTTGAAGAAAAACTCCAAATCGAACAAGATATAGAGAATCTAAACAATTCAGTAATAACCCATGGTATGGATGAAGTGAGCTACTTTAAAGAAAAGGAACTCATGACTAAATACAATGCTATTTTACTTAAAGAAGAAATATACTGGAAAAAAAAATCCAGGGAGACCTGGTTAAAAGAAGGGGACAATAATACTAAATTTTTTCATAAATCAACCAACATTAGAAGAAATATTAATAGGATAGCTAAGATTAAGGATGAAAGGGGTCAACTATCAGAAGACCCCAAAGTCATTGCAGTCCGTATTACTAATTATTATAACTCTCTCCTTAATAACTTGGAAGCAGTTAATCTTCAAGACCAATATGAAATGCTTAAGGCTATACCTAAATTAATTTCAGATGATGATAATATCATGATGAATAGTAAATTTTCTTTGGAAGAAGTCAAGACTGCCTTATTTCAAATGCAACCTGATAAAGCCCCAAGACCAGATGGCTTTCAGGCTGGCTTTTTCCAGAAGTGTTGGCACTTTATGGGAATGGACATTTGGCAAGCTGTGGAAGCTACCAGGAACTTTGGTGCTATCCTTTCAGAAATTAACAACACCTTCGTCTCCCTTATACCCAAAAAGAATGATTGTACTGACCCAGTGGACTTTCATCCTATTTCTCTTTGTAACACTATTTATAAGATATTATCAAAATGTATGGTGAATAGACTTAAAACCCTACTCCCAATCTTAATCTCTGAGGAACAAACAAGATTTGTAGCCAAAAGATCGATCTTAGATGACATTATCATCGCTCAAGAACTTGTTCACACTACGCAAGTGACCAAGGAACCGAGTATGTTTATCAAAATAGATATACAAAAAGCTTATGACAAGGTGGACTGGAGATTCTTATGTAAATTCTTGGAAGCCTTCGGTTTCTACAAGCAATGGATCAACCTCATATTTATATGTATATCTACCCCCAAGATCTCTATCCTCATTAACGGTACCCTAGAAGGCTTTTTTGGGATATCTCGAGGCATCAGACAAGGTGACCCTCTATCACCTTTCCTTTATGTTATCATGGCAGAAGCCCTGGGTAGAACCATCACCAAAAAATAGTTAGAAGGTAAGATTACAGGCTTGAAAGTAGCAAATAATCTACCTTTCGTTACTCACCAATAATTTGCAGATGATACTATCCTACCAAGATCGGCCAACTGTAAAGTGGCCAAGGCCTACAAAGATATCCTTAACTCATACATGAAGGCCTCAGGCCAACAAGTCAATCCTCTAAAGTCAGAAATCTTCTTTTTAAACACCACTCCTGAGCTAGAAAAGAAAATCTGTGATACCCTTGGTTATCAACGGGGTACTTTTCCATGTAAATATCTTGGTATAGCCCTGGATAAAGGACAACACTCCTCCAAACTTTGGCAACAAGTTTTGGCTAAGGTCCAAGAGAAGAAATGCTCTTGGAAAGGTAAGTGGCTTACTAAACCAGGTAGAACTATCATGATTAAATCAGTCTTATCGGCTATTCCCACTTATCATATGTCTATCCTACCCCTCCCGTCTAACATCAAACAGGATCTAGATAATGTAATGCGAGATTTTTATTGGCAAGGCACATCAGAAGTTAAGAAATTGGCCCTAATCAAATGGGATAACTTATGTAAACCTATCTCTATGGGGGGCTTGGGGTTTAAGAACCTAATGTGGAAAAATTGAGCCCTTGGCGCAAAACTGGTTTGGAAACTTGTTAAGGAACCCAATTCTAAGTGGGCTTCAATTTTACTCCACAAGTACATTCCGGGGGTGGATCCAATCAATATTTTTAGAGCACATTCTCATGTCAAGGGTTCGCGAATTTGGAACTTTATTAAGGAATCTATTGGCATCATCAGTAATCATCTCACGTGGGATGTTGGTCTTGGGAATCATGTGTTATTTTGGGAAGACTCCTGGGTAGGATTCCATACGCTAAACAAAGAGGGTTTTTCCCTGAACTTCATTGAAACCTGCAAAGCCACCATGGGTACATACCTTAAAGATTATATTAATCATAACAATGATTATTGTGCAGATTTGACTTCTAGAGGATTACCTTCTAATCAAGAAAGCCAAAAACTACTTAGTATTTTGAAAGACAGAAATATCTCTATTAAAAACAGGCCTAACTCACTTCTATGGGTTGGCTCTAATAATGGGGAATACATAGTTAAAGATGGCTATAAAACCATAATTCAAGAAGAGAAAATGGATAATTTAGACATTCCCCTTAATTTGTGTTGGAACAAAGCCTGTCTACCCAAGGCGGGTATGTTTCTATGGGCCACTCTACAGGATAGAATCTTAGCTTCTGATAGGATTCATAAGGTAGGCTTTGAGGGCCCGTCTAGGTGCCCTTTATGTGAAAGTCAGGAAGAGGATTTGAATCATCTGCTACTAAACTGTACCTTTACCCAAAATTGTTGGAATTGGTTACATCAGTCCCTAGGTTGGAAGTCATCTCTCCCTTCCGATTTGCTAAGCCTCCTTAAAGCTTGGCTAGCCCTATATAAAGACAACCTTTATAAGGATATTTGGACTATATCCCCTTCTATCTTAGTTTGGGAAGTTTGGAAGAAACGCAATCGTAGGATTTTTATTGATCAGAAATTAGACTGGAAAAACATCATCAACAAAATTGAAGCCTTTATCACAG
This sequence comes from Chamaecyparis obtusa, assembly GCA_027943335.1. Classification (NCBI taxonomy): domain Eukaryota; kingdom Viridiplantae; phylum Streptophyta; class Pinopsida; order Cupressales; family Cupressaceae; genus Chamaecyparis; species Chamaecyparis obtusa. The sequence continues at coordinate 126,514 of BSBK01006388.1, read as the reverse complement.
AAAAAATCAATAGCAAACTTCGTGACAACATGTGCTATGAAGATTCATTTAAATCCTGGGACAATAAGATTAGACTTAAATGGCCCTCTTTATGCATACCAAAACTATATGATAGAGGAGGTGCAAGAACAAGAGTAGATAGATCTAACTACTCCTGGGTTCCCCCCGAGGAAGGTTGGGTGAAACTGAATTTTGATGGTGCTTCCAGGGGTAACCCTGGAGTGGCGGGCATAGGTGGTATCATCATAAATTGAAAGGGAGAAGTAATCTTGAAATACGCACACCCCATCAAGCCTACTAAAAATAACATGGTGGAATGCCTTGCAGCACTGGAAGGGCTTAAAATCTGTAAAAACCTCAACTTTTCAAAGCTTGTTATTGAAGGAGACTCTCAAATCATCGTTAACGCTATTTGTACTAAAAAGACCCCCAACTGGATTCTTAATGCTAAGATAGAGGAAATTAATCTTATTCTAGAGTCCTTCCCTGAGGTCTTGGTCAAGCACACTTATCGGGAGGGTAACATTGAGGCAGATTCATTAGCAAATTTAGGTGCCAATGGTGAACATATTATGAAATAATTATTCATCAGCTATGATCTTGGCAGTTCTCCCTCTCTGATATTTTCTTCTAGCAGGTGATTTTCTTTCTGGTATTTGCTAGATGGTTCTTCGACTTTCCTTCCACTTCCACGAGCTTTGTAAGTGCTACTCCTTCTCCCTTCCTCTCCTGCGAATGCCTTTATTCTTCCATGGAGTCTAAATTGAAGATGTTTAGCATGGGTAATTTCAGAGCATTGGCTTTCAGGGGCCTTGTTACCTCAGAGAGATGGAATCAAATCCTGCTTCCTCTCCCTAATTTGGTCAGGAGGGCCTTGGAGAAAGCACTAGGTGAGAATGTTTTCGACAATGACTTCACATTTAGGACCAATGGCAATATCACAGGATTGTTTATTGCAATATCTTATTTGGCTGGCAAAGAGAAGGAAGATATTATTCAAGCAGTGAAATTAATCATTGATAAGCACTTTCTGGTCAGTCTGGGTAATATGGTATTCTCCATTGATAGCTTGCTGACCAGTCCTTTTGTGGAGATTACAATGAGAACTGCCATCCTGAACCTTGCTAGTATTCCTTCTAACCAGAGAATTCCCATGATTGTCTTTAAGAACAAAGAGATTTTTGATGCTCAGTGGCCAAGCATGGAAAGGAATCTGGACTTCCTCTATAAAGAAATTCTTCAAATTAAGCGTGAATCAAGGGAGATTTTGGACTATTGGAGGATTGAGGGATTCATCATCCCCTCCTCCTTGATCGACCTGGAACCTTCAAATCTTCATATCATAGCTCTAGCTATGAAGAGATGTTCCCGCCACTCTAGGAACTCAGAAGTATCTGTAGAAAACATAATAGTGATGAGACAAGTAAATCATACTTGGCTCTGCTCTGCAGTGGATAAAATGAAGGACTAGAGACTCGAAACTAAGCTTTTTGTTACCTGAATATGTACATAACTGATACTTCATAATGTAAATATATGGTGATCTATATACAAGATAGTCAATAATTTGTATCTAGATTATAGATGAAGTTTTCTCAGTTCTGTACATAGGAAGGTAAGTAGATATTTAGTAGGCATCCTAACAACTAGGCTCTGTTTTGGTCTCACTCTATCAGATAGCTTCTCTCTCCGGGAGAACTGTGTAAAGGACCTCTATAATTAATCTATACTTTCTCTTATCCTGTTTAGTGTCTTTATGGAACATGAGCTGGTATCAGTGTATAATGGTTTTCACTACTTTTATTTATGATTTTGCTTGGAAAATGAATCCTTTGCCCAACAAGCTTTTTATAACACTTTGACTCAGGCCATAGACAGTTGGTAAGTAAATATAGAACTACAAACCTTACTCCTCTATATTGCTTCCAGGGTGGTCAATCTCTAGTTGGGCCTTAAAGGTTTAGTCAATTAGCATTTTCGGATTCTATTATGATCAAGCATTTTCAGACACTATTATGAACAAGTATTTAAGGACATTATGTAGCTTTCCAGCTCAGAGCATAATAAGTCATAGGTTATCCAACTTATGTAATGAAGCTCTTGTCATGTCCTTACTTCTTACAATATACAAGGCTCCTTCACTTCATCTATTTTTTGAGCAGCTCTGTGATCAGAAGGTAAATAAATGTTGTTTTCAAACTCAAAAGAATGATTAATGAACAATGTATATTCCCTTTTTCGATCCCATATAAAGACTAATAGGTATAAAATGCATTAATAATTGTGTTTGATCCTTTCATATATGTATCTATATATGTATAAAATTTATATATATAGATACATATATATTTTTTCTTGAGTTCATGCCTTATATTTTATTGATATGTATATCTGAGTCTTCTTGGGTTTTCTCTTTCCCTCTTAGGCATATATATATATATATATATATATATATATATATATATATATATATATATATATATATATATATATATATATATATATATATATATATATATATATATGATTTCAGATGTATTTATGATTTTAGACATGTACATATATTCACAAATTATGGATGACTAGGTAATTAATTTTATTTTCCTTGAAAGCTAGGTTGGTATCCGAATCTAATATGGAGATTAGAACAGAGGCAGGTTAATACTTAAAATGCAAAATGCATAAGTTACTAACATTGACAGGTTATTGAATCTTAATAAGAATGAATAACCAATACATAACGATTAGAGTCAACTCGAAGAGGCAAGATTAACCAAGCAAGGCTCAAGTCCTAATCACGAAAAAGCAGGAAGATCAGAGATTTTGTCTTAATAGCATGACTGGCTTAATCATTGTTTAATAATCAATGTATAACCTTTAGATATTGATTTTTTTTTAAAAATCATATCTCGAGGAAACTCAGGACATGGGTATGCCCAAGAAGGAATGTACAAATCTCGATAAGTATTGAGCCATGGGTATGCCTACGGAAACTATGTATTTAACAAATCTCATCTTTGTACGAGTCATGGGTATGCCCATGTTATTTTTGTATATGGACAGGACCTTTGGTCCCAGGAAAGGATGGAGGTTTTCTCAACCCCGCTCTTTCCTACCAGAGCCTGCAGCGAGCGGGGTCACACTATAAAACAATTATTTATATTAATAAAAAAACTCTTTAGGGCTTCGGCCTTTTATCGATAAAATAAAATAAAAAAAATAAAAAATTAATAGAGAATCGTTCTTTTAAATAAATAAAAAATCCTCTTAAAGCTCTTTGTGATGAAAAAAGGAAAACAAATAATTAAAAATAAATAAAATCCCTTTTCTCTCCACACTTTCTAAAAAATGAGCTTTATTTCCTCTTTTTGGATTTATCCCACATTTCTCTTGAGGATGCATTCTCTTCCACATTTTCCTATATAAGGAGGCCTCTCCTTCTCATTTCAGATCCTAGAATTTTCATGTTATTATTATACTACAGGTTTGGAGAGCAATCTTGGAAGAAGTTTTTGAGCACATTTGGAGCTTGGATATTTGAGACTTCTTTCTTCTTGTCTTCTTCTCTCATGCCTTATGGAAATCCATAGTTTAGATTAATATTTCATTCACATAATAGTTTAAATTCATGTTTCCTTTCATAGATTAACATTGTATAAGCATTCATTTCAATAGAATAGTTTATTTCTTGCATTGTTATCATCTAGACTAGTTTCATTTGCATGCAATAACTTGATGATCATGGAGATTGGCATGCTTTCTATTCATCTTTGAATCTCTCATTTCTTGATGTACTTGCATGGGCATAACTAGCTCAATCTGAGGGCCTCGTATACAAACCCTTGCACTCTAGGAATAGAGAGTTGTGAATTGTTGTTTGAGACCTCATTCTTGAGTGTTCTTGAATGTAATGATTCATAGAAGTGTGACACTTTTATAGCACACATTTTTGGCACCCAACATGGGGCAACCCACTTTTACATGCTAGTTTTGATTATTTTTGGAGCTAACCCCCTTGTGCAGATTTGCTTGGGGACTAAAATTTTAGATTTTCAAAGATTTGATCATATCTCCCAAACGGCTTTGTTTTTTGGTCTAAAATTTTTTTTCAGCTTGGCGACATATTATAAAAGCTCCAATAGAAAATTTAGAATTTTCTGAGGTATTTTCAATTTTTTATAATTTTTTCTTGATTTTTCATAAAAAATTAATTTTTGGCGCAAATTAGCATATTTTTTTTAAAAATTTACATTTTTGGAAAGCTCTTGAAATTATACAGGGGGTCTATTCATTGTGTTTTTAATTTAGAGGTCATATCATAGCTCATTTGGTCAATTTATAAAAGCTGGTCTGTTTTGAAAAAATGGCTCTCTAGGGCACAAATGAAAAGATCTTGTTGAAATTTTGACATTTTTGGAAATCTCTCTATTTTTTTTACAGAGGTCTCTTTTTTGCATTTTGGGTTTAGGGTTCAAATTCATGTGGTATAAGTCCAATCTTGTTGACAAGGTCAAAAATCAAAATTAAAAAAAAAGGGTATTTGATGATTAGCATGCACTTATTTTTCACATGGTTCAATGCATGATGTGAGTTTTCATTTAGATTATTTCCTATTTATTATTGCTCCTAACAATTAATTTTTAGATCTAACCACCTTAGGGTTTGCATAAGCTGAGTATACATTGCATATCTTGTTTGCTTGTTTGCTTGTCTTGTTCATTGGAAGGTTTGTGGCTTGCTTTCATGGAGATGATTAACAAAAAAATAAAAATGAGGTAAAATATACTAAGCACTTTGCTTTGGACTTGAGGTATTTTGTTACATCTCTACAACATTTAGATTTTGGAAATAAGAATGAACCTCTCCTGTGTTTGGCTTGAGTGTTTACATGCTTTCACAGAACACATTTCAATTGATGCTCTTAATGGGAAATGAATGAACATAGATTTGCTTTCATACAAGTTTGTGTAAGTGAATACTTGTGTTTACACCTTAAGTAATTCTTGGTTCCAATATCAAAAATCTCATTGAGTAATTTAGGGCATGGATTCATTCCTTGTTTACATGAAGAGTTAAATGCACCACTTTGTGGACTCACTTCATGTTTATGTGGAAAGTTAAATATTCCATGGTTCAAACCCTTTTGCACTTGTGAGTAGTATTAATAAGCAATCTTAGAGTACTTTTGATTGATCTTTTTAGCTAAATTGGGTTGTTGGACTCGCTTTTTTTAATCACCCATCATTTAGCCCTTTGGATGCAATCCCAACACCATATTTAGGGGATGGGTCTACCTAAAAAAGCGTTAAGTGCTCCACAAATTTTTTCGCATTTTATGCTTTCTTGATCTCATTAGTGTTCTAAGGTGTGGACTCACTTTGATTTTGTGTGAGGATTTAAATGCACCACTTTGTGGACTCACCTCACGTTCACTTGAAGAGTTAAATGTACCACCTTTAGTGCTTTCAAATACTTTTGATAGAGAATTGCTTACTTTATATTTTTAGAAGGCCTACTTGAGGACACATCACCTCAAGGGATGACCTTAACTCCTATGTTTCGGTGGAGTATAAATAGCGAGTGGTGAATCGAAAGACACCTCTCTTGGGAATGAGTTAGATATCGCTCTTGGCTAAGCCTCAAAGAACTTTATACCTTTGAGAAGTGAAGGAGGAGATTTGGGTTACCGTCTCCCCCTGGCTGTGTGATTTCAGATTCTTCTCATCTATGGATTTGGGCCTCACGTACCTTGCGTATATCAAGGAATCCCTTTAGAAGAGCTATGTATAGCCTTGTAGACAACTTGCTAGGATGTTGTTGTGTTTTAAGTGCCTACTAAAACATTCTCAAGAACATACACAAGTAGTTCTTAAGGAGTAGAAATACTAAGTCACTATTCTTGTTCATGTGCAAGGTTTCTTTGCCCCTTGCTCATTGTTTGAAGACAATTTCTTGCTTTAACTCCTTGATTGCTATCTTATGTGCTTGATAAATCTATTGATGTATTTACATGATTTTTTTAAAATAAACAAATCTGAGTTTCCAAGTGATAAAAACTTCAAAGATCTCCACAAAAGTGCTATGGCATGTTGCTCAACATCCAAATAAACTTAAATGGTATAAATTTGCACAAAATGACTCTTGGTCTTCTTTCTTCCATATCTCTCATGTCTTCCTATTCTCCCATTTCCATTCTTCCCCTTCTTCCTAAACTCTTCATGTCTTCTTGATTCTTTCCCTCTTATTTTCTAGTCTATATTCTTCTATTCATCTTTTCTGTCACTTCCATGCTTGACTTCTCCTTTTGCAGAACCATGAATTCTAACTATCTTGTTATGGAACCTCTCTTGAAAATAGATGATCTTGAACTCATTTCTCAATTTGAAAATTTTTATTCCTCTAATGGTTCTTCTAGATATAGCATGGGTGATAAACTTATAGCAAAAATAAAAGAAAAGTCAAATGAATCAAATGCCTTTGCTAGAATCATCCACATGATCATGTCACGATCATCTTCTTCCAAACATTCATCATCATCTAAGTCTTCTCATTCTTCCTCATTATCCAAGTCTTATCATGACTCTTCTAGACATTATTTGCATTCTTCATTATCCAAGTCTTCTTCATCCACTAGGTCTTCTTCTTCCTCTTCTTCACAATCTCTCTCTTCTTCTACTTCTCCCAAGAGTCTTAATTCTCTTCTCAAGACATACCATAATGAGCAACGTGACAAACCTTTTGAAACCTCTATGAAGAGTAACACACCCATCTTTGATGACTATGATGGCTATGACGATGAATCATATAGTGCTACCTATGACACTTCTATTCCTAAGAGTCCTCCTAGTCGTGTGCTCGTGCTTACTGGAAAAAGGGTCGTCGCATTGGATAGATTGTGATGGTGATCTGTATGATTCTAATTTTGAAAGAGACTTTGATGATTTCTGTGAACAATACCTGGATGATACATCTACTTCACTTGAGGAAGAGAAAGCTCAGCATGCTGATTATAAATGTAAATACTATAACAATCTCTCCTCTAGGAACTCTCAAACTGAAAATAAAGATTACACTCTCAAGCAAGATCATGTTAATGATGGACCTTTGTCTTGTGATGGTTCCCTTTCATCCCCTACTTCCTCCAATACCCACACATTTCCTAAAGCTTTCAAGTTTTCCAAATCTGTCACAAATCCTTCATCCAACAAAGATCCTAATACTTTTCATGCAGTTCCCTATAGTTATCCTCAAGGGCTATCTCTTAAAGAAACTCAAGCTAACCTTCACTTGGCTGCAAATACTTTCAATCATGCTAAACCTAAAGAGCCCAAGCCATTATGCGTTATAATGCCAACTTCAGCTAGTCCTTCACCATCTTTTCTAAAGTCTTCCATACAATTCCAACATGCTTCCTTGTCCTTAGAAGTGGCTCCATGTCAAGAGGACTCTAAAAAAGATAAAGAAAAAAAATATAAAGAAAGATCAATATCAAGAACCCTCCATGTCATCCAATTCTTTTCATGATGTCTCTCCTCTGCTTCATGGTTCTTTTGATCCTTTACAGCCTTCCACATCCATTCCACCATGTCTTAAGTCTTGTCCTAAGCAAGATCAAGCTACTACTCACACTATTGAGCTTATTGACAATCAAGATGATACTTCCATTAAGGTTATTAAAAATGGTGTTGTTATTTCCAATGTTAAGCCTATCGAGAATCAAGAGAAAAATTGTATACTTATGCTATTCAAAACTCCTTGTCAAGATCAAAGTCTTTGATCTTCTTGTTCTACCACTCTATGTTTGCTTCCACTTTCTACTCTTCCTAAGTCTTTGCTAGCTTTGAACAATCCTATCAAAGAAGTTTCTCCTATTCAAGATGTTCATGACCCTATTGCAAATCCTAATGCTCACTCTAAAGATGTTAATGTCCTTGGTTGTCACATATATGTTGATGAACATAATGATTATCCTTTTATATTTTCCACATCCATCCTTGGACCTTCTCCACCAATACTAAGGGTTTCATGTCATCCTTCCATTTTGGGACCTTATGTTCCTTCACTTTCCCCTCCTAACTCTCTTAATTCATCATCCATTTTGGGTCCTTACGTCCCTCCATCTCCTATCTTTCCTCAAGATCAACATAGGCTCATACCCTTGAATCCTTTTTATCCACTCACCCAGCTAAACTAGTCATATCCCCATTTTCCTTCCACAAGTCCCAAGTCTTTTGGAAGTAACTTGAATGCTCAATAAAAGAAAAACAAGCAATACAAGAATCCATCAAAAAATAAAGATTACCATCTCTCCTCTAATCGACATGGAGGCATAAAGTTAAAAGAGATATCTAAGAAGAAAACTACAAGACAAGTATGGGTTCTGAAATCCATCATTGAAGATATTCTCTCTAAATCATAAAAAAAAAATGAAAAGCCTAAGGCTATATGGATTCCAAAATCTCTTTTGAAAGAGTCTAGTGTTGAGAAACAAGTGAAGTTGACATTCAGCTTCCAAAGGCTTCCACTTCATCTTCTTCCAAAAATATTCTTCCATTCCATGTGCCTAAACCGCAACCTCTGTTATCCATTCACCATATTCCTTCACGATTCCTCCATCCTCTCACCACCTTTCAAGGTGTGTGTCAACGTTGATCTTGCCTTCCTCTCCAGCTACCCTTTCACAATCCTTCCATTCATTATCCTTCTACCTTCTATCATTTTTCCTCATTTTCCTATTCCTTCTATCTTCGAGCCTCACTCGCTTTACATAAAACCTTATCCTCCATTTTATCCTCCATCTTCCTTTCCCTATCAACATCTTTGAGAATATTATCTTGAATATTTTGCATCCCCTAGTTTAGGAGCATTATCTAAAAAGTTTGCTTTCTTCCAAAAAAGAAATTTTTTTTTAAAAAAATAGAAAAATTCAAAAAGAAAATTAAAAAAATGAAAAAATTGAAAATGTGCCTTGGTGGAAACTTGGAAACAGACGCCTTGGTAGAAAAAGTAAAGAGAAATAAATTTATCCTATGGTGAAAACCACTCTCTTGTGGCGCCTTGGATAAGTACCATGATGAAAACCTGGCAATCAGGCATCATGCGTAGTTTTTCTACATATTTCATCTGTTCCGTCTTCTCTCCTTGATCTTGACAAGGTTGACCTATACATGAACATTTGGCTATCTTGTGAGCTATCTTATGATGATCTTGCTTTCCTTCCATTCATGTTTAGCCTTCATATCTATCTTCCTCCATTCATTTTCACCTATCACTATCATTTTCCCCTTTGGTCTTGATCTCATAAAAAAAGAGTAAAACACGATGCTATGAAGTCTCTTGACATGTCTACTCCTTTGGACTACATCCTTTCCTTATTTTGCATTACAATTTTGTTACTTATCTTATGCTAGCCTTTCATTGCTTGTCCAAATGAGCTTTACATGATAAACTTTCCCTAGCTTGGGTACTCCTAAAGAGTTTGCCCTTGAGGATTTCTTCCCTTCATTCTCCTTTATTCTTTTGTCTTCCATATCTTCCACCAGCTTGCTAATCCCTCTTGTCCTCCACCTTGCTAGACATTGGGACTACACGATGTGATCTTGCTGGGGATTTTGATGCTCATTTTGTGTGGGGGTGTCCATTGTACATGCTTATTGATCTTGAAAAAATATCGAAAAAATTCATATATGATGCTGAAAAAATCTTTAAAATTAGAAAATGTCCTAAAAAAATGATCATCTTAGTGAAAACCTGGCAATAGGCGCTTTGATGTATCTCTAAAAATTTATATATTCCAAAAATACTAAAAAAATCAAAAAATCAAAACAATTGAAAAAGTGCCTTGGTGAAAACTTGGAAACAGGCGCCTTGGTAGCAAAAATACAAAAAAATTATAAAAAGTCCTAAAAAAAATAAAATAAATAAAATATAAAAAAATCTAAGTGGTGAAAACCTAGAAACGGGCGCTACTTGAGGCCTTTGCACCTTTGTTTCTTAGCATGCATCCTCGATGCCTAGCCTTTCTCCATCATGCCTTGTCCTTCTTGCCTTGGTTTGGAATTGGTCTTTGTCTTTGTCTAGGGGTCATAACTATGTTAGCTTTGGTCTCTTGGATGCGTCAGTCTTTAGGACACCACCCCAACTGTGTTCTTCAACACAACCCTTAACATCGAGTGTTTTTCAACACTTATCAGTTTGGTCTTATCTAGTTTTGTCATGAGATTTTACCTGCTTGCAAGCATTTGATCCTTATCCTCGGAACTCAGTATCAGTTAACACACTTCAATTTTTAAACACAACACTTAATGCTTGAGCTATGTCATGATTTTTTCTTTGTGTGCTGATTGTTATTGATTTTCGTTGAGTGTCCTTGTCTAATAAGTCTCTCTGTGATGCATAGCTAGAGGACTTCGGCATGGGGCATGCTTTTATTTTGTTTTCTTCTTGTGGGTGTGGTCTTGAAACTATAGAGTGTCTCTTGTTGTTCCCTCAACACACTTAGGAGATTTGAGACATCATCCTTGACTATTTTTGCGCAATCGTTCTTATGATCATCCTGGCATCTATGTCTTGATGCGAGTGTGGTTTTGCTACATTAAATTGGGTGAGCTAACATTGAAGTCATCTTGACCCTTATGTCTTTGATGCTCATGTTGGAACTTTTCCACATTCCAATCTGATATAAATTGTACTCATATCTTCATAGTTGCACTTGTGACTAGTGATGATTGTGTGATTTTTTGATGTCCGTTAATAATGGCCCAATGATGAAAATAAGTTCCTTACATTCTCTAATGAATGAATAACACAAAATCCTATGTTACAGTTGCTCTATTGCAAGTACACCTTTGCATTTTCATGTAGCTTGCATTGTTAGACCTCATGTTAATTTGCATTTATAGGCTAGATTATGAGTTTGAGAGGGTTTCCTTCATCTTTCTTTTGAAATTTTAATCAACTGTGATCACGTTCTGATCTTCATTTCCTTATCTTCTTTCGTGATCTCAATCGAAATTCTCTATCTTAAACAGTTGGTTGATTTTGGGGCATCTTTTTTCTTGAGGCAAATTCTCTTTCTTCTCTCCATTTCTTTCCATCTCTTCCAAACTTCTATCTCCCATTCGCTTTCACCCCACTTCTTTTCCTCTAATTCAACCTTGGGGCATAACCTTTCATGATTATCTACCTTGGTTTTGTGATTCTTATATCTTTTATTTTACATCAAGAACCTTATCTTTAGTTCAATTTGATCAAATTTATCAATGTACTATTTCTCCTCTATCTCATTTCAATTTTGATCACAATAGGGTAGTACCTATCAAACTTCAATCCTTGATTCAGCTTTATCAAACCTATCAATCAAACCTTTCTTGAGACTTGACAATTACCTATTTACAGGGGTGTTGACTTTGTCTTTTTCAATTAGCTTATCTTTGTCTTCATGTGTTCCCATCCGTTGAACACACATCTGGGTTGTTTTGTGATCCCAAATCGATCTCACATTTCAATTCCATTCTTTGACCACATGTGATCCCAAATTGATCTCACATTAGTCAAAGAGGGGCAAATGTATGCACCTTAAAATGGTCGCCTAGACTTTGGGCCCCATTTATTAATTTATCAATTTTTTGAATCAATGCTTTGCAATTTTTAAATCAATTCTTTGATCAAATCGCAATTAAATCAATAATTCAAATATTTCTAAGGTTCGATCATTTCATCAATAGTTTTGTTTAATTAAAAGAAATATTCTCTTTTAAATAAATAAAATAGGCTTATTTAATTAAAAGAAATATCTTAAATGAAATAATCTTATTTAATTAAAATCCCTTTTAATTGAATGATTTTATCTTATTTAATCAAATATTCCTCTTTTTATTAAATAAAACTTATTTTATTTATTTAAAAGATAATTCCTCTTTTAAATAAATAAAATCTCCACTTAAAGCAAAATCTGTGATGGAAAAGGAAATAAAACAAATAAAAATAAAACAAAAATCTTTTTCCTGATTCTTTCACTAATTTCATCAATAAATTCTATTTAATTAAAAAGAAATATTCTCTCTTGAATAAATAAAAAAACCTTATTTATTTAGAATAATATCTCTCTTTTAATTAAATAATGTTATCTTATTTAATTAATAGAGAATCATTCTTTTAAATAAATAAAAAATCCTCTTAAAGCTCTTTGTGATGAAAAAAAGGAAACAAATAATTAAAAATAAATAAAATCCCTTTTCTCTCCACACTTTCTAAAAAATGAGCTTTATTCTTTTTGGATTTATCCCACATTGCTCTTGAGGATGCATTCTCTTCCACATTTTCCTACATAAGGAGCCCTCTCCTTCTCATTTCAGATCCCAGAATTTTCATGTTATTGTTATACTGCAGGTTTGGAGAGCAATCTTGGAAGAAGCTTTTGAGCACATTTGGATCTTGGATATTTGTGACTTCTTTCTTCTTGTCTTCTTCTCTCATGCCTTATGGCAATCCATAGTTTAGATTAATATTGCATTCACATAATAGTTTAAATTCATGTTTCCTTTCATAGATTAACATTGTATAAGCATTCATTTCAATAGAATAGTTTATTTCTTGCATTGTTATCATCTAGACTAGTTTCATTTGCATGCAATAACTTGATGATTTTGAAGATTAGCATGCTTGCTATTCATCTTTGAATCTCTCATTTCTTGGTGTACTTGCATGGGCATAACTAGGTCAATGTGAGGGCCTCATATACAAACCCTTGCACTCTAGGAATAGAGAGTTGTGAATCATTGTTTGAGACCTCATTCTTGAGTGTTCTTGAATGTAATGATTCACAGAAGTGTGACACTTTTATAACACACAATAGCTTGCTCAAATTTTAAATCTAGTTGCTTTTGGAAAAGCAAGATGGGGCTATAATACCATTTTTATTTATGTGTAGTAATCATGATGACCTATTTTTTCAATCAACCCCTAACATGTAGATGCACTGGCTTAGTTAGAGTTAGTTTAAGGCCTTATCATATAGCTTGTGTTCCGTGCAAGTGAGTTGTCAGGCCTTCTCACTAAAGTGATGTTTTCTTGCTACTTCATGGTGATTCTAGTTAGAAATTAAAAACAAAAACTAATAATGATTATTGTATACATTTAGCTTATAATTTATAAGTTTAGAAGAATCTAGCCCCCAATACCCAGAATGAAAAACAATTTGCTTTATTACTTCGTTGTCTTATGATCCTAATTTTTAAATTTTGCATATTTTAGTTGAAATATAAATTGGTCATAAATATTCTACCTATTCCTAACAAAATGGTATCTTAATGATAAATGTAAATATTACTTCTAGAAGCAATAATGCTACGATACATGAAAGGGGTTTATCTAGTTATAGTTCTCTCTTCTTGTAACCCTATCATTTGCCTGCCTTTTAATTTGATTCTTGATTATTTTACAATAAATTTACTTGAAAATTAAAAGAGGTAAATTTCTATTATAAACATGTTTGCAAGATTTTGGATATCCTTAAAGCCTTGGTCCTTTCAAGAAATTGTTTTACTTTTTTTTATGAAATCAATGAAATTTTAATTCATAGACGACCAATGATTGTGGATGAAATATGCCACAATATTAAAATAACTACAGCATTAGTAGGTTTCAAGAAAATAAAATTTGAAAAACTAAATAATGATCACAAAGAAAAAGTTGAAGAGGAAATGCTAGAGATGCTATGCACATTCTAGATGACACCTCTACAGATTGGGAATCTCATCCTTGAAGAACTGTATAAAATAATTGATCATAAATAGAAGTATGTGATCATGACAGAAAAAAAATGATAAGGGAAAGTACAGTAGCTCACATCATGTCTGATCAATCACCACAACAAATAAAGGTATATATGGAGTAGTAAAGAAATAGGTTTATACCTAAGCTCAGGGCCTATTCCATTTTGAAACATAAGGTTGAATAAGTTGTTGAGAAAATTAAAAGGATGTGGAAGATTATTTGTGGGCTATTAATTGAGAAGAGTCCACAATCATGTGAAGGTACATCCAGCTAAGTCAAACTGGATAATAAGGAAGACATTAATGATTCTCAGAATCAAGAGGAAGAAGAAGGACGAAAGGTAGAAGTAAATGGATCACAATACTTTATCACAATAGAAGATATATATCCATGAGGATACACTAGTCAATACTAATGCATTGACTGAGGAAGACATAAAGAGTCAACTTCTTGATGAGGAAACTTCTGGTCACTCTCTTCCGAGTACCAATCTCGTTCTTATATAGGTACATGATTATATATTCATACTCAAACTACTAAGTACTCTTTTGTAATTTAAAAGTCATGAAAAAGTGTTTTTGCCACTAATGTCAAAGGGGGAGATTGTTGATCCCTAAGTTTTGTTGTCTATTAGTGTCTAGCACTTACTCATTTTCTAGGTAATGTTGGTCAGTCATAACTACGACCAAGCCATCTTTTAAAGGATGAGTTATGTTTAGACTTTTATTTTGTATAGTTACCGAGCAGTAGTTACTACTGATAAAGTCAGAGGTAATTGAGTACTTCAGTAGTCACCAAGTAGTTTATGTTGAGTTGTATAGAAGAGTCAGTGTCGAGCACTAGTATATGAAGAATAGTAAATGTCAAGTATAAGAGACTTCATATGCCGAGCAAGCCAATTTTGACATATGTGTTTGTTATGGCACAAACACCAAGGAAAACCATTTTGGCTAACTTCTATGCACTATCTAATATTTGTTGAGGGAATCATTGAGTTGATTACACCTTGTATTTCTAATCATTAATCTTTATGTAAGGTATGTAACCTATCATGAAAAGGGAATGCTTAAGTGGCATAACTAGAGAATCTAGATTGTTGATCTTGATCTACGAGGCTGATTAGATGTTTATATAAGTTGAGATCTTAACCCTAAAATGATGTATGTTTTGGATAAATGTAATGAAGGAGATCTCATGGACGCAGAATAGAGAAGTTTTTGATATAGGCAGAGATCAGTGAGAGTGAGCGAGCAAAGTAGTGAAGGACAAAACAAAGATATATTTGATTGTGAGATTAGATAAGTATTGGAAAGAGGATATCTGTTATCAGCATTTTCAATGCAAAATAAAAGGATCAGGTACTGATACATTTTAATAGGTGAATCACGGTAAATCACTTAATAGATTAGTCCTAATGGGCTTTCATTTATCTCTTAACTGAGTGCTTACTTAGTTGTAAGTTTCAAATCCTTTAATCAAGGTAGATTTTATAAATCTGTAAGCTCTTAACATGGTAGACCTCTCACAGGGTAGATCATCTGAAGTGATCAAACTTTGTAGCCCTAACAGGAAAACTTTATACCGCAGTAGTGAAGATTTTTCGATGTCATCCCCACCCCAGTTTTACCTTTCAAGAGTTTCTGGGTAACCAAAATATGTGTGTCATGTATTTCATTTCATGGATGAAGTTAGAATATTAGATCTATTTCAGTTTTGAAATTCATGTTTATGATATAAAAGTTGAATTTATGTCAAAGTGATATTAGTAGTGGATATCAAGGAAAACCTTAAGTCCCACTCCAGAGGTAGCTTCATAGAGATGGTCGACAAAAGTTGTTCTCACTTTTTCCGTGAAAGCTAAGAAACACATTAAATTTATTGTTGACACTGCAGAGGATTTTGGTGTGGGGAGACTGGTACTAATGGAATTATATTCCTCATTAATATGCAGAGGATTTTGGAGGTGGATATGTAATGGTTAATAGAAATCTCTTCACTTGTTTTGAGTAAGTTTGAAGAGAAGAACAATAATTATGATCTTAGGTGTGCTACAAAGGAGAAAGTTGAATAGATATTCAGTCACAAAACTGATCAGGGTTATGTAAACAAACTCGTGTGTGATTAATGACAAAGGTGGAAGTTTCTTGTGGAATTCGAGAGAGTTTCTTAGAAAGCATAGGGAGAGGAACTACCAAGTTTTCAACAATTCATAGTGGATGAGATAATCATAGAGAGTATAATTTTCCTAGAGTATTAGAACTTTCTTAGGAACCAAATGGAGTGAACCAAAAGTGTTTCAATAGTTAAAAGTGGATATTAAACCAAAAAAAATTACACGAAAGAGTAAATTTTTGATACCAATCTTGACATTGACGTTCACATTTGTGGGAAAGAGTAGGGAAGAATCATAACTACTTATTTAAATATTATTGGGTACTCGGAAGGCACTACCCTAGAACACAGAGATGAATTTTCCTGTGAAGTTTTAGAGAATTTTCTTACAAACCACATGGAAAAGACCTACTTACAGTGTTTGAAAAGTTAAAAAGTCATTGAGATCAAAGCGACAAGAAAATAATTCCACGAAATAGATGCTTTCTGAAACCAGCCTTGACGTTGACGTCGACAATTGTGTGAAAGAGTAAGGAAGAATCTTAACAACATAGGCTAATATTGACCGTTCACAAATATCAATCTTGCCATTAAATCTTTAAAAAAACCAACGACAACTAGGGGTTTGTTATATAGATTAAGGAGATCCAGTCAAGCTCCCTGAAGGGGGGCATTTTACTTTAACACAAACTGATAAGGAGGGAGTATTGAGTGATTATTACCTCTTAAGCTATTAGTTGTTCTCAAGTCCTAACGAATACAATAAATATCCTGTTAATTTTTAGAATTCTTAGTTTACGAATCTTAAAGTTAGTTGAGTATGTGGTGCATCGTATGCATAATGCACTCACTCATGACTTTTAAGAATTCTTAATTTAACAGTTTTAAAGTTAATTTGATTTCTAAACTGTCAATAGTAAATGTAAGGAACAAGTGTACTGCACAGTCTATTTTTAGGGACTATAATTTCTATACAGAGATAGTTAGTAATGTATTGAGGAGACCTGTAATCCATTCTGAATAAAAGACTTGTGTTTCAAGAATCTACACATCCTAATCTGTAAAGAAAAGTACCAGAAGAGGAAAACAAACCTCTTCTCAATAAAAACAAAATTACGTACTGATCAATGTCTAACAACTATTTGGTATTGTAAACGAGACCAAATCTTACCATCAAGAATCAAGATGTCTAAAAGATCTTAATTAGACTTATGTTTACACTCCAAATATACAATAGCATAGACTGGTGTAACACAATTTCCATCCGAGGAAGGTTTTCAGACTCTTGGTCTTATGTTTACTATTAAAGGACTAGTAACTACATTTTTTCATGAAAAGTAGGTAAATCTATAGGTGATCACTGATGTGTGTAGGGATAAAACGTGTGCTTTTTTCACCAGATTTAATTGATGGCTGGTGACAGCGCATGAGTAGTCTAGTGGAGAATTAGCAGCAGGCAAGATCCAAAAAAATAATGCGTTGGAATAACTATATCCACATTTGGGAAAATTTGTGTCTGGAAAAGAGCAAAAAAAAATACCCGCACGATCGGACCATTGGAAACTAACAAAGATGAGATTCACGTGACTCAAATTCCACATCCTCGAATAAATGAAATGAGACCACCAAGAAAGTGTCACAACTAATTTGAGGTGAACTAATTTGATGCAGGTAGAAATTGGATGGCTAGATAATTCGAGGGATTTAAGTTATTTCAGGGCTATAAAGAGATCTGGATCAATATATCGAATAAATTAAAGAGATCTGAGGAGTCCCTAAACAAGTATAAGTAACATGATAGAAACAGGGTACAAAACTGAACAAGAGGACACAGGCATCCGTGACCGTAATGGTTGATCTCCTTAAATCAGATCCAGGGTTGGCTCACCAAGGAAAATTATTGGTTATAAGACCACATTCCTTTATTGGAGATAATATGGATCAATAATTTAATGTTGGCTTAAAAACAGGGATTTTCTTTTCTGGTAGCCTGGAAGGGATGTTACATTCGTTGATCTACTTTGATTATATTGTTCTATATATTCAGTCGGCTATAATCAACTTTAGCAAATAGTTTAACAGGTTGAAGTAGAAAGATGACGCTAATTTTGAATTATACAAACAGTTTGTCGCCTAAACGAATGGCTAATATAATAACCAAACCTCTGAAAAAAAGTTCTACTTTGTTTGAAAACAGGGATGCAAATTACTGACCCTAAGTCTTCCGCCCTTGTCCACCCAGAAAGAGAAGAGATTTGATGAAGAGCACTCTTCCATTCCTCGATAGTTTTCTCATCCTGCTGATCTAAATGCCTGTAATGTTTCTTGAATGCCTCGGCAAATGGACCCCCCTGTCTTTGAGGGTAGCGAACATCACAGGGTTCCACATCATAAAACAGGGGAATGATGAAGCCATTGGATCTGCACATCTGAGCCGCCTCCTTTAGACACCAAGTTGATTCTGCATAGTGCTGAGAAAATATCAGGATAAAAATGTCAGATGTCTCAATGGCATTTTGCAAGCTGGATTCAATCATTTTGCCTTTCCCCAATTCTTCGCTGTCGAGGAAAACCCTAAGTCCCGCCCCAGAGAGAGCTTCGTAGAGATGGTCGACAAAAGTTGTTCTCACATCTTTTCCACGAAAGCTGAGAAACACATTAAATTTGTTGTTGACACTGCAGAGGATTTTGGTTGGGGGAGGCCGATATTGATTGAACACTTCGTTGAGATTGCAGAGGACTTTGGAGGTGGACGCCTGATACTGAACAAAGATCTCCATCAGTTGTTCTGAATAGGTTGGAAGAGCTTAACAATAAATATGATCTTAGGCGTGCCACAAAAGAGAAAGCCGAATAGACATGCACCTGCAGTCGCAAAACTGATCATGGGTAATATAAACAAAGTCGAATGTGGGTAACGAGAGAGGATTGAAGTTTTTTGTGCACTTCTTAAGAATTTCTTAGAAACCCTAAGGAGAGAAACTACCAAGGTTCAATAGTTCAAAGTGGATGAGATAAATAAAGTCGAATGCCGTAAAAACACCGAGTGGGGAATTTTCCTGTGAAGTTTTACAGAATTTTCCGTTTTTGAACACTTAAAAGTCGGTGAGATCGACGCGGACAGAAAATGATTACGCGGAAGAATTGCTTTTGGAAAGCAGTCTTGACGTTGATGTAGGAATTTTCCTGCGAAATTTGAGAGCATTTCTTAGATACAATATGGAGAGGACCCATCGAATTTGAAGAGTTCAAAGTCGGTGAGATCCACGTCTCGCGTGAAAGAGTGAAGAAGAATCTTAACTCCTTATTTAAACATTATTGCTCACTCGGAAGGTACTATCCTATAACTTTTTTTAATCTCCTTTTCTACCAAAATATTTACACGTAGAAAGCAGAGGATTTCAGCTGTCGAGGATAGGATTTCAACTGCTAAACACATTTAGTCTTGTGGAAGTTCCACGGTAAAGTCATTCGACAAATTTTTGGGATAGAATAAAAGAATTGGAAGTTCGAAATAAGAGTGCGTAGATTCTCTGAACAAGTTAAATGGTAAAATTAGAACGATGGATAGAATGTCGGAGTGTTTGGTAGCAAAAGTAGTGTCAAACGAGGGTGTCTTCTTCCTTCTTGTTTGAGCTATAGATTAATAAGTTAGAAGAATGGTTAAACAAGGCTAGTGGAGAGGAATTTTGATTGACTAATTATGTAATAAAGTTATTTGTATACATAAACGATTCTATTTTAATTTTTAAAATGGCTCATGGTTTGAGGAATATTTGATATACTTGAAACTTTTTTTCATGAGGCTCTGAAGCAAGTGAACACTAGAAATCCCAAAGTAATGGTCTTTTCTTTGCAAAAAAAAAAAGACAACATATTTTTGATTTTGTAGGCAATCCATTAGAGATGGCAAATACATACAAATACAATGGGATCGGTTTTTCACAAAAAAACTCAATTGAGAAACGTGTAGAGAAAAAGGAATTCAAGGAGCGAGGTTGGAAAGTGTTATATTCTCTACAAAATAGATGTAAGAATGTAGAGTTATGCGATTGGAAAACCATGAAAATGCGTTTTGGTTTATTGGTCACCTTAGTGATCCTCTACAAGTGTGAAATTCAAGGTAGCACCATGTTAAATTCAAAATGGAGGCAAGTAGAAAGAATTCAAAAAACATCTAGTCACCATTAGTCTTAAAATTAAAACCATTGTCATGTGTGAGATCTTATTGTAAGAAACTAGCAGCTTCCCTTTAGAAGCATTAGCAATGGTCTATTTGTTAAGTTACTAAAAGAAGGCTCAAAATATGGGAAACCAGTGTTCACCTAAAATGTTTTTTTTGATGAAACACTAGATAGAAGGAAGAGCACAATGATGAAGAAAACAACAAATGGATGAAGAAATCAATCTAAATATACAATATCCAAATACTAATGGAAAAGTAAAAGAATTTATGATGGAGAAATTCAAGAGTATCATATGGCCAAATCAAAATGGACATAAAAAAGTCTATTATACCAAAGAATTCAATCTTGCGAGAGATAATGACGAAAAACCCTACATAGGAACAAAGATATAATGAAGAGCAAAAATGTTGATCTAGCTCAACTAAGAACTATTTCTCATAAAATGGTGTGAAACATGTAGATGGATGATACCTAAAGAAACATGGGAAAAGAGAATATGCATATTTTGCAACATGAGACTAGTAGCTCGATAGAGTGACATTTTATCATGGAGTGCACAGTGTACTATGATATTTGTTCTAGCTATGTGGATATTTAAAAGAAAACAATTCAAGTACTTTATTTAAGGAAACACAACCAGACAAAACAACAAACCTATTGATCAAAACGCATAGTAGAGAGGAAGATATAAAGGGGAAATTAGAAATTGTCTAAATATTTGGTGCCCTATTTTAGAGTGTGTTATTTTTGGCTCACATAGGTTTCTTCGGCCTTGCAAACATTATCAAAATCATTCATTTGGTCAATGGATTAATGTGGTGCAAGAATTGTGACACACTAACAATCATTGGAGGAGAAGGATATTGAAGATGTGGAAGATCAACTATTGTGTTGTCATTGATGCCAACCCTAATTGTTGTGTTGTCATTAATATCTCATATGTAGTTCTGTGTAGAAATATTGTTGAGCTATGATCAAGAGCCTTGTTTCTTGTCAACAATAATGATATCATATTAAAATGAGGATTAAAAGCACTAAAATAATATTTATAAGCATTAAGATGAGGATCAAATGCATTGTGATGATGTGAGTATGTTAGAATTTGTTGTTATACCTTGCTTTCTATTCCTAAGATTGGAATCAGTGCTTCAAGGATGTTTTGGTCTTTGCAGTTTGGTGAAGTGTAAAAATGTAGGAAGATGTTTTGAAGGTAGTCAAGGAGAATGCTCCACATTTATTTGTTCTTTAAAATATGTTCTTGTGGGACTACTAAGGGCATAGCTTGATTGGCGGGAGCTTCTTGTTATGAAGCAGAAGGTCACAAGGTCCAATCTCCCCCATCCCATGTGGTACCAAAGGACGTGTCACACTAATGTTATCAGTCATGTTTAAAAGTTTGTCTAGTGCAGTCCAATTTATAGGGGGTTTTTTACCTAATCCATATAGTCTTAGAAAAAAGATATGTGCTTGTAGTTTGGGATTTATCATGTATGTGATTTGGACCATGCACTCCTATCTTCTCAGGCATATGGTGTTGTCACAAATGTTCTTGGGGTAAATCAAGTATGTTTACAATTTGGTTTCTTGTGAGGGCTGGTCCAAAAAATACTCTTCATTTCTTTGCATTGTTTTTTTCTCTTGTGGCTTTGTTTAGTACAATAATAATTAATAGGGGAGAGATAGAATATGTGGACAAGTAATTACTTCTCCATTTCATGAATTGCACATTAGGAAGGAAGAATGCTCCAAATAGGCTCAAGAGGTAACTCAAACTCTAAATAGGGGACAAGGTTTTCCCTTCACTAAATAATTTAATTGAAATGAAATAGGAATGATTATGTAATTTAATAGATCTATTAGAGAAGTTACTAAAAAGATAATCAAAATAGACTAATATAAATTCATATTAAGTTGATACTGATAGAAATAGAAATTAGAAGAAAAAATTGATCTGCTCCAAAAATTTTAATTAAAAATGGCAATTAGGAAAGCTCAAAAATTTGATCTGTACCCAGAGATAAATTGGAAACTCAATCTATTCCTAGCACTTTTAGACAAAAATGTTATGGAATCTGCAATTGTTCTTGTACTGCCTGATCTAAAATCATAGCTCTGTAACCTATTCTTGCACACAAAATAATGGGGAAATGATTGGGAAAAAGTATTTTCCTTGATCAAACCTCTATTTAGGAATCAACATTGAAATATGATAGAAATTGTGTAAAGAAAATAATTTTAAAAAGGCAAATTGTTGATTTACCTTGCGTAAACCCTCATAAACAGATGTAGAAATAGCTAAAATCCATGAAGATGCTTGAATGCACATGGAATCCAAAGAGTTAACCTTGGAATGTGATGTAGGATCAAGGATGCCCTCACAAATGCATAGATCTACGATTGCCACTCCAAGATCTAGAGTATATATATATTATTGATAACCACATGTAAAGAAGGTGAGAGAAGAGGATAAATGAATGGATCTTCTTTCTTGATTGATAATTCATCTACTTGGTCATCATGGGAGAGAAACTTGCGTTAATTGGAGAATATTTCTATTGACTTGATAGATCTTGAAGAAAATGGATACTTGGAGATCTTGAATTGGTTGCTTGCCTTCAAATCTTGAATCCAAATCCTTGATTACTCTTTGATTTCTTGCACTTTGTGGATAGATATATTGTACTTGATTGATTCATCAATCGAAAGTTGATTATTTTTGAATGAGGGAAGAGGAGACCCTTTAATACTTTAATCCCTTAATTCAAGATTCAAATTTGATCTAGGTTGATCACAATTGAAAAAATTAGAAGAAGACCCTGACATCAGGCTCTGGGCAAAATTTGGGCCCAAAACCCTAGGTTAGATCTCCTTGGTGATGTGTCCTAGGGACAAATCACATTGGCAATGTTTCCTAGGGATATATTGCATTGGCGATGTGTGCTAGGTAAAACATGCTCAAATATCATGGGGAGAACGAGGATATTGAATAGGTACTAGAGAAGAAAAGACTGATCACTGGAATCAAGCATAATGGACATTCAGACCTTGAAATTATTGAAATGAGGCCTAATAGGTCCTAAAGCAACCAATCGTAGGTCGTAATTTTTTAGGACTATACATTTGGCCCCCACTTTAGTGGGAGTATGAGACGAACTCATGCTCATGGTAAAGTAGATCAATGCATAAGAACAATCTCATCAAGGTCAAGGATACAAAGAAACATCAAGCCCCTAAGTGACTTAAGTTTTCATCAAATCCAAAACTAAGATAAGAGAGGAATCAAGTTCAGAAAAGAGAAGAAAGAAAGAAAAAAAAGAGGAGTGTGATCACTAGCCTAGTAAGAAATTATCTCACTATGGACCAAACAAAGGAAGAGCTACAAAAAATGGAATTGAAAGGTCTATCAAGTTATGTTATGCTATTCAATCTATCAAAAAGTATCAATCCTTAAGGAAACAATTGTCTTCATTAAGGGATCAGACAAAGGAATGATCAGGCCTAAGGAAAGTATTGTCTCCTTATTGATCAAAGAAAACTGATTGGACCTAAGGAAATCATTCTCTCCTTAGGGATCAAAGAAAAGATATCACTCCTAAGGAAAACATTGTCTCCTTAGGGATCAAAGAAGGAGGATTAGCTCATATGGAAATCCTTGTCTCCATTAATGGATCCAATAAAAAGGATAAAAATTGTTGGAAATCTATTTGGGAAAGTGAGATACTGAGAGGGGGGGGGTGAATTGGATATCAACCAATTTATAAATTTTGACATAAACAAACTTGCATAGCATTAGAATCAAACTTAACACTATAACAAATCTAATATCCTAATCATCATCCATGAAAATAAACATAACACAATAATTTTGGTTACCTAGAAACCCTTGAAAGGTAAAACTGGGGTGGGGATGACACCCACAAATCTTCACTACTATAGTATTAAAGTTTTCATGTTAGGGCTACAAGTTTGATCATAAAAGATGATCTACCCTATGAGGGGTCTGCCCTGTTAAGAGATTTGAGAATTATACAATCTACCTTGCAAAAGGATTTAAAACTTACAACTAAGTAAGCACTTGGTTAAGAGATTTACTAAGGTCTGTCAAAACCACTCTGTTAAGAGATTTACCTTGATTCACCAGTTAGAATGTCTCATTACCTAATCCTTCAATTTGAATTGTGATACTAATTATAGATCTTCTCCTTACAACATAGATTTTATCTCCTCTATCAAATATGTCTTTGTTCTATCCTTCATTGTTTTTCTCGGTCACTGTTATGTTTTTGATAAAAAGCACTTGTATGCTTTACAAGTATGAGATCTCCTTCATACTCATGCTCCTCTCATAATTCATTTTAGGGTTTGGATCTCATCTTATATAAACAATTAATTATCTCAAAGATTTAAGATCTATGATTTGAATTGTCTACTTTTGCCACTTAACCTTTCCCTAATTCTGATTGGTTCCATGAATTATATAGGGATTAATGATTACAATTCTAAAGAATAATCACCTCTGTGATTTCCTCTATCAATAACAAATATTATGTAGATGTTGGCCAAAATGGTTTACCTAAGTGTTTGTGCCATAAAAAACACATATGTCAACTTTGGCTTACTCGGCATTCGATATCTCTGGAACTTAGCACTTACTGTTCTTCATACCCTATTGCTTGGCATTGACATCTTTACATAACTTGGCATAAACTGACTTGGCTAATACTTAAGTACTCGATGACCATTGTCTTACATGACAATAACTTCTGCTCAGTAAATGTACAATATACATGACTTAGCTTATACATGATGACTCGGTCACAGTGATGACCGACCAACATTGCCTAGAAAATGACTAAGTGTAAGACACTAATAGACAACAAAACTTAGGGATCAACAATCTCCCCCTTTGACATTAGTGGCAAAAACACTTTGTCATGACATTTTCATTACATTTACAAGAATACTTAGTACTAACAAAAATTTTTATAGAATACTCCCCCTAAGACTTAACTTGGTCTTTAAAAAAATTTACATATATACATAAGACTCCTTATTTGACATACAATCAAATATATATAGATTTGCAAAACTAGTATGTCATACTATTTGTCCACTGTGTCTGTATTTGCTTTCTTCTTTCTGATAGTTGACATATATTTGATATTTCATATTCATATCCATTTCATGTTATTTCCCCCTTGTTTTGTCACTGCAAGTTCTTGGAGTGCATGATGATTTTGAAATTCTTTTCCAAGAATGGTTTGTGAAGCTGCATTAGCATTCCTAATGCATTGTCCCAATCCAATGTTACAGAATTCAAAAACTTGGACTTAATTTCTATCTTAGTAGCTAGCTCAACTAGGCTCTCGATAATGGAAAGATGAGGATCTTTCTAAACTAACTCCTTTGCTGTGACTAACTCCCTTTGCATAGTGTCAAGATGAGGTGTCAACATTATTTGAATAGAGATTAGTCTAGCCCTTATTTTACCATCATTAGCCACTAACTTGGCTAATCTACCTTGGGCATGTAATAATCTAGTAAAATGCATAGAGCTAGAACTTTCATCCATGCTCAGTGAGTGACCTATAGACTTGAGATCTAGTTGTAGTTTGTCTATCAAATCTTGATTATCCTTTGTAAAAACTTCTACATTGCATAACTTCTTGTACAAAGAATAGGAATTTTGTACAACTTCTTTTAAAGGTTTTATTAAGTTAGAGAGCTCTACCTATTTCACTACAATGTCCGCAGAGACCTTATTGATTACCTTGGTCTTGAATTTCCTTTTTGACCACTACAACAACTTGTCAATGGCCTCGCTTTTAGCATCATTCACTTTCTTGACAATATGGGAAAGTTTCTCTAGAATAGGGTCAAATTCATTGACATCATTCATCTCAAAAGAATCTATGAAAATATCTTTTATCTCATGTAGTACCTACTTTTTCTGATGTTTCCTTCTCATCTCTTCCTATTTAATCTTCTTCTTCAGTAGATGTTGTAAGATTTACATTTTTTCATAGGTTAATTTATCAGTGTTCCACTTAGGAATCACTATAACTTTTTTGAGTGTCACCTGTGTAGTAGGAGATTTCTCCTTCTTCTTTTGTGACTTCTTCCTAGGTGTGTTCCCACTTGGCATCTGTATGAGATCTTTTATTGCCTCTAGTTCCTTAGGCTCTTGATCTCCCTTCTCTTTCTCTTTCTCCATCTTTTCCTTTTCCTTCTCCTCTACATGATGACTCACTATTACCAAAGCAAACTATTTTTCTTGCTCTTTACTTGTCTCCTCGGTAGATGTAGGCTTTGGTGTGATTGTCAACTTGTCATGTTCCTTAGCATTAGTACTTAGTGAGACTAGTTGATCAATTGTGACAATATGTGGGTTTTTCATTTCTTCCTTATCTGGCTCGAAACTACCTTAGCCTGAACTAGTTTTCTTTTCTCTGATGCAGGGGTCTTCTTTTGTGGTTTGACAACTATAAAAGTGGAAGTTGCTCTAGTTCTTGGCCTAAGTACTAGTGAGGAAATGGGCTTAGGTTTATGTACTTGCTTCTTGGTAGGCTCAGAAATTGATGCCTTCTTTCCTTTCTTCACTATCACAATCTTATCTTCTTCACTTTCTTCTGCCTCACTAGACTTGTCCTCTCCTAATCCCCGAGTCAATGCAAGAGGTGCATCTTCCTCTTCTCCTCCTAACATTTTCTCTATGTTTTTCACTATCCTCTTTCTTTTCCCCTCCATGGTAGAAAATTTTAATCACATAATTATCTTAGCCTTAGCTTCTTCATATGTTCCCAAATGTGTGGCCTTCTTGTCAACTTCTTCAACTAATAGGGTTGTGATTGTTATTGTTGTCTCATCTATATTTACTTCATAAGGTAATGGCCTTAGCCATGATACCCTCGGTATGATTGCTTGTGCATATTTGAAATCTGTATCAACTAGAATACATATATCTTTGTAGTACTTTTCTACTAATGATACAAGAATCCTGCTTCTTTTCCTCATTTTCTTCTTGAAATCAACAAAATAACTATCCATTATACTCTCAAAGTTCTCACCCATCTAATCAACAAACTCACTAATCTATAATGTGACAGGACTATTCTTATCCCATTCTACATCCCCAATAGTAGGAAAACTATTATGTATGTAGAAAAATAGATAGACAAGTAAAGAACCAAACTTACACATAGAATTATTTTCTTTCCAGATGGATGTAAGGTTCTCGACAAGCTATGTCAATTGGAGCTTGACAAGGTCATATGTATGATCCTTCTTTACTATCTTCCAAGCTTGGTCCACTGGCGTGCATGGGACACTATCCAACAAACTAGACTGATAAAACTTATGAGCTATCTCCCTCACTACAAAATTGATTTCTAGGTTCGTGATAGTTGAAATAGTCATTCCTCATTTGTTCCACACTACCTGGGTGTTATCTTGAGTTTCCTCTTTACTCTAACATCTCATTGTCTTCTTTTTGGTGAGTCTGGGGTATCCAGTTACCCGGTGAATCATTTCTTTGGTAATTTGGACCGGTACATCCTCTAACCAAATCTTCATGTCATGTACTCGGCTCAGTAAAATCTTGATCCATTCAACTTTAAAATTTTGCAAAAAATTGAGAGCATGCACTAACCCTTGCTCAGAAACCTTTTGGTGTTCAAGCTTCAACACCCCATTACTACACAGTTTATCATATGCCTCCCTGAGCTCATAATCTTTGATTTCCCCGATCTTACACATCTAGCATGATCAAATTTCATTAATCATAAAAACCTTATGAGGAATAAATGATAGGGCTCCAGTTAAATCTCCCATAATCACACTCTCTAGAATGGCTTGGAACTTTTGTGGCTTGCATGCATCATTACGTACCAGTTGAACAATAAAAAATTCCTTCCCTTGCTTCTTAACTATAGCTGATGATGAAGATGCAATTGTAATACCCCAAAATTGGCACCTTATAATTTCAACCAATTTTGGTGCATTTTCTTCAATTTCACATCATTAAAGTCCTACTTTGCTAGGCAATTTTCTCTCTCCTACCTGACTTTATTTGAATCGATGTCAATTGTAAAAACCCTAAATTGCATTAATCTCACACTATAATTAATTCCTAAGTATTCAAATTTATTAGCTAAATAATCCCTATGATAAATTAATTTAATTCTAAAGTCCTAAGTGCTTTAAATTAAATTAAAATCCAACCCCTTTAGCTAATATACATAAAAAAGAATTAATAATTACTTGGTTATTTGGATGGACGCCTTTATTTGAATTAATAATTCAAATTATTCGTAGGGTCACCCATGTGGCAATAATGCATCCTTTTAATTAAGTAATTCCTCAATATTTCTCTCAATTGGGAAATGTAGAGTTAGCTGTTTCATTTCAAGAACCTCTTCATTCCCTTCCCAGGCTTGTCTATTTAATGGACATTCTTCTTCATTCAAAAGAGAGCAATTTTGAGAGCACATAAACTATAGAGAAATTTCATCTCAATTATCTTCATATTTTTAAGCTTTTATTGCATAACTAGCTTAATTCTCATTTTAGTGTTAATTGCAATCTCATATTAGATTAATTTGCTTATTGGTATTAGCTTAATTTGCACATTCCTTCAAGTTCTTAAATTAATTGCATCTTCATTCTTAGATTTGAATTACATATTCATCTTAGCTTAATTGTACTTTTCTTATTTTTTTCAAGCTTTCAAATCCTCCGTATTAGCTTGGTCTTTTGGTTGTTGGCTCTCATTCTGAGAGTGATTCATACACCCCAGTTAATTAGGAGGCAACATGTTGAATCGATAGAGTCTTATGAATTGATTAATTCATACTCATTTTTAGGATTTGATGATCAAGCAATGACCATGTTGTGTATGTGGTTGGAATAGAGCTCCAAGTTTAACTACACACAGTCTGGCGCCAATTGTGGGGCCGAAAATTTGATTTCTGGCCTCATCAATCTCAAACAATTTTTTTGAATTTTGCAATTTGTTGTACATCCATAATTCTTTGTGTATGGAAGTTCATGCAATATTTCTAAGTGTACTGTGTGAATTTTTTCTCCTTGTAGCATTCTCTGATGTGAAATAGTACTTTCTTGCGCAGTCCCTAGTACTTTCTCACACACAGTGCTACACTTCCTCACGTGAAGTTTCATTGTCAAGCATTTAATTTTTCCAGATTCTGTAATTTTCTATTGTTTTTTCCTGACATCTACTCTTTGTTATTGATCTTATATTGCTGATTTTTGTCACAGCATAACAGTGGTCTGTAGGCTACTAGTCAAAGATCATCAAAACCTTCTAACAATTTGCTTGCCGGATAGTTGTCGAAGATCAATCTAAAAATGTTGTGTTTGTTTTCTTGCTTTCATTCACATAGCATAATCAGGGCTCTGTTAAAATTTCTTAAGGGTCCTGATAGAAAAGTAGAGGAAAAGGCTCTTCATTACATGGAAGTGATGCCTACGGATGAAACTGAGACCCAGATGTTGCTAGAATGATGGATACCTGGGGAAGCAGAGAAAGGTAGTGAATCTTTAGCACTTCTACTTGTTAGGGGACTATGCTCTTCTCTCTTTGAGAGAATTAGAAACCCAAAAGCTTGTAGATTTGGTGGAGTGAAACTAGCTCAGTGATGAATAATGTCTTGTGTGTTTGGGTAAGGTGAAAGGTAGAGAAGTATGGTCTTCTCTCTTTGAGAGAATCAAAAAATTTAACCCTTGAATCCAAACCAAGTCAAGTGTCACCTTTAGAGGGCCTGCCGAAAGTTGAACCTTTGGGAATGACCCAAGTGAGTACGCACCTATCACCGGTGATTCCACCTCACTATAATAAAGAATGCTTTGTTGAGTCTAAACACTTCAAACCCATGGTAACTTCCTTCTCATGATTTTGACTATCATCTTGAGAAGGCCTTTTCTTTTGTAATGAGTGGTGCTGCTCCTAGCCCTTCTTATGAGGGTGTATGACTTTCAAGTGTTGGTGTGGCTACAAGGCCCTAGCATTGTATTAGGGGCACCAAAGGTTATTGCGAATGGAATCCCTAATTATTTTCCTACCTGAATCACCTCCAAAAGGATTCATTATCTTTGCGCAAGGAGGGGGAAGAATCTCTCCAATAGATTCCCACCATAGGCATGCACCTGGATGTTTGAAGGTGGTATATGACACTGGCCCCTACCTCATGGGTAACCTTTGAACATATACTATTGATTCCTTAGAAACACCAAAAACACGGGTGCCATCTAGGGGGTGACACGGCTGTGTGAGGTGCACACATGCACGTAAGCAATGGGGCAAAGGTTTTCTCTTCTCACCATTTTTTTGTAGGGATAACTATGTGTTTGTTATTGAGTCTTAAAACTTATCCATCATGACTAAACAAAGACTCCCATGATACTACCAAGTTGCTTTGTCCTTGGTAGGTCTATTTGTGACTACTTCTTGTGTCACCATTGCTTGATCAAAACTTTGTGATTGTAAATGAATGATTGAAACCTTCAAACTGAGATTGTTGATTAAACTATCCTTCAAAGTTGTCTAGAAACTAGATTTCTTGTCTGAGAACCATTTATGTTGTGTCCCAAAACCTATCTTTTATCTCAAAATTTGCATTAACACTATCGAACACTAAACTTTTCCTGTGTGACATTTCAGAGATTGAGCATTTCCTCATGCAAGATTTCATTCTCTCGCACATAGCCTGGCACTTCCTTGCATGACCCTGCACTTTCTCATGCGAACTTGTACCTAGATTTAAAAAATAGTGACAAATTTTCCATTGAATGGTGATTTTTCTATCTGAGCTACTTTCTCTTTGAGGTCTGTTTATCTATTTTCTTGTTGCTCACTATAAAAAACTTAGTGTATCGAGCTAAGAACTAATTGATTATTTCTTTGATTCATTTTATCTCTCTTTTGTTTACCTGATCTCTTTATGCTTTTGTGCCTCGCATTGTGATAGTCTTATCTCAGATGTTCTAGCCACTCTCTTGATGACTCGTACCAGGTCCATCTCGCATATTGGTTATTCTAGCCATTTATCTCCTTTTCGTTATTCTAGAGATAGAAAACTAGCTTTATCCTGAGTCTTCTCTCATCGCATCTTCATGTATGACTGTCATGACTAGAAGTGGAAAAACTTTCCCTATTCAGAATACTAATCAAGGTAGAGAAAAACCTCGTAATCAAGAAATAGATCATCCTGAACCTATCGCAAAATCTAAGCATTGTGGGGGATCCTCGAATTCTTCTTCATTGAGTACTTTGACAAGTAGTCCATCTCAACCATCACCTCCAATGTTCCAAGAGTGTTTTAATCTATTGCTTGAAGCGCAACCTAGTTTCTCATTTCAAGAACAAGATACTCATTCTTCCAAGGCAACTGATTGTTTAACAACATTGGAAGACCACTTCCTCAGACTGCTCCTATTATTGAGCCTATTGATACTACCAACGATATCTTCTCATATGAAGCTATTAATCCTTTTGATCCTGTTAGAGCTCCAAAAGTTACCTTAGCCATGCCCTTTCGACATTGTTCATATCATTTCTCTGAGTCTTCGTGCACAGTGCAATCCCATGTTAACAAGATGGGAGATCCTTTTGACTTTCAACCAGGCAAGTACTACAAAAATCAAGGCCAATCTCAGAACAACCAGTATTACAGTCAATCTTCTAATGACCAACGTCATCCTCAACCACAAAATGAGCAACATCATGGTCAATCTCAACATGACCAAAATTAGTCTCACAATGATGATCAATCTCGAAACAAAACTCAAGGTGATTAACAACCATATATCTATTGCCCTCCTCCATTCAACCAAAACCAAGATGATCAACAACAAGATCAAATTTTGAGCATTTATGAGATCCTTTGCAATGATGATGATGTTGAGATAACTTTGAATGATGTGGCTACTTCTAAAGCTAATAAGAGTCTTATCAAAATGATGGAGATTCTCCTTTGAGAGGAAAAGGAGAAGTACTTACTTGAGTTGGCACAATGAGGGGCCAAGTTACCCCCAAATTTTCAAGCTGAAACACTTGTAGCTAAGGAAGAAGAGACCGAAACTGTGAAGCTACAAAAGATTATTCAAAGTATGCAAGATAAAATTAGCTAGCTTGCGAAGGAAAAGGATTATCCCACACAACAATTCACAATAGATAGCATATGCCCTTTTCTATTTGACAAGAGTCTTCATATGCCTCCTTTTCCCAAGGGAGTGGAGTTGCCCAAATATGACAAGTACATGAGTACGACTGATCCCCAAGACCATCTGAGGGAGTTTGGTGCTTTTTCCATAGATTTTATGCATGATCAGACCTATCTTATGTGACTCTTTCCCCATAGCTTGGGTGGGCAGTTATGGAATGGTTCTATCGATTACTCCTTGGCATTAAGACTTTTGATGAGATTGCTAATCTATTTCTCCAACATTATTCACATAAAATTCAACACCCTATCAACATTTGTGATCCATATAATCTAAAATAGCAATAGGGGGAGCCTTTCTTGTCCTTTCTCCAAAGATGGAGACAACTTTGCATGAAGTTTCCTCACAAATTTCCTAAGTCAGAGAAACTTGACATCTTTTTGGACAATCTTATCCCAAATTTTGGATATCAAGTACAACTACAAGGTCCTCTCACTTTTGACAACATGATCAAACAAGCTATGAGGATAGAGGCCTTTATGGTTAAGAAAGTAGAATTAACTTTGAAGATTGACAATAAACAAGGGTTGTCCTCAAACAATGATAAAGGAAAGGCTGTCAACAAGAACAAAGATGTTTTGAGTGATGGAGTAGTTGATAATGTCACCGTGAAACCTCCAAAGTCTATTTTTAATCTTACTTCCAATATACAAGCGGCTAAGGCTATTGAAAAGACCATAGCGGACAATCAACAAACCTCAAGATTTTCCAAGAACAAACCTTGGGCCTCTCGACCCAAGCATGATTTTACTCCTTTGGGAGAGCCTTTTGATGTGGTCTATAGAACTCTTATACAAAATCAGATTCTTGCTCCTTTGGAAAAGCATCTTTGTGACCCACAACCACATCCTCATTGGTGGAATGACAATGCATATTGTGACTATCACCAAAACATTGGTCATAAGACTTCTACTTGTCTTCAGCTGAAACATAAGGTTCAAGATTTAATTGACAATAGTGACATTGTTGTAGACAACCACAACAAGAATGCAGATGATTAGGCATTTAAGGATCCATTCCCTCCTCATGAGAAGGACGAATCCTCCAAGGCTAAGAATACTAATGCCAAAGCCAACTACACCTATACTGCTAATGATAATGTCATCAACATGATTGAACTTGTCAATGTTGAGTATTGTAATGTGATTACTTTCAAGGGGAGTGGCAATGCTCCTAAACCCAAGACCCCTTTCATCTTGTGAAGTTCTGTGTCTCATTCATCTAAATCTAGACAATATCAGGATTGTGCCAATGTTGTTACTCGATCATGTGGAAGAGTTGTTTTGAAAGGTCTCAATCCTCCTATATCTGCTCCAAAACAAACCATGGATAAGACTTCTGCTGGTCCTACCAACAAAGTCTCAAAATTGGCTATGCCTAACACTGCTAGTTATAGCATCTTGGATTAGCTCCAATGAACCAATGCTCATATCACCATTTTTGAGTTGTTGAAGATCTCGCCTGCTCATAGGCAGATTCTAGATAAAGCCCTCACCAAGGCAAATGTTCCCAAATATTTCGATCTTGACTGGTTCCAATCTATGGTGGGTCATTTAACCTTGCCTCACTATTTGTCCTTCTCTGAAGAAGATGATCACTCTCTAAGTCACCCACATAATGCTCTCTTGCATATAGAGGTCATGATAGGCCCTAAGCGCATCCACCGAGTGCTCATAGACAATAGTGCTAGTCTTAATATATATTCTGCTAAGTTGCTTACCTAGCTAGGATATGATGAGGATTGTATAGAATCCCACAAGAAGATTACTATCAAAGCTTATGATGAAGAAGAGCACAAATCCCAAGGCTTAGTTGTGCTACCTATCCACGTAGGACCTATTAAGAGAGATGTTACTTTTCAAGTTCTAGACATTCCTCTTGCCTATAACATTTTGTTGGGTAGACCATACATTCATGAGATGCAGGCAATTCCATCTACATACCACCAATGCATCAAGTTTCCATTCCATGGAGTGGAAGTCACTGTGCCTGCTAATACAAACTTCTCTTGAAATACACTTACATAGTCTACTGATAGTTTTGTGCCAGCTAATAGATAATCCACTAAGTTTTATGATGCAAGGCTGAGAGAAATGGAACAAACTCTAAAGCTTAAGGATACTGGCATGGGAGGATATCAAATTAAACCTATGCTATCACTGGCCACTCTACCTCTATCTCCACATTCCTATGGGAGACCTTCTAAGGACAACAGAGCTTTTTCTCATTCTCCCCAAATAGTCTATGATGGTGCCTTTGTGAAGGCCTCAATACCATTAGAAGATGAGGATGAGGAAAGATCTATTAGGGCTTGGATCTATAAAGGGAAAGAAACCTTTGAACAAGATACTCCACCTCTAGACTTACAAGATCATGAAATGCTTTGGCTACAAAGGAAGTGGTCTTATAGGATGAGATACTTGATATGCTCCCAAGCCACTTTCAAGAGAGATCATCAGTGTTGATTGAACCTACACAACTAGTGAATTAGGGTACAGAGGCTGCTCCACAAATCATTCATCTAGCACAGTCATTATCTGCAAAAGAAAAGGAAGAATTCACTAGCTTCTTTCAAAGAAAGAAAATAAACTTTGCATGGAATTACTCTAATATGCCTAAATTAGACCCCAATCTAATCATGCATCATCTATCCATTGCACCAGGTGTTAAACCTATCAAACAGAAGCTTAGAAAGATGCACCCACACGTGGCACTTTTGATCAAAGTTGAGCAAGAAAAACTCCTCAAAGTTGGTTTCATAAGGGCAATTGACTATGCAGAATGGATTTTGAACATTTTTCTAGTCACGAAGCATGATAAATCCATTCGTGTGTGCACAAACTTTAGGGATCTAAGTAAGGCATGTCCAAAGGATCACTTCCCACTACCTAATATTGACATGATAGTGGACATGACAGTAGGATACCAAATATATTCCCTAATGGATGGCTTTTCTAGCTATAATCAAATAAAAATTGCACCAGAGGATCAAGAAAAGACCACTTTCATGTGTTCTTGGGGCACTTTATACTAGAATGTCAAGCCTTTTGGACTTAAGAATGCTAGAGCAACATATCAGAGAGTTTTTACTACCATTTTTCATGATATGATGCATAAGACAATGGAGGATTATGTAGATGACACTTTAGCCAAAAGCATGCACTGAAAAACTCATCTCATAGATTTGGGTCCCATACTTGACAACATGGAACAATTTAGTCTTAGACTTAATCCAAAAAAATGTGCATTCAATGTCACTTCCGGAAAACTCTTGGGTTACATTATTTTAGCTAAGGGCATAGAGGTTGATCCTGAGAAGGTTCAAGCTATTATGGAAATGCC
Organism: Chamaecyparis obtusa; assembly: GCA_027943335.1. Lineage (NCBI taxonomy): Eukaryota > Viridiplantae > Streptophyta > Pinopsida > Cupressales > Cupressaceae > Chamaecyparis > Chamaecyparis obtusa. The sequence goes on along the minus strand of BSBK01006388.1, from coordinate 90,857 downwards.
TCCACCCAGGAACATTAGTCAAATGAGAGGACTTAAGGGAAGACTACAATCTATTTGGTGCTTCATTGCACAATTGGTTGACAAGTCACAACCATTCACCAAAACTTTTCATAAAGGTGTGACTTATGAATGGAATGAAGAGTGTGATAGAGGGCTCACTCAAATTCAATAGTATCTTGCTAATCCTCTAATCTTAATGCCTCCTATTCATGGGAAGCCACTCATACTATACATTTTAGCCACTACCACATCTTTGGGTGCACTCCTAGCTCAAGAGGATCAGAATAACAAGGAAAGGGCTATATACTACATCAGCAGAACATTGGTCTCTGATGAAATGAACTATTCTATCATTGAAAAAGCTTGTCTAGCAGTGGTGTTTGCCTCACAAAAATTGCAACATTATATGCTAGCTCACACCATGAGACTTATTGCAAAAATTGACCCACTAAAATACTTACTCAGCAAAGCTACCCTCATGGGTAGATTAGCTAAATGGGTCATGATATTCAGTGATTTTGACATTGAGTATGTGGAAAGAAAAGCTATCAAAGGACAAGAAATTATTGATCAGTTGGAAGAAGCTCCTCTGAAAGATCATCAGCCATTGAATATCAAATTCCTAGATGAGTCCATCATGCACCTCACACATCAGGCTTGGAGCATGTTCTTTGATGGATCATTCACTCAACAAGGATTAGGTGTAGGCATACTATTCATAACACCTCAAAGATATTCACTACCCAAAGCTTATAAAATGTTGTTTCCCTACATGAACAACATTGTTGAATATGAAGCACTCATCAACGGTATGCAAATAGCCATTGAATGGTGTGTGGATGAGCTCAAGATCTTTGGAGACTCTCAGTTAGTTATTAACTTGGTCAGTGATATCTATCAAACAAAAGATGACAAGCTAGTGCCTTACAAAAGAATGGTAGATGATCTCAAATAGTATTTTGCACACATTTCTTTCCAAAAAATTCCAAGGGTGGATAATAAAGTAGCTGATGCTCTGGCTGCTCTTGCCTCAATGTTATAGATGCTAGAAAATGACTTCAGACATGAATTCCTTGTGGAGACATTACACTATCCAGCTTATGACATTCCCAAATCTAGGATGATCTATTCAGTTATTGGACATGATTCATCCCGCTACCACCATATCTATTCCTATCTCCATGACCAATCATTCCAAACACATACACCCCGAATGAAAAGTGTCACCTCATTCGTAATGCTTCACAGTATGTCATCATAGAAAATGACTTGTATAGACAGGGTCTAGATGGTACCCTCCTTAGCTGTCTAGAACCTGATGAGTCCAAATGTGTGTTGGTTGAGGTACACAAAGGTATTTGTGAGTCTCATTCAAGTCGTCTGACGTTATCCCGTAAACTTATTAGAGTTGGTTACTACTAGCCAGATATGGAGAAAGAATCTATTCAATATGCCAAGACTTGTAAGCAATGCCAATTCCATGGAAATCTGATCCATGTTCCTTCTAAAGAGCTTATTCCTTTCATCACCTTCTGGCCATTTCAACAATGGGCCTTTGACTTGGTGGGTCACATCCATCTATCTTCCTCCAGAGGACACAAGTTCATTATTATAGGTACTGACTATTTCACTAAATGGGTTGAACTAGTCTCTTTCACTATAGCAGATGGCAAGTATGTGGCTATGTTTATATTGAATTACATCATTTGTAGATATGGTGTACCCTCATCAATTATCACTGACAATGGGGGACAATTCAAAAGCAAGGATCTGACAGAGGTATGTGCTATATTTAGAATCATTCAGCATTGGTCATCTATCTATTATCCTTAGGGTAATGGACAACCAAAAGCTTCTAATAATACAATCCTCAAAATCTTGCATAGAACAGTTCATAAATCTAGTAGAGATTGGCATCTCCAAATTAATCCAGCTTTATGGGCCTATAGAATAAGCATTTGAACACCAACAAGGGCTATGCCCTTTGCCTTAGTCTATGGAGTGGATGTTGTATTTCCAATTGAGGTCGAGATTCCTACACTATGAGTCTCTCTAAAGAACCTCATCACTAATAATGAAAATAGAATATCTTGGCTACAACAGCTAGAATTATTGGATGAACATTGGTGAGTGGTGTTCGATCATCTTGAAGCATACCATAAGAGAATGTCCAAGGCCTATAATAAGAAATTCAGACAAAGGGAATTCCAAGTGGGTGATCTCGTCCTGAGAGAAAACCCTAAAAATCGGCAACAATGGGTCCAAAAAGGAAAATTTGAACCAAGTTGGCTTGGTCCATACATTATTACTATAGCATTTGGATCTAGTGCTTACCGACTCTCCACCACTAAAGGATAGCAACTCAAAGAGCCAATCAACGCTCTTCATCTAAAGAAGTTCTATAGCTGAGACATTCTCTATGTGCTCATGTACATACTTATTGATCTTGAAAATATCATAAAAATGATATATTCTCAAAAATCCTAAAAATTGTAAAATGTTATGAAAAAATGATCATCTTAGTGAAAACCTGGCAAATAGGCACTTTGATATATCTATTATCCTGACGAAAACCTAGTAAACAGGTGCCTTGATAATACTAAAAAAAATAAAAAATACAAAAAAATGAAATATTAAAAAAATACAAAAAAAAGAGAAAAATACAAAAATACAAAAAAAGAAATATTCAAAAAATACAAAAAAATCAAAAAAAGAGAAAAGTACCAAAAAAATTGAAAAAGAAGAAAATGTGCCATTGATGAAAACTTGGTAAATAGGCATCGTGGTAGCAAAAATAGAATCTCTGCCAAGATGGTGAAAACTTGGTAAATAGGTGCCTCTTGTTCCTTGAAATCTTAATCTCATGTCAACACCATTTGGCTCTATATAGTTTCTTTTCGCTTTCCTTCTTGTCAACTTTAGTTTCTCTTCAATTCTACTTTAGTTTGCTTCCCCTTGTATTTCCTTCTTTTGTTTGCTTCCCTGCTTTAGTTTGTTGCTTTAGTTCACTAGCTCATGCACTTGCTTTTAGTTATCTTTGAGATTTTGCTCAACTCTTCATGGATTGGAACTGGTCACACTTAGGGGCACCTTCTTGATCTAGGGGGCATTGTCCTATCACTTTCAGAGACACTTTCTTGCATCAGTCACCAGTGTTTTTCACTGTGTCTGCTTGTCGATGCTCAACTATTTTGAGACTTCTCTTCTTGAGGACCTCTCATGTATTAGTCACCAATGGTCCTCACTGTGTCTGCCTACTAATACTTAGCTATCACTTGGACCTCTCTCCTTGAGGATCCCTTTTACATCAGTCACTAGTGTTTCTCACTATGTCTGCCTACTGATGTTTTGCTAGTATTTCTGAGATCTCTCTCCTTGAGGATCTCTCTTGTATCATTCACCAACATTTCTTGCTATATCTACTTGCCAATACTTCATTTAGCTCTCCTATTTTCTCTTCGTGATGACTTCACGTTGTATTCTTTCGATCCTACTTCAATCTTCTTGAACATGAACTTAAACTAAAACTAAAACTAAATTTGCGGTTCTCTGGAGCATGCTGAGTTTTTTCACTTTTGTGTGTTTGTCCTTTTTGGCTTTTTCATTTTCCCTTGAGAAAATCTAAGATGTCTTTCTTGACTGAGAAATGTGAAGACTAGGGGCATGATCTTTTCTTGCTTTTTGTTTGCTGGTTTAGTCCCAATGATCCAAAGAATAGATATATAAGAGGGGTGTCCACTATGAGAGCCTTCATCTTGTATTGAATGGCCATGTGTACCTCGAATATTTTTATATGGATGCTTTGGTGTGGTTGGTTCTTCTCCTTGTTTGTTTGGGTGACTTCTTTCTGCTACAAGTAAAATTGTGAGCACTCATCCTACTAAGTGAATGTAAGAGTCACTGCGAGAATCTTTTCGCAAAAGAAGGAACTCTTGTGTGTCTGGTGTGTTTGTCCACAAGCAACATTTAGGTCATTCTAGTAGCTATGCTTTCATGCTTATGTTAACTTGCTAAATCAAATGAATAGGTGTTTAGGTCATTCTGGTCTTTTGTGCCTTAATGCTTATACCTCATTTTGACAACTCTAAGACTTATGTCATATTCATATTTTCATGATTCCCATGTCAGTGAGAGTTATATGACATCTTGTGAATGTCTGTTGCTAAAAACTCTATGATGATAATATGATGAGTTCAACAACCAAGTCCTAGGGTTGCATCTAGTTTAGGCTTGCATTTTCATTCTAGGCTTGCATTGAGACTGTGTTTTGGTGCTCTCTTGATTGTCTTCTATTTATCAAAGGTTCTCATCTTTTGTCCTGGTTTCCCCTTGGCTGCACAAGTGTTTGGTTCTCACTCTCAATCTTCAAATATCCATTTGATTAGTACCTATCATATATTGCTACATCCTACATGAGATGATTAGTACCACATAAATTGCATATTCATTGCATTATTATAAATTCATACACATACATTTTACATCTTCATACAGATGTGTACACACTATAAGCATATCTCAAATCATACATAACATTTTGCATTCACTATATGCATACATTTACATTTACATATCCATCTACCATCTATCATTGCATTTCACATTGCATATTCATGTACCATCATAAAATAAAACATGTGCATCTCATACATATCTATTCCATACATCTAATCATCTAGGAAACAACTCATGAACATGGATAGAACAACGGCTAATCGGTGAGTACTGTCATACCTACTAATCATATCATCCCAAGAGATGGCTAGGCCCATTACCAACTCATCTCTGAAGATGGCTCTCAATTCCAATGTGTCTGCCCTTGGTCGAACATCATACTCAACTCGGGCGCCATCGAAGGGTATCCGGAGAATCAGGTAGACATCCTTAGGAATAACTATCATCTCCCCATGTGGCAAATGGAACATGTTCATCTCTGAATGGAAATGCTCAACAAGTGCACCAAGAAAACTAAGATTTACCTGAATGTCAGGTATATCATGTAAGTATCCTAATCCTAGCCCATCAATGTGGGTGCTCTCAGCATCTGTCAACCTCTAGACTAGTGTAGTAATCACTGGATGATGGGATTGGAAGGCAACATCTGGAAGGTCAACCTGCAAAGAAAGTGACAACATCAGATTAGTATCTTAGCATGATGGTTTCTCAAAATAATAGCAGAAAATGAAGCTACACATCTATCCTAATAGGACTCTGGAGTGTTTTAATTGGCTAATTTTATGCAAAATTGAAGGAAAATTCTAAACGCTGCAGCAACTTCTCGTGCGAGGAAACTGTTCCCTCGCGTGAGGTAGGATCTCTTCTTGTGTGAGAAGAAGAAACTTTGCATGACACTAGCTACCAGTTTGTGTGAGCTTTTAGAAGGGCCCCAGGTGAGGAAACCCTATCCCATGCGAGGAACCTATTTCCTCACGTGAAGGGTGACCTAGGCCGGTTTGAGGAAACTATTTCCTCGTGCGAGAATTGAAGAACAAGGTCCTAAACATGCTAAATTTAGCCTAAATCAACCTAGAAAGTAGTAAAAATTTGAAATGCAAGGAAGATTATCGACTACTCACAGGTGGGTCATACTCTAGTGGTCAATTGTGGTGTCAGGAGCACTCGAATTGATGTGTGTGCACTGGAATGCCCTCCATTTCTCTCTCATAGCTCAAATCGCAAGAAGACAAAAGTGAATAATGATTTGAAAATGACCCCTCCGAGCCTTATATAGCTTTTGACCTCATTTTCAAAAGTGTTCCGTTTTGCATGAAAATTGCACCCTTAGCTAAAATGACTGTTCTAAATCCATTTTTGGGATTGAAATCAAAATCTGACATCTCTAAATGGCTCAAAATTGCATTTTAAATTATAGGATCCTTTAGGATCAGATGCTTGTGCAGTCAGCCTTCTAGCATCATCCTCTTTCCAGATTCCCTTCTCATCATTTTCTTAAGACCTTTAATCTTTTCATCAAAGTCAACTCTAGTTAAATTTGGTCAACCATGGTCAAACTTGGTCAACAGGACCTCCAAATTACTTCAATAGATTATGTATCCTCTTGATGCTTCCTTAATCTATTCTGAGTTCCTCTGGATCTTCGATCTTATCTCTATCTGCGATCTTCTCATTGTCAATCATCTTTCTAACATGTCATCTTTCGATTTCACTCTTGAGGGGGCAAGATGATTGCATCATTGAATCTTGTCAAATCAATTCTCAAATCAGTTTGATCTAAGTCTTCATCTCTAGGGGCATCTTTGTGTCTTGTATCTTATCATCTTGTGATCGATCTTTAGGTATCTGAGAAATCTAACTTGGATCCTTGAGGATCAAGCTCTATCCTAGAGATGATTCTCAAAATATTTTGGGTATTGGGGCAATCTGACCCTAATTCCTGGGAGTCAAGCTTCATTCTGGAGGTGGCTCTCAAAAGCTCTTTTGGACCGTTATTTGGGTAATCTAACCCAGGTCTCGAAGGGCTAAGTTTCCCATTGGGGTAATCTAACCCTAATTCTGAAGATTAGTCCTAAGTCTACATCTACATCAATCAAATGGTATTGGGGCAATCTAACCTCAATTCTAGTTTTCTCTCAAAATTGGACTGTTGTCTTCACAATCTAACTTAGACTTCAGAGAATCATGCTTCATTTTGAAGTGGGTTCTGCATCTCGATTTGATCGGTGTCTTGGCAATCTAACTTAGACTTCTAAAATCTTCCCTCATCTGTTGCATCAGACTATTCTTTGAATCAATGTGCTGCTCGCACATCAATTCAAAGAGGGGAAAATGTAATACCCCAAAATTGGCACCTTATAATTTCAATCAATTTTGGTGCATTTTCTTCAATTTCACATCATTAAAGTCCTACTTTGCTAGGCAATTTTCTCTCTCCTACCTGACCTTTTTGACTCGATGTCAATTGCAAAAACCCTAAATTGCATTAATCTCACACTATAATTAATTCCTAAGTATTCAAATTTATTAGCTAAATAATCCCTATGATAAATTAATTTAATTCTAAATTCTTAAGTGCTTTAAATTAAATTAAAATCCACCCCCTTTAGCTAATATACATAAAAAGGAATTAATAATTACTTGGTTATTTGGATGGACACCTTTATTTGAATTTATAATTCAAATTATTCGAAGGGTCACCCATGTGGAAATAATGCATCCTTTTAATTAAGTAATTTCTCAATATTTGTCTCAATTGGGAAATGAAGAGTTAGCCATTTCATTTCAAGAACCTCTTCATTCCCTTCCTAGGCTTGTCTATTTATTGGACCTTCTTCTTCATTCAAAAGAGAGAAATTTTGTGAGCACATAACTATAGCGAAATTTTATCTCAATTATCTTCATATTTTTAAGCTTTTATTGCATAACTAGCTTAATTCTCATTTTAGTGTTAATTGCATTCTCATATTAGATTAATTTTCTTATTGGTATTAGCTCAATTTGCACATTCCTTCAAGTTCTTATATTAATTGCATCTTCATTCTTAGATTTGAATTGCATATTCATCTTAGCTTAATTGTACTTTGCTTATTTTTTTCAAGCTTTCAAATCCTCCGTATTAGCTTGGTCTTTTGGTTGTTGGCTCTTGTTCTGAGAGTGATTCATAAACCGTAGTTAATTAGGAGCTAACAGGTCGAATTGATATAGTCTTATGAATAAATTAATTCATACTCATTTTCGAGATTCGATGATCGAGCAATGACCATGTTGCATATGTGGTTGGAATAGAGGTCCACGTTCAGCTACACATAGCCATTTCTTCAAACTTAAAGGTTTAAATTCTGAAATGAGTAACTTGGTAAAATACCTTTCACAAGTGCTTCTCAATTGTTTGCTGACAACATGCTATGAAGATTTTTGAAAATCACGCTTATCACAAATCACTCTAGTTAATCGCTATTGAATCACTCTGAAAAGTTCTCATATTATTGGTAAAATGAAAACCTTGATATTTGTTCGAATATTTATTTGGTATTTACATTTTACAAGCTTTTCAAAACCAGAAATGTTATAAAGTCACTAACAATAGAGGATTGCTGTTTATTTCAGCTATCTAATAGCTTGCTCAAATTTTAAATCTAGTTGCTTTTGGAAAAGAAAGATGGGGCTATAATACCATTTTGATTTATGTGTAGTAATCAAGACGACCTATTTTTTCAATCAACCCCTAACATGTAGATGCACTAGCTTAGGTAGAGTTAGTTTAAGGCTTTATCATATAGATTGTGTTCTGTGCAAGTGAGTTGTCATGCCTTCTCACTAAAGTGATGTTTTCTTGCTACTTCGTGGTGATTTTAACTAGAAATTAAAAATGAGAACTAATAATGATTATTGTATACATTTAGCTTATAATTTATAATTTTAGAAGAATCTAGTCCCCAATACCCACAATGACAAACAATTTGCTTTATTACTTCTTCGTTGTCTTATGATCCTAATTTTTTAATTTTGCAAATTTTAGTTGAAATATAAATTGGTCATAAATATTCTACATATTCCTAACAAAATTGGATCTTAATGATAAATGTAAATATTACTTCTCGCAACCCTGTCATTTGCCTGCCTTTTAATTTGATTCTTGATTATTTTACAATAAGTTTACTTGAAAATTAAAAGAGGTAAATTTCTCTTATAAACATGTTTGTAAGATTTTGGAGATCCTCAAAGCCTTGGTCCTTTCAAGAAATTGTTTTACTTTTGTTTATGAAGTCAATGAAATTTTAATTCATGTATATAGGTGGATGAAAAATAAATATGGCCTCCTAATTAATTAGTTGTTTGTATTAATGTTATTCTCAAATATAGTTAGCTCTCCAATTTTTCTATATAGACAGTATATTTTCTCCATTTAAGGCATTTCTAATCAATGTTGTATGACTGGAAGTCAGGGGCTAATTATTTGAAGCCCAATTTATCTAGTAAAGATGTAGGAAAATGGGTGGACATACACCCAATAATGCCTCATTTCTCTTGAAAGTACAGTTTCCATATTTCCAATGTTTTTTATTTTACAAAATGATATGGGACCTCTGCCACACCCCAAAATATATACCATGGATATGACATAACCATTATTAAATGTTGACATTAATTTTTCTAACACTATATCCCCTTATTTAAGTACATAAACTAGCCCAAAATCCTTCATATTATACATGTCTACCAAGTTTAATTGTGTAGCACAAATTATCCTTGATTTAACCACATATTTTTATGAAGACAACCATAAGGAAATGTTTAATTTTGAACATGTTAGAGCTATAATATTTTCAAAATGCCATGCCTAGAATGACCACTTGTTGATACATTTGTCAAGAAATATTTTTCAAATGAACAAAAAACATCTCATATTCTTCACATTTTCAAACGAACAAGAAACATCTCATATTCTTCATATTTATCCTCTACTTTATAGGATAGAAAGATTCAACCAAACAAGAAACATATCATATTCTTCATATTTCTCCTATACTTTGAAGGATAGAAAGATTCCACCAAACATAAGCATCTCATATTCTTCATGGTTCTCCTACAGATTGAAAGATAGAAAAGAAGTGTAAGGATATGACATCACTACTCAACTGATGCTTTTTATATATGAAAAAATAACTAGAAATCATGAAGATCACTCAAAATGAAATATGGATGAATATGTTACCTCTTTTTTTTCCATGGGGGTGAAAAAGAATTTCTAAAAAGTCTTAGGCCTTATTGTAAATGTTATATATGTTATTGAAATTCATTGTAAGAAAATGTAGTTTGAAAAATGCTATCTTCTAGAGATAGGTGATGGGAGAAAATCATATCATTATGCAAAAGAAAATTGAAGCTCCCATGGTTTTACTTGAAGGCTTCATTTGAAAAAGGGAAAAGACAAATTCATGAGAAAAAAACATGGAAAGGAAGGAGGATTTAAGTTGGTAAGAAATTTAATCATGTTGTAGTTACAATTGATGGATCGTAGACTGGCTATTGCACCTTGGTGTGCAATAGTTACACAAAAGAGGTCTAAAATCTCTATTAGAGAAAATTGTTATCTATTTTTTAAATACATGATGACAATTGGTTGACCATTTTTGAAATGATATCATTTGTGCAACTGAAGTTGGGAACTAGTGGATCCAAACACTACTTTTAAAATAATACCTCTGAAGTAGCAAGAGATAGGAATATAAAAAGGCATATATGTAGGGGGAGAGCTAGAGAGATAGGGGATAGAGATAAATAAGAAGACATAGATATTGATAGAGAGGGATATGGAGAGGAGAGAGAGGAGAGAGGGATAGATAGAGATCCATGACACACAAACACACTATAAATCCTCATAATGAGAAATTGTATTCCTTACATACCAATGATAGAGGGAAAATGTGTCTTGGTAACAATAGAATGCATCCAATTCTTGGTTGTAGGAAGGCTTACTTATATTTAAATAATGGTACTTAGGTAAAAATTCTTACTCATGTTTTACATGTTCTAGGAATTTTTAAAAACTTTAATTTTTATATCCAATTTAAATTATTCTAGATTGCATGTGACATTTTACCCAAACTATAAAGAGTAGAAAAATTTTGAGCCCCTATAAAAAAAAAATTTAGTCTCATTGGGTGAGTGTATGTCATAAAATATGCTTCTGACAATCAAACTAACCAGTCATTAGAGACCCAATCCAATTAAGATCAAAATAAACCTACTTACTTATAACCATTACACTAATGGAGATCGAGATAATAAAGGTATTTCTAGGGAGTTACTAAAATTATCAAATACTATAAAAAGTAAGAGTAAATGGATTCTTAAAGGTTCAACAAGACTTTATCGACAAAAAAAAATAAAGGTGCAAACATGATAATGCCTAACTCATTGTGTGTGCATGCCTCTCATTTTTGTGCAACTAAACTTCATAACATTAAAACCCACACTTTCATTTGGGTGCTCCTTGTCTGACATAAATGCATGTAATAGTATTATGTTTTTTTCAAGAAAAAATATTTCAAAAGGAAAATTATCACACAACCTAATGCATTTCAATAGCAAGCCTGACATATATGCATGTAATAGTATTATGTTTTTGTTCAAGCACAAAGTTTTTAAAAGGAAAATTGTCACACAACCAAATGAATTCCAATAGCAAGCCACCTATTACAACGCATACCAATTATCAAATTGAGGTTAAATTTTGTTGCAAGTCAATATAATATGTTGTAGATTTATATTTTGTATAGTTTAAATATATTTGGAGGAAAGAAATTATAACACAAGGACTATGCTAAGGCTTAATTTATGAGATGTCTATTGTAGACAACTATATGTGCCTATATATTCTAACTATTGCCCCATCTCCTTTCCCTGATTCTAAAGTCAATTGAGTGACCTTTCTTTTAGAAATATAATGTAAGGAAAAAGAAAAGCATGTCAAAACAATTTTCTATGTCATAAATAGTTTAATGTCAAGTACACATTGAGAATCACATGTGACAAGAAGTAGAGTGTGCATATTATTGTTGCATCCACAAAGTTGAAAACCTTGATCTCAATTTGAACAATTATTTGGTATTTACATTTTACAAGCTTCTCATAACCAAAATGTGAAAAAGTCATAGACAATAGACGATAGTTGTTTATTTCAACTATCTAATAGCTTGCTCAAATTTTAAATCAAGTTGCTTTTGGAAAAGAAATATGGGGCTAAAATACTATTTTCATTGATGTGTAGTAATAATGATGACCTATTTTTTCAATCAACCTCTGACATATAGACACACTGGCTTAGTTAGAGTTAGTTTAAGGCCTTATCATATAGCTTGTGTTTCGTGCAAGTGTGTTTTCCTGCCTTCTCGCTAAAGTGATGTTTTCTTGCTACTTCAAGGTTATTTTAACTAGAAATTCAAAACAAAAACTAATCATAATTATTGTATACATTTAGATTTTAATTTATAATTTTATAAGAATCTATCCTCCAATACCCACAATGACAAACAATTTTTATTTATTACTTCTTCATTGTCTTATGATCCTAATTTTTCAATTTTGTAGATTTTAGTTAAAATATAAATTGGTCATAAATATTCTACCCATTCCTAACAAAATTGGATCTTAATGAGAAATATTAATATTACTTCTAGAAGCAATAATGCTACAATACATGAAAGGGGTTTATCTAGTTATGGATTTATCTTCTAGCAACCCTGTCATTTGACTGCCTTTTAATTTGATTCTTGATTATTGTACAATAAGTTTACTTAAAAGTCAAAAGAGGTAATTTTCCCTTATAAACATGTTTGCGAGATTTTGGATATCCTGAAAGCCTAGGTCCTTTCAAGAAATTGTTTTACCCTTTTTTTTCAATCAATAAAATTTTAATTCATGTATATAGGTGGATGAAAAAGAACTATGGCCTCCTAATTAATGGGTTGTTTGTATTAATGTTATTCTCAAAGATAATTATCTTGCAAATTTTTATATATAGATAATATATTTTCTCCATTTAAGGCATTTCTGATCAATATTGTATGACTAGAAGTCAGGGACTAATTATTTGATGTCCAATTTATCTAGTAAAGATATAGAAAAATTGGTGGACATGCACCCAATAATGCCTCATTTCTCTTGAAAGTATGGTTTCCATATTTTATTGTAGCCAAAAAAAATGTACATCGAATTTTGGGAAATATACTTAAAACAAAGGACATCTTCATTTGCTTTCGATTTGGCTCTAGTTAATGATTTAGACAGTGCAAATAAAATTTTATTTCCTTTTAAATAATTTGCTAATCATTTATGTAATCCCTTTCTAATCTTGTCTCTAAGTTTTTATTAAATGAGTGTACAAGATAATCATTACAAGAAATCATTATTGAATGAGAATTTCAACCTAGTATATTATCTCGTACAAAAGTAAAGAAGTCCAGGTTGTCTTCTGTAATGGATCCACAATGAAACAAAATCGATGCAACAATAAAATGCAACGAGTAACCTTTTTATTTTTTTTCCATGATTATATTCATTTATAGTGATCTTCTTAAGAATTATCTAGACTTTATTTGCACATACAGATACAACTATGTTAAAGACTACCTAAATAAATTATGTAGCGCCACTTAAATAATAGAAAAAGCTCTATGTGGAATCACAATTGTCATTTGACATTAATTAATTAGCTGCACAAGTTTGAACTATCTACCATTGACAAGAGATTTTAAAAATAGTAGTAGTTGTTTTACCAAAAGCTCAACCTATTAATGCATGATACAACTGCTAGACATATAGAAGACACATGAGGCTACTAAACCATTTTACAAATTTATTGGAATAGATGTTGGCCCACTTCCAAAAATCACCCTCCTAGCATCACTCACAATGGATTGTGTGACCAAGATTTGACACCACTTGTTATAATTAGTTGTTGGCGTTACATCTAAAGATCGACTTGTTAATGCCTAATAAAACCACTAGAATTATAGAAGACACAAGAGGCTATTAAACCATGTCATGAATCCCATGAGGGATGTTGGCCCACTACTATTTAAATATATCAAGAGATCATGCACAAGAAGGACAACTATAAATAGTTCACATACCTTATCTTTATATTAATAATTGCAAGCATATTTAGTTTGAAAAAGTTTCTCAATAAAAGAGGTATTCAATCAAAATTTTATTTTCTTGTACTAAAACCTTGGAATTTTCAGATTTATATGGATGGACCAAAATATATGCAAGAGTAGATTACTATAATTTTCTTGACGAACTTTACCCCTCTCATGTATAGTCTATCCACCTTGCAAATGACAGTCATTAATAAAAACTTAACGCCTATTTGTCCACCATATGGAAATCAATATTGAAGACTTAATTTTCCATCGTACAGTCCCACTTCTTCCTCTATACAACATAAGCTCCCTTTATATGAAATCCAATTCCTACCCATGTGGTCAGTCTTCCCTCCTATGCCCAAACACATTTACTTTGTTCAGCCAATAATATTTGTACCACTAATATTCCATACAAAATTAATGATGTTCATATGTCGATGGGAGTTAATTGTACAACCCTTGAATGCTCCTTTGTATGGTCCCTACCTAATGACTACTTACACAGTTTGTTTAGGGATGACTTCGATCATAGACAAATAAACAGAAAGGAACTAGATCAAGAATTACTCAGAAATAAATATTTAGTAGATTCCACAACTAAATTGGAGAGAACCTTTGGTACAAAATAAATCTATGATTACAATAATTGAGATCTATAGGAAGAATAGGGTGAGTGGTAATTCTCATTGAAAATGCAAAAAGCCAAAGTAGGGAGGATATTGAACCTCCAAAATGATAGACAATCTAAACTCCAAATGGAATTCACAAATACAAAGAAAATATTAAGTTTTTCATGCCTACAATAATAACTAACTTGACCATATATATGAGCTCTGGGAAACTTCCTTAAGGATTATAAATGAGTTGACATAGCCAAAAAAATTATAACTAACTAATAAAGGGCCAAAAAAGATATTATAATGTAGTTCTAGGGTCATAAAACAAATAATTTTAATTAAATTATTAATTATATTAGGGACATTACAGTCCTCCCATTCCAAAAATTTCTTTCCCTCAAGCAATTTATGACTTGGATGCTAAAAGTTCTATTTGGCTTCCCATGTGGCATCTTCAGTTAGTAGATATTTCTAATGTACTAGGTACTCCTATATGGTACGCAACCTTAGCTTTTTTTCTTTGACACCAATGATTTATGTGGGCTCCAAAATAAGTTTTCTTTGATTGAAAATGGGTGGGAATTCCTCAAAAACCATAACATGTTGGATGATTTCCTTTCTGAGGCATGGAACATTAAAGACATTATGAATTTAGCTTCTCTTGAGAAGCTCTAGCTAATAGGAAACTTTACCCACCCTCCAAACCTCTATGTAGGGTCCATAAACGCATTGTCTCAGCTTCTCAACATGACTTCTCTTTAAGGAAGATTGTCTATATGAATCTAAGTAGAGGTAAACTAAATCTCCTACCTCAAAACTCTACTCTACCCCGTGTCGGTTAGAATACATATTTTGTTGATTCTGATCCCTCTATATGTTATCCTTGAGACATCTTAGGATATCCAAAAATTTTGTAGCCAATCCTTGGAACTTCATGCAAGAATGTCGCCTAATGGTAGATCCAACAATGATGAAGGCTCATAACCATAAACTGTCTTTAAGGGCATCATACCTATCGAAATGTGATAGGTAGTGTTATAAAAATGCTCTCCCAAGTACAGCCAATGAACCCATACCTTTTTTTTTTTAAAATGTAGTTCTTGAGGTGGCCCTCCATCCATTTGTTCAAAATCTCCCTACCAACCAAAATAAATCCATCCATAAGGTGCTAAGTAAATGCCTATCCTTGTCACTAACTATGTTCTGCGAGAGGCCATGCAAATAGAAAACCTCCTAAAAAAATAAGTTGACCACTTAAGCTGCCTAGCATCCTATGGGAATGGAAAAGAAATGGGCATATTGGGTCAACAGTCCACCATGACATAAATACAATCTTTCCCTTGCACTCTTGAAAGCCCAATGATGAAATCCATCTAAATTCACTCTTATTTCTAGTCAAGCATTACAAGGGGTTATAGTAATCCTATAGACAAGGTGTACTTAGATTTATTCTATTGGAAAGTGGAACACTCCCGCATGAATTGTAGGAGATCATCTTTTTTTGCTTCCAATTGAGCCTATCCCATACTTGCCTATATGTCTTTATGTACCCCATGTGTCCTATGATAGGCAAGTCATGAAACTCCCTCAACATCTTCTCCTTCATCTTCAATTCAAGTACCAAATAGATTCTATCCTTGTAGCAGATGATTCCATTAACCACCTTGTACCTTTCATCCTATATTTTTCCATCCATCACTTTGTACAAAAAATAGTTCTTGGATTATGCAACTATCTTGTGTGCCTTCCAATCTACCAAGTCTGTGACACAAAATATATGTAAAGTATTCTTGGTAGGGTGTCAGCTACCATATTATTCTTTCCCTTCACATATTCAATATCAATATAATATTCTTGGAGTTTACTCACCCATTTATATTTTCTCTCATTGAAGTCCTTCTTCTCTAGAAAATATCCCAAACTGTTGTGGTCTAGCGCACATTTCTTTTCTCCAACAAGGTATTTTCAAAACTTGGTCAGTGCAGCATGATAGTGAGAATTTCCTTGTCATAGATGGAGTAAAATCATTCAACTCTTGAGAGATTTTGACTGTTAAATGTGATGGGGTGATATTGTTGTATTAGCATGGCTCCAATTCCTTCACTAGATGTATCACACTACAAGATGAAGGGTTGTGTGAAGTTGGGTAATGCTAGTATTGGATACTTACTCATGAATTCCTTTAATTTATCTAAGTCTTTCTATGCCTACTCACTCCAATGGAAATCTCCCTTCTTCATCAAATAATCCAATGGTTCTCCAAGATGTGAAAATCCTTTTACAAATCTTCTGTAATAACTACACAATCTAAGGAATCCATGTAGCTTCCAGAATGCTTAGGTGGGGCCTAGCCCTGAATTGCCTAAATATTCTTCTGATGCACCTATACCCCTCAGGCATTGAGGATGTGACCCAAGTACAAGATCTTAGTCATCCTGAACTCACTTTTGGACTTTTTTGTTTGTAAAAAATCAATATGACTCCATGATTCTCAATACTTCATCAAAATGTCTCAACTGTTCTTCCCATGTCTTTTTGTAAATGAGCATGTCATCAAATAATACCAACAAAAACTTTTCTATTTGCTTTTTGGAGATGTGGTTCATGTAGGATTGGACGGTGGTCAGAGAACTAGTAAACGCAAATGGCATGACCAAGAACTCATAGTATTTTTAGTGGCAACAAAAGGTTGTCTTCTTGAAATATTTATCCCTCATGTGAATCTAGTATTATCCATAGCAAAGATCAATTTTGGAGAAATAGAATTCTCCATGTATTTCATCTAAAAAGTCATCAATCTAGGGAATGGGGTAGTGATTCTTGATCATCTTCTTGTTAAATGTACATTCTTTGTCACACATATTGAGAGTCACATCCTTCTTCTTCACCAACACTACCAACAATGTGAACGGGATAGAGCTAGGTCTGATCCATCCTTTGTGGAGGAGTTCCTAAATTATCTGTTCTATGTCTTCTTTTAACTTCTTAGGATGGAAATAAGGCATGTTGATAATAGGCTTGGATCCCTCCTCCATTTCAATGGTGTGCTCAAAACCTCTATGTAGGGGTGTACCGGGTGGAATATCTGGGAAAACCAAATTATGCTTTCCTAATATTTCCTAAATCTCATAATCATGGTAGTATGATTTTTTCCTCATCAAAAGTTTAGTTGACACCAAGTAGTGTGTCTCTGAGATGACATAATCATGTATAAAAATTAATTGCATCCATTTGAATGAAAACTCCCTCAAGACCCCATTGGATATCCCTCTAAGAACAACCTTCCTGTCATCCACCTCATATGAGAATTTTTTCCATTTTAAAATCTGTGTGTTCTAGTTGAGGGTTTCCATCTAGTGAATTCCCAATATGACATTTGTATCATCTAATTGCACCACAAATAAATTTAATATGTTATCATGTAGTTTCTCAAGGTGCTACTCAGTTGCAAAACTAGATGAGTACATCATAGTATATTTCCTCCTACTACCTTGAATTGAAACCCCTCATTCTCCTCCATACATAAACCCCTCTAGGTGATGAGTGATGAGTTGATGAAGTTGAGAGAGGCCCCACTACCCAACATGATATGGAATTGTTGTCCTTGGAGAGTACCTCATACCTAGAACACATTGTAGCTTGAAGTGCTAGCTAGTACAATAATAATACCCCCTCTTAGTAATAGTGAGGCAATTTTCTCTAAGTGGTTAATTTATACCTTAGCTAAGTATTGCAAGTTGAAGATTGACTATAGCCAATTGAAACCTAAGAAGAAAGTGACATGCTTCAAATGCAAAAATGATGGATATGTTGTGAAGTATTGCATATTTAAAGGAACAATAAAGAAGTCCTTCAGACCATTCACAAAAGAAAAGGAATTGGATGAAGAACAAAAAGAGCTAGCAGAACTAAAAATAGAATTCAAGGAGAAATGGACCAAGAAGAATTAACTTGTTGAATCTGATGAAAAATGGATGAAGAATAGAGTGCAAGTACTCACAAGAGTCCTAAGAGTCTTGCGAAGTCAACATTAGGGTGCATTTCCTCAACATTTTTTTGATGGGCAATGTATGCCTTAGGACGAACATGACAGATTAACACCAATCAAATATAGAGCCCCTATATGGATGAGTTAAGTTGTGCATACTTGAAAACAACTTAGTTACTATGTTGTGAAATCTTGGACAAGATCACATATGGTTTGCTGATGTCTATGAGAAGATGCACTAGTTTGAGCCAACACTAGTTTGTTGTAGATTTATGGGTAGTTTGTGGGACTTGTGTCAAATTTTCTATAAGGATAGTAATGTGGTCAAACTACTAACCACTTACACTGAGATTAGAGAGCATTGAAGAGCTTGGAGAAATTTTTGGAGCTTAAAGAGTTTACAGTTGTATTTTCAAAACCCTCACATGGTCACGTGAGCTATGTATTTGTCAGAAACTTAAGTAACCTTTGTTATTTGCAGTAGAAAAGAAGTTTAAAGAATGGATACTCCAATGGTTTTTAATTTACTTGAGAGGAATAGATATAAGTTTAAGAGTCATCTTTTCAAATCCACTGAAGATGACCTAGAGGGTGTGTTCTCTCATTCTCTAGTTTGTGTTCTTCACATTGAAGACATCAGGGCTTATATCCACAATAAGATTGAGTTTATAGGAACAACAAAGATATTTGATGAAATTTTAGGGTTATATAATGTAGATAAAACCCTAAGAGAAGAATTTAGAAAGGTTCACGCATTTCCTATAGTCAAATACATGGAAAGATTTGAGTTTGATGAACTATACTAGATCAAAATTGTAATGAGTAGAATTCATGATGAATTCATATGGAGTGGAGGAACTCCAACCAAATCACCAAAGAAATATTGCATGAGATCACTAGTTTACCTATGATAGGTAAAATTTTCTCGGTACAAAAGAATATCAGGTTTGAAGTAGAAAAATTGACCAAAAGTATATGGAATAAAAGAGCAATGATAGTAAATGACATCACACAAGAATATGTCAATCTTGTTGCAAAGATACTGGGATACAAGTTTGAGTATAGTAGAAAAATAAATAGTGTATCAGCTAGTTTTGTACATATGACATATAAAATGGTAGTAGAAGATGAAGAATATGACCTATGTGAAGTCCTAAGTCAACAACTAATGGAGAATAAGGCAAGAATAAAGAAGAACATTATAACACACTTTAGATTTGGATCACTCATAATGTACACATTCTTTCATGTTATGAGAATATTTCCTAACATGTATATATGGAGATCTAATAGATGCACCATGCAGATGATTAGTGACTACTAATGAAGAAGTGATGACTAGAATAGGTATGGTGAAGTTGCTGGGATGATGAAACTATTTCAAAAAAAAATGAATGAAAGGGAAAGTATCCCTTGGAGACTGATGGAAAAATACAAAAATGGCATATTTTTCATGGTAGAAACTGATAGAACATGCTTTGAGGCAGTAGAAGCTAGAACTTCTTGGGCTACTCCTATGGGGTATGAAGTTGACTATTGTATATGATGGATGTGGACCTCAAATCCAATCACACACACAACATAGCCATTACTCACACAATCAAATTATGAAAGTGATTATGGATTACTGAATTTGATTCATGGTGAACTGACCTGTTGCCTCCTAATTAATCGGGGTGTTTAATCACTCTTAGACTGGAGAGCTAGAAATTGTAAGACCAAATTAATATGGAGGATTTGAAAATATAGAAGATTGAACAAAATGAATTTAATCTAAGATGAATATGAAATTGGAGCTAAGAATGGAAATGCAATTATATTAAGAAATTGAAGGAAATATGCAAGTTAAGCTAATAACAAATAAACAAATTAAGCTAGTATGAGAATGCAATTAACACTAAAATGAGAATTAAACTAATTGCAATGAAAGCTTGAAAACATGAAAATTGAGACTAAAATTTGCTATAGTTTATGTGCTCTCAAAATTGTCCTCTTTCGAATGAAGAAGCAGGCTCATTAAATAGACGAGCCTGGGAAGGGAATGAAGAGGTTATTGATTCAAAATAGCTGACTCTTCAATTCCCAATTGAGACAAATATTGAGGAATTACTTAATTAAAAGGATGCATTATTACCACATGGGTGACCCTTCGAATAATTTGAATTATTAATTCAAATAAAGGTGTCCATCCAAATAACCAAGCAATTATTAATTCCTTTATGGATATTTAGCTAAATTGGGTGGGTTTTAATTTAATTTAAAAGCACTTAGGACTTTAGAATTAAATTAATTTATCATAGGGATTATTTAGCTAAATAAAGTCGAAGACTATAGGAATTAATTATAGATTGAAATTAATGAAATTTAGGGTTTTTGCAATTGACATATAGTCAAATAAAGTCAGGTAGGAGAGAGAAAATTGCCTAGCAAAGTAGGACTTTGATGATGTAAAATTGAAGAAAATGCACCAAAATTGATTTGAAATTATAGGTGCCAATTTTGGGGTAGTACATTTTCCCCTCTTTGAATTGATGTGCGAACAGTGCGTTAATTCAAAGAATAGTCTGATGTGATAGATGAGCGGAGACTTCAAAAGTCTAGGTTAGATTGCCAAGACACCAATCAGATCGACTTGTAGAACCACCTCCAAAATGAGGTATGATTTTATGAAGTCTAAGTTAGATTGCAAAGACAACGGTCCAATGATAACTTGAGAGAGAACTAGAATTGGGGTTAGATTGCCTAGATAACGGTCCAAAAGAGCTTTCAAGAGCCACCTCCAGAACGAAGCTTCACTCCTGAGAATTAGGGTTACATTGCCCCAATACCTAAAAGATTTTGAGAACCATCTCTAGAACAAAGCTTGATCCTCAAGGATCCAAGTTAGATTGCTTAGATACCTAGAGATAGATGATAAGATGACAAGATGCAAGGCACAAAGATGCCCCGAGTAAAGAGATCCCCCAAGCGATGAGGACTTTGATTTAGATTAGATTAACATGAGACTGGTTTGACAAGATTCAATGATGCAATCATCCTTGCCCCCTCGGGAGTAAAATTGAAAGATGACATTTGTAAAAGATGATTGACAACAAGAGAAAGTAGATATAAATCATCAGACTAGATTCAAGAAGTTGCAAAATCAATTTGGAGCAACTTGGAGGTCTTGTTGACCAAGTTTGACCATGGTTGACCAAATTTGATTTGACTTGGCTTTGATGAAAAGATGACAGAGCCAAGAAAGATGATGAGGAGATGAGGATCTAGCAAGAAAAATGACACCATAAGGCAGACTACACAAGTGCTAGACCCTTATGGCCCCAAAATTTTAAAATGCAATTTTGAGCCACTTAGAGATCTCAAATTTCAATTTTGATCCCAAAAATGGATTAAGAACGGTTGATTTAGCCAAGGGTGCAACTTTTGCACAAAATAGAGAACTTTTGAAAATTAGGTCAAAAGTTATATAAGGACCGGAAGGGTCATTTTCAAATTATTATTCACTTTTGTCTTCTTGCGATTTGAGAGCTCTAAGCGAGATGGAAGGAGTTCCTATGCACACACACCATTTCAAGCAATCTGGATGACATGCCTAGCCAGCAGAGTATGACCCACCTGTGAGTATCGATAAACCTCTCTGTACTTCAAATTTTTAACACTTTCTAGGTCATTTAGGTCAAATCTAGCATGTTTTAGGCCAAAATTCTCCAATCTCACGTGAGGAAATAGTTTCCTCACACTAGCCTTGGTCTCATCTCACACAAGGAAATAGTTTCCTCATGCACCTTAGGGATTCCTTGATCGAGCCTAGCCTGAAAGCTCGCGCGAGCCTTTTCATGGTGCCATGCGAAAATGTAGCCAAAAGGTAAAACTTTGTGCAAGAAAAGATCCTGTCTCATGCGAAATGTTGTTGTAGTTTTGAAAATTCTTTGCTAATTTGCATGTAATGAACCAAGTAGAATGTCGTAGAGTCACACTTAGGATAGATTCCTTGCTTCTTTTGCTATTTTTATATTGAGATCATCATGTTGAGATACTGATCCAATGTTGTCGCTTGCTTTGTAGGTTGACTTTCTGGATCTCACTTTCTAATAAAATCATCTAGTGATCACCACTTTAGTGCAGAGATTGACAGATGCTAAGGGTTCCCACCTTGATGGGTTGGGATTGAGCTATCTCTGTGATATACTTGACATTCAGGTAAACCACAGTCTTCTGGGTGCACTTGTAGAGCATTTCCATTTAGATATGAACACCTTCCACTTATTGATGGGAGAGATTATGATCACCCCCGAGGACATCTATAGGATCCTTTAGATACCCTTCCATGGAGTCCAAGTTGAGTATGATGTTCAACCAAGGGCAGGTACAATGGCTCTTAGAGTGATTTTTTGAGATGAGTTGGTGATGGGCCAGGCCATCTCCTAGGAGGACCTGATCTGTAAATACAGAGCTGGTCACTATTTAGCTATCATTTTGGCATGTTTTCTTAGTTTTTATCTATTCCAGATCGAGGACAACATGGTCTAGAGTCCAGTTGGGGTTCGTTGCTACAGAGGATGTTGCCTAGACCAGTAGTTAGATTCAGATGGGGTGAGTGCATGCTCGCTCAGATGTACCATGAGATGCACAAGATAGTGTATTGGAGCACGAGGACCATGGCAACAAGAGTCTTCATTCTACAGATCTAGGCTTGGGAGCACCTCCCCATTTGTAGGCCTATTTTCCATGATACACAACAGCCCCTTGAGCCATATATATACAGGTACATAGGTCTGATTACTTAGCCATTGCTAGGTAAGACAGAGCAGTGGCGTGAACAGCTTAACGACATGGAAATAGTTTTTTGGAGACCTCGGGTTACGATAGAGCCTTGGGATGATGCTAGGTGAGAGTTATCACACATGTCTATCTCGCACCCATTGATTGGATGTAGTGTCACCATTATTGAGCATTTCTTGGTTACATGTGTCCTACATCAGTTTGGGAGATAGCAGGACATCTCCCAGGAGTACTACCCCTATGCTCGCTTCACCAATGAGGAGAAGAGAGAGTGGCACCCTAGATTGGATTTGGGTAGATGTGCGATTGAGGTACAAGTACCCGTGGCACATTGGGACTATATGGTGGATATCACCAATGCAGGGATGACACCTACATATAGGGACTACTTTCTAGCATATCCATTCCCTAGGTTTATAGATCCTGTAGGCATGGGACAACCTACACAGTAACAATAGGTATAGGAGCAAGTATAGGTACCAGTTCAGTAGCCTGCATAGCATCAGGTTGCACAAGTGCCATAGTAGGGAAAAAAGAGACAAAGAGTGTTGAGGCTAAGGACAGGGCAGGCTCCCATTCCTCCAAGGGCTATGGGATTAGATGTAGGAGTCGGGAGTAGTGGAACCCAGTAGAGGTCCACTAGATAGTGGATAGGGGATACTTCATAGTAGACACCTCCTAACAAGGAGGCACAAGTCAAGGACACTAGCATGCAAGATGCCCCCATAGGAGGACAGGGATCATAGCTATAGAATGCTCTCAAGAAGAGCCGAGAGAGGGTCAGGAAGTTACAACATGAGAGAGATGACTACCATACATGAGTCATCATATAGGAGACTAGGGTAGCCAATAGGGAGGGAGAGATCCAATAGCTGAGAGAGGATTTCAAGAGGTCATGACAGGAGACTAGATATGAGGTAGCCTAGGCATCATATTACTATGCTGCATATTATGGAGTTGTTCTAGACTTGTCAGAGTAGGTACCACCATATGTTGATTATGTCAAAGCACAGGCACCTCCTGCTAGACCACCATAGAAAGCACCATCACAAGCACCTCCACATATACCTCTATAGGGACCACCACCTCAGGCTCCTCCATAGGCATCAAGGGACCACTAGCTCCACCTCCTCTAGGACAGAATTAGCTCCCCCTGATTCACACATTTTGTAGTCCATTTTTGATACTGTACTTGAGTAGCACCTTCTCTTTGTATATGACATTTGATCGACCATTATATATATGAGATCATGGTTTTTGATATCATTGTACTTGTTTATATACTACTTTAATGTTGATTCTTTTATGAGATGTTTCCTAGATGAGTAGATGTATGCACATGATGTTTACTTTTATGAATATGCAATGTGAAATGCAATGATAGATAGTAGAATGTATGGATGAAATGCAAATGTGTAATGTATGATTCAATTTATGCTTATAGTGAATGCACATGTTATGGATATGCAGATGTAAATGTATGGATGAAAGTGAATTTATGAATGCAAATGGAAATGAAATGCAATATAATGTATAATGGTACTAATCATCTCGTGCAGGATATAGCAATATATGATAGGTACTAATCAAAAGGATGATTGAGAGATTGAGAATGAGGACTGGATGTTTGTGCAGCCAAGATGAGCCTGAGACAAAATATGAGAACCTTTGATGAGTAGATCTAGAAGAAGGAAATCAAGAGAGCACCAAGATATCATCTCAAATGCAAGCCTAGAATGAAAGATGCAAGTCTAAGCTAGATGCGAATCCAAAATGAGCAAATTAAAGCCTAGGACTTGGTTGTTGGACTCGCCGGTTATCATCACAGAGTTTTTAGGCAATGGAAATTCACAAGATGCCATACAATTCTCACTGACATTGTAATCATGAGAATATGAATATGACATAAGTGTTTAGATTTGTTGGAGTGAGATGTAAGCATTGAGGCACAAGAAGCTAGAATGAACTAAATATCAATTCCTTTTAATTTAGCAAGTTAACACAAGCATCAAAGCATAATTGCTAGAATGACCTGAATGTTGCTTGCAAACAAACACACCAGACACATGAGAGTTCCTTCTTTTGCCAAAAGATACTCATAGTGACCCTTACGTTCACTTAGTAGGACAAGCATTTGCAATTATACTTGTAGTAGAAAGAAGTCACTCAAATAGACAAGGAGAAGAACCAACCTCAGCAAAGTTTCCATATAAAAGGAGTCAAGGTACACATGGCCATACAACACAAGATGAAGGCTCTCATAGTGGACACCCTTCTTATGTGAATTCCTTGGATCATTGGAACTAAATGAGAAAATAGAAAGAAAAGAAAAGATCATGCCCTCAATCTTTGCTTCTCTCAATCTAGATGGGCATTTTTGAGTTGCTCAAGGAGGAATGATAAAGAAAAAGAATAAACACACAACAAGAAAGGAAAGCTCATCATGCTTCAAAGGATCACAAATCAAGTTTCAGTTTAAGTTTGTGTTCAAGCAGATCGAAGCCAAATCAGAAGAATACCACATGAGAAGTCCCAACAGGATGGCGATAGTAGGCGGATGTAGTGAGGATCGCTGGTGATGGCCACAAGGAAATTGTCTCAAAGAGGGAATCAGAGAGCTGAAAAGGTATTGGTAGGAAGACATAGTGTGAAAAGCTGGTGACCGATAATAGAGAGATCCTCAAGAAGAGAGATCTTAGAGATACTAACGAAACATCAATAGGTAGACATAGTGAGAACCACTAGTGACTGATGTAAAAGGGATCCTCAAGGAGAGAGATCCAAGTGATAGCTAGGTATTAGTAGGTAGACATAATTAGAACCACTAGTGACTGATACAAGCGAGATCCTCAAGGAGAGAAATCTCAAAAATAGCTGGACATCACTAGGCAGACGCAATAAGAACTACTAGTAACTAATGCAAGAAAGTGTCTCTGAAAGTGATAGGACAATGCCCCCTAGATCAGGGAGGTAACCCCAAATGACCAGTTCCAATCCATAAAGAGTTGAGGAAAACATCTTGAAGATAGGTAAAGGCAAAATGCATGAGCTAGCAAACTAAAGCAGGAAAGCAAGGAAAGCGAAAAGCAACTAGACAAAGCCAAGAAGTGCTAAGATGAGATATAGCTTCAAGGAATAAGAGGTGCCTGTTTACTAGGTTTTCACCATCTTGGTAGAGATTCTATTTTTTCTACCATGATGCCTATTTACCAGGTTTTCATCAAGGGCACATTTTTCTTCTTTTTCTACTTTTTGTACTTTTCTTTTTTTTATTTTTTTGTATTTTTGAATATTTCATTTTTTTGTATTTTTTCAAATTTTCTATTTTTTTGAGTATTACCAAGGTTCTTTTTTACGAAGTTTTCACCAAGATAATAGATACATCAAAGTGCCTATTTACCAGGTTTTCACTAAGATGATCATTTTTTTAAGGACATTTTGCAATTTTTAGGATTTTTTTCAAGATCAATAAGTATGTACATGAACACATAGAGAATGTCTCAGCTATAGAACTTCTTCAAATAAAGAGTGTTGATTGGCTCTTTTAGTTGTTCTCCTTCAGTGGTGGAGAGTTGGTAAGCACAAAATCTAAATGTTGTAGTAATAATGTATAGACCAAGCTAGTTTGGTTCAAATTTTCCTTTCTAGATTCGTTGTTGCTAATTTTTAGCGTTTTCTCTCAGGACGAGATCACCCACTTGGAATTCCCTTTGTTGACTTTCTTATTGTAGGCCTTGGACATTCTCTTAAATGGTATGCTCAAAGATGATCAAATGCCACTCTCCGACGTTCATCCAATAATTCTAGCTCTTGTAGCTAGGATATTTTGTTTTCTTCATCAGTGATGAGGTTCTTCAAAGAAATTCGCAGTGTAGGAATCTCGACCTTAATTAGCAATATAGTATCCGCTCCATAGACTAAGGCAAAGGTTGTAGCCCCTGTTGGCATTTGAATGCTTTTTATGTAGGCCCATAAAGCCAAATTAATCTAGAGATGGCAATCTCTACCAAATTTATGAACTATTATGTGCACGATTTTGAGGATTGTCTTATTAGATGCTTCTCCTTGTCCATTACCCTAGGGATAATAGATAGATGACCAATGCTAAATGATTCTAAACTTAGCACATAATTCTATCACATCCTTGTACTTGAATTTTCCCCCATTGTTAGTGATAATTGATGAGGGTACACCATATCTATAAATGATGTAATTCAGTATAAACATAGCCATAGACTTGCCATCAACTATAGTCAGAGGGACTGCTTCAACCCATTTAGTGAAATAGTTAATAGCTGTAATGATGAACTTGTGTCCTCTAAAGGAAGATGGATGGATCTGACCTACATAATCAAAGGCCCATTATTGAAAGGGCTAGAAACTAATGAAAGGAATCAATTCTTTAGCAGGAGCATGAATTAGATTCTTGTGAAATTGGCATTGTTTGCAAGTCTTGGCATACTAAACAACTTCTTTCTCCATGTCAAGCCAATAGTAACTACCTCTAATAAGTTTATGAGCTAGTGTTAGACCACTCTAATGAGACCCACAGATACCTTCATGTACCTCAGCTAACACATGTTTGGACTCATTGGGTTCTAGACACCTAAGGAGGGAACCATCTAGGCCTTGTCTATACAAGTCATTTTCTATAATGACATACCATGAAGCATTGAGGATTAAGTGATGCTTTTCATTTTGAGTATAGGTGTTGGGAATGATTTGGTCACAAATATAGGAGTAGATGTGGTGGTAGCTGGATGAATCATGTCCAACAACTGAACAGATCATCCTAGATTCAAGAATGTCATAAGCTAGGTAGTGTAATGCCTCCAATAGGAATTCATGTCTTAAATCATTTTCTGGCATTTATAGCATTGAGGCAAGAGTATCCATAGCATCAGCTACTTTATTATCTACCCTTGGAATTTTTTGGAAAGAAATGTGTGCAAAATACTGTTTGAGATCATCCACCATTCTTTTGTAAGGCACTAGCTTGTCATCTTTTGTTTGATAGATATCATTAACTTGGTTAATGACTAATTGAGAGTCCCCAAAAACCTTGAGCTCATCCACATGCCACTAAATGGCTATCTTCATACCATTGACAAGAGCTTCATATTTAGCAATGTTGTTTGTGCAAGGAAACAACATTTTATAAGCTTTGGGTAGTGAGTATCTTTAAGGTTTTATGGACAAAATGCCTGCACCTGATCCCTATTGAGTAAATCATCCATCAAAGAATATGCTCCAAGCATGATGGATTCATCTGGAAATTCATTAGTCAAAGGTTGGTGATCTTCTAGAGGAGCCTCTACCAACTGATCAGCAATTGCTTGTCCCTTGATAGCTTTTCTTTCCACATACTCAATATCAAACTCACTGAGTATAATGACCCATTTAGCTAATCTACCAATGAGGGAAGCCTTGCTCAGTAGGTACTTTAGTGGGTCAATTTTCTCAATAAGTCTCGTAGTGTGAGCTAGCATATAATGCCACAATTTTTGTGAGGCAAACATCACTACTAGATAATAGTTCATTTCATAAGAGACCAATGTTCTACTGATGTAGTATATAGCCCTTTCCTTGTTATTCTGATCCTCTTGAGCTAAGAGTGCACCTAAAGATGTGTCAGTGGCTGATATGTATAATATGAGTGACTTCCCATAAATAGGAGGCATTAAGATTGGAGGATTGGCAAGATATTGTTTAATTTGAGTGAGCCCTCTATCACATTCTTTATTCCATTCATAAGTCACACCTTTATGTAAAGTTTTGGTGAATGGTTGTGACTTGTCAGCCAACTATGCAATGAAGTGTCAAATAGATTGTAGTCTTCCCTGAAGTCCTCTCATTTGACTGTTATTCCTTGGTGGAGGCATTTCCATGATAGCTTGAACCTTCTCAAAATCAATCTCTATGCCCTTAGCTGAAATAATGTAACCAAAGAGTTTTCTAGAAGTGACACCGAATGCATATTTTTTGGGATTAAGTCTGAGACTGAATTGTTCCATCCAATCTAGAATGGAACCCAAATCTATAACATGAGTTTATCGCTGCATATTTTTGGCCAAGGTGTCATCTACATAATCCTCCATTGTCTTGTGCATCATATCATGAAAAATGGTAGTAACAGCTCTCTGATATGTTGCTCTAGCATTCTTAAGCCCAAAACGCATGACATTCTAGCAGAAAGTGCCCTAGGCACATGTAAAAGCAATCTTTTCTTGATCTTCTGGCATAATTTTTATTTGATTATAGCCAGAGAAGCCATCCATCAGGGATTAGATTTGATAGTTTACTTTCATGTCTACTATCATGTCAATATTATCTAGTGGAAAGTCATCCTTTGGACATGCCTTATTTAGATCCCTGAATTCTGTGCACACACGAATGGATCTATCATGCTTTGTTACTGGAACAATGTTTGAAATCCATTCTACATAGTCAATTGCCCTTATGAACCCAACTTTGAGGAATTTTTCTAGCTCAGCTTTGACTAAAAGTGCCACGTGTGGGTGCATCTTTCTAAGCTTTTGTTTGATAGGTTTAACACCTGGTGCAATGGACAAATGATGCATGATTAGATTGGGATCCAATCCAGGCATATCAAAGTAAGTCCATGCAAGGTTTATTTTCTTGCTTTGAAAGAAGCTAGTGAATTCCTCCTTTTCTTTGTCAAATAATGACTATGCTAGATGAATGATTTGTGGAGTAGCCTCAGTACCCAAATTCACTGGTTGTGTAGGCTTGATTAACACTGATGATCTCTCCTAAAAGTGGCTTGGGAGTGTATAAAGTAACTCATCCTTGGGCACCTCAAAGAGGTTTTCACCCTTGGATACATCTTTTATTTTCACTATTTTCAGTTCTGAGACTGCTACAAAGTGGTTTTCACCCTCAGAACTCCTTTTCTTCTTTCTTTTAATTTTTTGACTAAGATACTTGATATCTACCTCTGTCATGTTGATACTATCTTTGCTAGTGGAGGAAATTATAGGTTCAATAGCATGGAGGTAACAAGCTAGAGCGTAATCATTCTAGAATGTTAGGACTTCATTAGATGAGTAGGGGGCATTCCAATTTATCATCTTAGGATTTTTGAGTGAGAGAGAAGTAGTGGCTAGTTTAATTGCATTTGTGGTATAATCATCAAAACTACAGATGAGCAATTCAAGACCTAGAGTGATCTGATCCAAAGGAGTCTTCGAATCCCTATGAGGCCTAACATCAAAAGTAGAGAACAAGTTAACACTGATGGAGTCTAATTCA
Source organism: Chamaecyparis obtusa (assembly GCA_027943335.1). Classification (NCBI taxonomy): domain Eukaryota; kingdom Viridiplantae; phylum Streptophyta; class Pinopsida; order Cupressales; family Cupressaceae; genus Chamaecyparis; species Chamaecyparis obtusa. The sequence continues at coordinate 60,588 of BSBK01006388.1, read as the reverse complement.
TGCATCCTAACACTAGACCCTTCACCTACTTCGAGGAGGTTTTCATACACATGAATAGCATCTATATCCTTATCAAAAGTAGGATCAAACAAAGAGTCAAACTCATACTCATACAAATCAGTACTTGATGTGGGAATTTCATTAGCAATGGTAGCACCATCAGATTCATTTTCATTTCTTGTAGCATTAATGGTTTGCTGATTTTGTTCTCTCTTGAAGTATTCTTGAAAAGGAGGTATATATTGTTTGCCTTGAAAATTAGGACTGTCATTTTGCATTTCTCTCCATTGGTCATACATGAGTCATTGCACTGAAGTAGTATCCTCTGAGTCACTATTAGTTTCTACCAGATGAACAGGTTCAATAGGATCATCTAGCTCTGTAAAAAGTATAGCAAATTTTGGAGGTATTGGATAAGGACAGATTTCTTCATTAGAGCTGGCCTCTAATTTTATTAGTGGAGTAGTATCATCAATCTTTGATTTAGGTTTAGGTTTTGATTTAGGTTTCTGCATAAAATAGTTTATCCCCAAGTGAAAGGGAATCTTTTTAAATCCTAAACTAGTAGTATCTTTTGTGCGGCAACCCATAGCTTCAATGGGTTTTAGGAAACCATTATCATTCAGTACTATAGGACCACTTCCTTTATAACTAAAGCATTTCATGATCTTGAAAGCTTCATTGTATGGCTCTTGCTCTAAGTTTGGAGGTGGAGTATTTTTTTCAGAGGTTTCTTTCCCTTTATAGATCCAAGCCTTAATAGCTCTTTCCTCATCTTCATCTTCTAATGGTATTGAGGCCTTGACAAAGGCACCATCATAGACTATTTAGGGAGAATGAGAAGAAGGTTTTCTATCCTTAGAGGGTCTCCCATAGGAACGTGGAGATGAAGGTAGAGCGGCCAGTGATAGCATAGATTCAATTTGATATTCTCCCATGCCTATATCCTTAAGCTTGAGAGTTTGTTCCATTTCTCTTAACATGGCATCATAAAACTCAGTGGATTCTCTATTAGCTGGCACAAAACTGTTAGCAGACTATGTAAGTGTATTGCAAGAGAAGTTTGTATTAGCAAGCATAGTGACTCCCACTCCATGGAATGGAAACTTGATGCATTGGTGGTATGTAGATGGAACTACCTACATCTCATGAATCCATGGTCTACCCAACAAGATGTTATAGGCAAGAGGAATGTCTAGAACTTGAAAAGTAATATCTCTCTCAATAGGTCCTACATGGATAGGTATCACAACTAAGCCTTGGAATTTGTGCTCTTCTTCATCATAAGCTTTGATAGTAATCTTGCAAGAGTCTATACAATCCTCATCATAACCTAGCTGAGTAAGAAACTTAGCAGAACAGATATTGAGACCAGTACCATTGTCTATGAGTACTTGATGGATGTGCTTTTGGCCTATCATGACCTCTATATGAAAGGGAGCATTATGCGGGTGACTTAGAGAGTGGTCATCTTCTTCAAAGAAGGATAAATAGTGAGGTGAGGTTAAATAACCCACCATTGGAACCGGTTGAGATCAAGATCTTTGGGAACATTTGCCTCAGCAAGGGCTTTATCCAAAATCTTCCTGTGAGTAGGCGAGATCTTCAACAACTAAAAAATGGTGATCTGAGCATTGGTTCATTGGAGCTGATCCAAGATGCTAGAGCTAGTAGTGTTAGGTGCAAAGGTTGATTTTGAGACTTTGTTGGTAGGACCAGCAACACTCTTATCCATAGTTTGTTTTGGATAAAATCCAAGAGGATCAGGATCTTTCAGAACAACTCTTCCACATGATCGAGTAACAACATTGGCACAATCCTGAGACTATTCAGATTTAGATGAACGAGACATGGAAGTTCACAAGATAAAAGGGGTCTTAGGTTTAGAAGCATTGTCACTCCCTTTGAAAGTGATCACATCACAGTACTCAGACTCAATAGGTTCAATCATGTTGATAACATTATCATTAGTGGTGTAAGTATAGTTGACCTTGGCATTAGTATTCTTGGATTTGGAAGATTCACCTTTCTCATGAGGAGGGAAAGGATCCTTAAATGCCTAATGATCCACATTCTTGTTGTGATTGTTGACAATAATGTCATCATTGTCAATTAGATCTTGAACCTTATGTTTCAGCTGAAGACAAGTAGAAGTCTTATTACCAATATTTTGGTGATAGTCACAATATGCATTGTCATTCCACCAATGAGGATGTGGTCATGGGTCATAAAGATGCTTTTCCAAAGAAACAAGAATCTGATTCTATATAAGAATTTTATAGACAACATTAAGAGGTTCTCCCAAAGAAGTGAATTCACACTTGGGTTGAGAGGCCCAAGGTTTTTTCTTGGAAAATCTTGAAGTTTGTTAATTGTCCATTGTGGTCTTTTCAACAGCCTTAGCCACTTTTATGTTAGAGGTGAGATCAAAAACAACTTTTGAAGGCTTTTTGAATACATTATCAACCACTCCATCATTTACCACATCTCTATCCTTGTTAATAGCCTTTCCTTTATTTTGTTGGAAGAGAACCCTTGTTTATTATCCTTATTCAAAGTTAATTCTCCTTTCTTAACCAAAAGGCCTCTATCCTCACTGATGGAGTTGATGAAAAACAACCCACAGCTCCCAAGAACACCTACATGCAAACACTTGTCATAGAAAAAGAGAGAAGAAAATAGCTATGGAGGCCTGAACGCATTGATCCATGAGAGAGGAGAAATCCTTGATGTACAAAAACAAAAGTTGTAATCAATAATGAAATGTCAGAAAAGGTTACAAAGTATTATGAAATCCATCCTTATAAAAGGAGATCAGAAAACCTAAGAAGGTGAAACCCTAGGTTGCATGATAATAATTAATAAAGATAATTAATTATTATATGCCTAAAGTTTAGCTTAAGTCGAAAGAGGTAATAAGTGACTGAATAATTAAATCAATATGATTCAATTAATTAGTAAAACACTTTATTACTCTATCACCCCCCCTTAAGATTGCTTTGGGAGAAGCTAAAAACCTAGAAAGAAACAACTGAAAGCAAATGGATCCCAGCAACAAAGGCTTGATCAGGTACCCAAGTACAAAAGAGAGTCTCTACAAAGTGGAGAAATAGAGAAAACCACATGGGAAAAACTCTACTCCAAAAAGAGACAAAGACCTAGTCTGAAGGACTAAAGAAGCCTCCAAAACTAGGAATGTTCCAGAAAATAGGAACAAAGATGAACATGTACAACATCACTGAAGCATGGAACTGCAAACTCTATCAAGAAGAAACTGATGATCTGAAGATCCTCCACTAAAATATGACCAGGTAGAGAAGACTATAATCTACATGAGTGCCCTCAAATAACATTACTCAAATTAGGAGGCAAACAAAGGCAAACACCTGAACTCAAAGATACAGATGGCATAAACACCAAAAGCCTGAAGGGCTAATCAATCAAAGATGGAAGAGTGCATCCATAAGGAAAGAAAAGAGTGTCTATATGGTAAATGATCCATCTCACCAGAATGCATAGGTACCTAGCCACTGCAACCGCCTAGTACATAGGATCAAATACTAAATACATAGCTTACACTATCAAACCAAGGAAGCCATAGAACCAATAGTAGAAACCCCCCCATACTACCAACAAGGGAGTAATGACAAGTACATTGAAAAGATCATCCAATATGAACTGCATGATGAAGATGAATCTGAAACATCAAATGTGCAGAGAGAGTACAAACACATATAGAGATACCTGAGGCTAATGTCATTGGAGGAACACTCACATGATAAAAGAAGATGGAAAACAAATGCAAACATCAAAAACCCCCTGGCAATTTATAATGGAATGCGAGTACATATAGCACGAACATGTGGAAGATCCCATCAAAGCAAGAGAATGGCACTTTATCTCAGTGCATGTGCATAAAAGAATTCTACAAAAGTGAATTATACACTACTCAAAGAAGGTCAAAGGCTACTAAAACAAAAGAATAGCCTAAGATGAGCCATCCCTCAAAGGGAAGAGATCTCAAGACCTGAACAACCAAGATATCCACTAAACTGTAAAAAAGAAAAAATTTAAATAAAATGAACCTAGAGCATAATCTAGAAAAATGACTCATAGCACTAAAAAGCTCTCTGAACAAGCTTTCCAACGATATATCACTTTCTTAAAACGGAGTCCGAATGTGCAAGATAGAGCTCCCGGAGTGTAGAACTGAAGATCTAGCTTTGATAGAGAAAAACACCATAAAAAAATAAAACTAGAAAAAATAACCTCTAGATCTAGAAAGATCTCGAAATCAACTTTTTGATAATATCTCATTTGCCAAATTTTGACACCGGATACTCAAGATTTGAGCAAAAAACCAACAGCTATGCTAGAGGGCCCAAAGAAGGTGTCTACAAGGATCTGAGGATGGGTGACATTAGAAAAAGGACAAAAAACCACATGAAACCATCAGATCTATAAAAAGATCAAAAAGAGATTTTTGACAACTTCTTGTCTACCAAAAATGGAGCCCGGATGCAATAGAAATGGATCCCGGAAGACAGGAGGTCTGAAATGCCACGATCACAGAGAACATCTAATTTTGATAGCAAAAAAGAGCACCAAAATGGAAAAATCACAAAACCATACCAGCAAATTCAGATCAGGCTCAGAACCAGCTTTTTGATGATATTGCTATACACTGAATTTGCACCTCCGATCTCAAGTTCTCATAGTCTTGATAATCTAGTATAACATGGGAATCATCGCAAGGTTGTGGGACCTTTTCTAACCAAGATGAAACCTCTAGGTTCTAGGCTGGTTCCTCTTGGATAATCACCCTGATTTTCTCTTAGACAAGAAATGTAAAACCTTGAGGGGAAAGGGTTAGAAGTAGTACATAAAAAGGGAAATGATTGAAAGCAAATCTATCTTACTAGGTGATGCACCGAAACTAGGGTTTGGATTTCAGTATAGAGGAATGAAACCAGTGAGAGGCTTAGGTCTGGGAGATCACAACTTACTAAATAGGCTTGCATAAGTATTTCATAGAAGGGTATGCATACAAAAGAGGGTGTTCAGGGAAAGAGAAGATTCTTTCACAACAAAAAGACTCTTAGGATTAGACAACAATCTATGACCTGTAAACAAACATTCACTCCTATAACTCGGTGTAGGATTGAGACAAGACTGTTAGGGGCTGAAATATACCCACAAAACATCTAAATCAGATCAAACACAATAACACACATAGTTACAAAAAGTAAGAGGAATCAGGGAAACAAAGATATCATTGAAAACATGCATACACTTTGATCCAATAAGAGATAATCCAGACAAGAAAGCATAAGGACAACAAGAATGTCACAAAATACTTTGCAATATCTGAACAATCAATGGGAATTTTACAATTTCAAAAAGTTAAGGGGTAGAAAGAATGCCTTCAATAAACTTTGGGAAAGAAACTTGCCTTTTTTACAATTGCCAGATTCTGAGCTCTAAAGCTCCAAAAAACAAATATATACATCACTCACTGCACGTAGGCAGGAGTAAAAAAAAAAACTAACGAGGGTTACAAGATTTACAATTTAATAATCATACCCTAGCAATCAAAATCTGATCATAAATAAATTCTGCAACAACATGGCCAATCAAATATCTGGCCATCCTATACCACAAGCAGCCTACAGACACAACAACCTGGACTCAACAACCCTCATCATGAATGCACTAATTGGTACCTTACAGAGACAAGAAATGACCCCTGATGACCGCCCAAACTTCTTCATCATCCCCTCATAACTGTGTGTGTCCTGCAATATCAATTTCTTAGCTACTCGCCACTCGCAAACATCTCCTTAGAAGAAATCCCCATGAAAAAAAAATGGTCACACCACTTTGAGAATGTCATTGGTCGCATGATTGCATGAGCCCAAAAGACTGCATGTGATCATGTGACTAACCACATAGATCTCACCCTGCTACCACATAGACACCTGGCCCCACAAGAAGTAGTAGCCTGTCAACCATGTAGACCAACCAAAAACTCGCATGGGCTGGACACACAAAAACACCATTCGGAAATAGCAGAGAATCCAACGGTGGTCACATGATAGCATGGGATCGGAAGATCCCATGTGAACATGCGACCACCATAGATTTTGAATCTACAGGGCCACATGTTACCGGGCCCATTGCAACCTTTGCCAACCACTAAGAAATGGACACATCACCTCCCAAGGACCCACCAGCAGCTACCAAAGTCCCTGCTGACCGCTAGAGACTTGTCGTATGGTCACATGCGGTTAGGAAGCTGCATGCGATCATGTGACAAGCATGAAACCACACCACTGAAACCATTGTGAACTACCTTAACTGTGACCGCTGACAGTTTGTCGCATGGTCGCATGGGCTTGAAAGAGCCCATGCGATCATGCAACCAACCATAAGATATTAACCACTGACCGCTGGTGGCTTGTTGTTTGCTTGACTGCTGACTGGCCCCGTGATGACGTTAGAAATTGGGACCCACTTGGTCGCGATAGTGCGCTTAGGAAATATGCCACCTCACTAAAAAAAATGCAAACCCACTGAGATTCTAATCTGACCATTGTCGCATGATCCCATGGGCTCAAAAGATTCCATGAGATTATGCGACAGCCATTGGATCTCCACTGCACTTGCACGACTATGAGGAACCAGGACCCACCTGGTCAGAGTTGCGCACTTGAAGGTCGAAAACACAGAAGGTTTTCAAACTGGAGGTCAAAAACATAGAGAATTTTTGGACCGAAAGTCAAAAACATCCTGAGCCTTTAGAGAGAAGGTCGAAAACACACTGGGTTTTCAGGCCAAAAGGTAGAAAACATAGAGGGTTTTGACACTTGAGCATTTCTTGGAACAAACAGGATGTGGCCAAAAAGGAAATGATAGGGAAATTTTGGGCAATAGATATATCACACGCCCAATTACGATCCCATATGCCCGAGATATCATAAAAAAATGCCCAAGTATCCTTAAAAAGCTCCAAAAATGAACAAAGGATGATGATGTATGCTGATGTCATACAACCCGCGAGCTTAAAATTGATAGCCAAATGGCCATCAAAGCTCTAATGCATCTAGGGGCTGAAAAAATAAGCCCATATGACCTACAGAAGGGGTTCGGTAGCTAGGGGCTAGGTCTGAAGCGGTGGGTCACCCATGTGACCATAGGCTGGGTGGCTAGGGCTCTTAACTAGGTCGAGCGGTGGCAGTGTCTCCAGTGGGTGGTGGGCACTGTTAACAGTGGGTGGCGGGCGGTGGGATTAGCAGTGCCGTCAGTGGTGGGCGGTGGGTGGCAGACCGTGGATCGGGTGGTGGCTCTACAGTGGCTATCATTGACTGCAGTTGCCATTGGGTGGCGCCCCCCCAAAAAAAATAATTTAAAATTTTTTTTTAGTTTTTTTGAAATTGTACAGCCTGTGCTTCATTTTGTGTGCCAGGGCCGTACGGCCTTGGTAGGCAAATTTTTTTTGCCTCAGAGGCCAACTTGTCAGAATTGGACAAGTTTTATATGAATTTTGACTATCTCGTGCCTTCCTGACACAGTCGTGAGGTCTGTTTGGGCTAGAAGTGTGCCAAACAATACTGATCACCTCAGGATCCGTGCTAGGGCCGATTGCAAAAAACATTTCTTACAGATTCCAACTGTGTCCAAATTAGACAAAATTTAGATGGATCTTAGGGTTTTTGGATGCTTTGAACACAACTGTGAGGTCCATTTGAGGCCAAGATGACCAAAAAAATAGGTCCCCCCCAGATCTGACAGGAAACTCTCTATAAACGTAGATCTGATGAACACGGCCGAATCTCTTAGAAAGAGGATAGGGGCAAGTAGATCTGAAGCTTTGATACCATGATGGAGTTGATGAGAAACAACCCACAACTCCTAAGAACACCTGCATACAAACACCTATCACAGAAAGAGAGAGAAGCAAACAGCTATGGAGGCCTGAACGCATTGATCCATGAGAGAGGAGAAATCCTTGATGTGCAAAAACAAAAGTTGCAATCAATAATGAAATGTCAGAAAAGGTTACAAAGTATTATGAGATCCATGCTTATAAAAGGAGATCAAAAAACCTAAAAAGGTGAAACCCTAGGTTGCATGATAATAATTAATAAAGATAATTAATTATTATATGCCTAAAGTTTAGCTTAAGTTGAAAGAGGTAATAAGTGACTGAATAATTAAATCAATATGATTCAATTAATTAGTAAAACAATTTATTACTCTAACACTCACAGTGTGTTTGATCATGTTGTCAAAAGTCAGAGGACCTTATAGTTGTACCTGATATCTAAAATTTTGAATAAGATTGTCCAAAAAGATGTCAAGTTTCTCCGACTCAGGTAATTTGAGAGGATACTTCAAGCAAAGTTGTCTCCATCTTTGGAGAAAGGACAAGAAAGGCTCCCCTTGTCGCTATTTCAGATTACATAGATCATGGACGTTGATAGGGTGTTGAATGTTGTGTGAATAATGTTGGAGAAGTAGATTAGTGATCTCATCAAAAGTCTTAATGCCAAGGAGTAATCGACAAAACCATTCCATGGCTGGTCCACCCAAACTACGGGGAAAGAGTCACATAAGATAGGTCTGATCATGTATAATTTCCATGGACAAAGCACCAAACTCCCTCATATGGTCATGGGGATCAGTTGTACCCATGTACTTGTCATATTTAGGCAACTCCACTCCCTTGGGAAAAGGAGGCATACGAAGACTCTTGTCAAATGGAAAAGGGCATATGCTATCTATTGTGAATTATTGTGTGGGCTTATCCTTTTCCTTTGCAAGCTGGCTAATCTGATCTTCCATACTCTAAATCATCTTTTGTAGCTTAGCAGTTTTAGTCTCTTCTTCTTCAGCCACAAGTGTTTCTACATTAAAGTCCAAAGGCAACTTGGCCCCTCGTCTGGCCAACTCTAGAAAATATTTCTCCTTCTCTTCTATAAGGAGAATCTCCATCATTTTCATAAGACTCTTGTTGGATTTCACATCATTTAAATCATTATGAGTTATCTCGTCATCACCATCATTGCCAAGAATCTCATAAATGCTCAGAATTTGATCTTGTTGTTGATCATCTTGGTTTTGGTTGAATGGAGGAGGGTGATAGAAATATGATTGCTAATCGCCTTTAGTTTTGTTTTGAGATTGATCATTTTGGGACTGATTTTGATCATTTTTGGGTTGACCATGACCTTGATCATTAGAAGATTGACCCTGATACTAGTTTTTTTGGGATTGGTCATGAGCTTGGTTGTATTTTCCTAATTGGAAATAAAATGGATCTCCCATCTTATCACTGTGGGATTGCATAGCGCATGAGGACTCAGTAAAATGGTATGAATGGTGCTGAAAGGGCACAGCAAAGGTAACTTCTGGAGCTCTAACAAGATCAAAAGGATCAATAGCTTCAAATGAGAAGATATCATCGATAGTATCAATAATGATAGGAGGAGTCCAAGGAAGTGGTCTTCCAATGTTATGAAACAACAAGTTGCTTTGGAAGAATGAGTTGTCCTATTCTTGAAATGAGAAACTAGGTTGCATTTCAAACAACGGATTAAAGAAATCTTGGAACACCAAAGGTGATGGTTCAAATGGACTACTCATCAAAGTACTCAATGAAGAAGAATTCAAGGATCTCCCATAGTGTTTAGATTTCACACTAGGTTTAGGATGACCTATTTCTTGATTACGAGGTTTGCTTCTACCTGATTAGTATTCTAAATGGGAAAAGCTTTTCCACTTCTAGTCATGACAGTCATAGATGAAGGTGTGATGAGAGAAGACTCGGGACAATACTTAGAACTATGTCTCTAAGATAGAGAAAAAGAGATAAATGGCTAGAACAGTCAAGATACGAGATGGGCCTGGTAGGAATCGTCAAGAGAGTGGCTAGAATAGCTAAGATAAGACTATCACAACGTGATGTACAAAAGTATAAAGAGATCAAGTAAACAAAAGAGAGACAAAATTAGTCAAATCAATAATCAATCGGTTCTTAGCTTGATACACCCAATTTCTGATAGTAAGCAATAGAAAAATAGATAAACAAACCTCAGACAGAAAGTAGATAAGACAGAAAAATCATCAGTCAATGGGAAATTAGTCTCTATTTTTTAAATCTGGGTACAGGTTTGTGTGAGAAAGTACTAGGCCACATGAGAGAACACTAAACTTCATGTGAAAGAATGAAATCTCATGCAAGATAGTGCTCTAAAAAGTGAAACTTTGAGTGGGAAAAATCCAAAGTTCAACAACTTGACATAGTTTTCGAGATAAAAGTTGTGTTCAGAGACACAGCCTAAATTGTTTTCTAATAGAAAATCTAGTTTCCTGATAGATTTGAAGGACCAATTAATCAACAATCTCAGTTTGAGGAATTCAAGCATTCGTTTACAAGCACAAAGGTTTAGATCAAGTAGTTGTAGTTCTAATACAAGAAGGAGTCAAAAATAGACCTACCAAGGACAAGGCAACTTGGTAGTGTCATGGGATTCTTTGTTTAATCATAATGGACAAGTTTAAGAGTCGATAACAAATGCATAGCTTATTCCTACAAAAATATGGTGAGAAGCCAAAACCTTTTCCCCACAACTCAAACACATACGTTCACCTCACACAACCATGTCACCCCCTAGAGGGCACCCGTATTTTTGGTGTTTCCAAGGACTCAATAGTATATGTTCAAAGGTTACCCTTGAGGTAGGGGCTAGTTTCATATACCACCTTCAAACATCTAGGTGTATGCCTATGGTGAGAATCTATAGGAGAGATTCTTCCCCCTCCCTGCGCAAAGATTATGACTTCTTTTGGAGGTCAACCGGGTAGGCAACTAGCTAAGGAAAGTTTTTAATAGGATTTCATTCACAATAACCTTCAGTGCCCCCAATACAGGGCTAGGGCCTTATAGGCACACCAACACTTGAAAGTCATACACCCCCACAAGCATGGCTAGGAGAGGGGCCGCTTAGTACAACAGACAAGGCCTTCTCAAGATGATAGTTGAAATCATGAGAAGGAAGTTACCATGGCTTTGGAGTCTTTAGACTCGATAAAGTATTCTATATTATAGTGAGGTGGAATCACTGGCGATAAGTGCGTACTCACTTGGGTCATTCCCAGAGGTTCAACTTCCAGCAGGCCCTCTAAAGGTGACATAGGACTTGGTTCAGATTCGAGGGTCAAATTTTTAGATTCTGCCAAAGGGAGAAGAGCATACTTCTCTACCCCATTTCCTCACCCAAACATGCAAGACATGTTCATCATCGAGCTAGTTTCACTCCACCAAATCTACAAGCTTTTAGGTTTCTGATTCTCTCAAAGAGAGAAGAGCATAGTCCCCTAACAAGTAGAAGTGCTAAAGATTCACTACCTTTCTCTACTTCCCCAAGAATCTATCATAGTAGTAGGATCAATGGGTCTTCAGGTTCATTCATGGTCATCACCTCCATGTAATGAAGAGCCTAATCCCCTAGCCCACTATCAAAATTCTCAAGAAATTTTAACGAAGCCCTATTTAGACTATGTGAATGAAAACAAGAAAAAAAACACAATGTTTTTAGATTGATCTTTGACAACTATCCTGCAATCAAACCATTAGAATGTTTTTATATTCTTCAACAAATGACCTACATACCACTTTTACACTGTGATAGAAACCAAAAACTTAAGATCAATAATAGAGAGTAGATGTTAGGAAAAAATAATAGTAAATTATAGAATCTGGAAAAATTAAATGTCTGACAGTGAAACTTCATGCAAGTGTAGTGCTACACATGAGAAACTACCAAGGGCTATGTGAGATAGTGTTTCTTCGTGTGACAAAATGCTATCAAGAGTGAAACTTCACGCAGTATGCTAAAAGGATGCATTATTGCCACATGGGTGACCCTTAGAATAATTTGAATTATTAATTCCAATAAAGGTGTCCATCCAAATAACCAAGCAATTATTAATTCCTTTATGGGTATTTAGATAAAGGGGGTGGGTTTTAATTTAATTTAAAAGCACTTAGGACTTTAGAATTAAATTAATTTATCATAGAGATTATTTAGCTAAATAAAGTCAAAGACTATAGGAATTAATTATAGATTGAAATTAATGCAATTTAGGGTTTTTGCAATTGACATCTAGTGAAATAAAATCAAGTAGGAGAGAGAAAATTGCCTAGCAAAGTAGGACTTTGATGATGTAAAATTGAAGAAAATACACCAAAATTGATTTGAAATTATAGGTGCCAATTTTGGGGTATTACAACTATACTATCCTAGAACTTCATATTCAACATGTCTTACAATCACCCAAATACCCCAATGTTCCAAGATGGGGTACATATGAAGAAAAATACTCATTAGTTAGGGAAGAATTGGTAAAAGGGAGAAAGGAGAAGACAATTGAATCCCTTGTTGACAAACTAGTAGGGAAACAGGGTATAACAAAAGAAAAGATGAAAATTGTCAGGGAAAAGGTGGAAAAACTTGGGGAGAAGTACCTCATTCCCCCTCCTCAGTCTAACATAGTGTTAATAGCTTCAACTTTGTTGTTTTGGTAGATATTTTAGATATTTTTGGCACCCTTTGCCATTGATGTTAAAGGGGGAGAGATTGAAGAAAAATGTAAGGAGAAAAGAATGTAAAATAAAAGGAAAAAATATATATAAATAAAAGAAAGGTTCTTTTGGATATCATGTGCCAAAATTGTGTTTCATTTCTATCAATATTTCCTTTTACATTTTTGTCTTGATGTTGCACTTAGTCATTTTTCTCACTAAGTGTGGCCATCAATGTCAAAAGGGGAGATTGTTGGCAAGTGGTCAGCACATGCACACATATGCACATGTAGGTACATCCACATATGGAATGTTATCATTTATGAAAACACTTATCATATTTATAACGCACATATTGGACAACACTAACATGTTTGTATGCAGTTGATAAAAGAAAAATGCCTAAGCCCACAGACTTTTTCCTATGACCTAGTATCACAGAAAAGGTTAGCAACCCTCTTAGAAAATTCCAAAAAGCATGTGATCATGGCTACATACTTAAAAGACATGAATCTATACATGTGTAAGGTTGCACGTGTTAATATAGCAGTATCGAAGAGATATGCTTAGTTGATTGAATGCAAAGATGGTAAACAAGGTATAACTTATTGGTAATCACTAAGGATGACTTTGTGAGTGATTGGAAAGTTATTTTTGGATGCGGTTTTGGATCTAAGGTTGACTAAGGATGTTGAAAAATCATGCAAATATGCATTAAATACTATTATGTTTTGCTAGACTAAAGCCGACTAGCTTTTGTAAAATACCTCTAACAAGGTATAAGTATACTGACACTTTTGTAAAAGTGAGCAATAGGAAAGATGATGATGTAGATCAATGCATACTATGAAGGCATCTAAAGAGAATAACAAAGATCAAGAGAAATGAGAACAAGAGGAGTTCTTCAAGGAATACTTTGTTAACTCTTTGTATTCAAGACAAAAAAATAATTGTAAGTTATTTTGCACCTATTGTACACCCCTAATAGTGTTTGATTTCCTTTAACAGGGTTGGACTCCAAATAGGGTCAATTCTTTAATTGGAATTACATTGTAAACACTCCTATGAGGGTCTGTCCTTAATCAGGACCTTCCTATTGTAATATTGAGCTCCTAACATGGTTAGAACTTTTAATAGGGTTAGTATACTATTAGTGCAGATATTTGTGGGTACCATCCTCACTGGGGTTTTTCCCTTAACTAGGTTTTCCTTGAAAAACAATATGGTATTATGATTTCTTCAATGTTTATTTATGTTGCATGGTTATTTATCTTGAGTTAAATATCTTTACTGTTTGAAGAAAGTAAAGAAGTTTAAGAATTTAGTTAAGTATTGTAACACTAATTCACCCCCTCTCTCATTGTTACCAAATCCTAATATATATTTCTTGTTCTTTGTTCCTCAATCTACTTCCTTCATGAGTTCTCTATTCTTATTTCATTCACATTTTTCTCCCTGTTTTCCACCAAGATTGGCATACAAAACCCTTCAATCCACTATTCTCCTTATAAAATCATTAACTATTAATTTTAATTTCTTTTGTATGATAATCCTAATATTGATTGTACTACTAAGTTAGTCAACTAGTCATAAGAATTGTTATTATAATACTTGATATATAATCACTTCCTATTCCTCTATTAATTATTGCAACAACTAGAATTTATACTTTTTTTTTGCATATGTCCACATTTTGACGAGAGATTGATAGTGTGTGCATCTCTATTATGCTTACCAATGTTATCTCTTATTTCCCCCATTTTCTTAACCTCTTTTCCCCTTTAAAATATTTATCTATGCTTTAATAATTGAGAAGTAGAATCTATTACCCAATATTAAATACCCTCTATTCTATCTTTAGTCACCACCAAAGGGATGGGTCATTAATTTCTTGCCACTACTAATTATTCTCGATTTTTAGAGAATAGTGTAAGTGAAATAAAAATTAAAGACAATTCTCAAATTTCATTTTTGAGATGCAGGTAATAAATAAGTCATAAATGTAATTTATACTAAATCAACATAAAGAGGAAATTAATAATAAGACTTCTTTTAATATTAACTATCTATTATTTACTTGATCTATTTCAAGGTCCATTAGAAAAGAATTTAAAAATAAAATATTTTTCCTCCATTAATGATTCTATTCACAAAATCATGAGCTTTGGTGTGGATTGCGTCTGTCGGTGATTCTATCCACAAGGTCTCATGTGGATTGCCTCCATCAGTGAATCTATCCACAAACTCATGAGCTTTAGTGTGGATTGCCTCAATCAGTGATTCTATCCACAAGCTCTCGTGTGCATTGCCTCCATCAGTGATTCTATTGACAAACTCACGAGCTTTGGCATGGATTGCCTCAATTGGTGATTCTATCCACAAGCTCTTGTGTGAATTGCCTCCATTGGCAATTCTATTCACAAACTCATGAGATTCAGTGTGGATTGCCTCCATCAGTGATTCTATCCACGAGCCCTCATGTGAATTATGTCCATGGGCAATTCAATTCACAAACTTGAGAGCTTCAGTGTGGATTGCCTCCTTGATGATTCTATCCACAAGTCAAGAGTTGTTTAAATCATCACAAAACATCTATCACAATAGAAAGTTATTGTAAGATCATCACCTTCCAATAAATTTAATAAATACAAGTGATAATAATTTGTAACTTGTCACTTCCTTATGATTTATTGAGGGCCCATATAGTTATAAAATAACATTAATATGATAATCAATAATTATTTCAAGTTTACCTAAGATGTGTTATTATCTTTATCAGTAAACTCCCTCTCAATCTTAAGGTATCTTGAATTTATTTTAAAATACATATTTTTATAAGCATACATTTGAATTATTGACTTCAACAAGGCAAGCTTGCATTCTAAGTCTACCAGGACACTTTCTTGCAGTGTGACCATATTTCTTGCATCTAAAACATTGCATTGTAGAGAAGTCTCTAGGTTTGTTGAATGGTTATTGATATTATGAATTCTTGCCCTTTTTCCTTTTTGAACTAGTGACAAGAACCTAAACATATTCATTTTTTGATTCCATGATTCTTTTGGATGTTAGGTTATACTCTTCTTGAATGCAGTCTTCTTTTAGTTGATCAAATTTGGGGAGTTTGGTGTGAGGACTTACTCCTTGTCTAAAGTTTTGCCATGAGATAGGGAGCTCATTTAGAGTTATCATATTTAACTCCTTATTATCATAAATGTGACCAATTGAAGAGAGTCGATTCCTTCATTCCAATATCCTCATAAAATATGAGGTGATAGCCTCTCATTTATTCATTTTAATATTAGAGAATTGATTTTTAAGGGTAAGAATTTTGCTTGTGTTGTTGATCCCAAACATGTTTTCTAGGGATTTGAACATGTCATATGAAGAGTCTAATTTTGTGATGATAGGTAGTAGGTTATTTTTCACTCCATCCACTAATAATTCTATTTCTCTAGTATTGTATTTTTCCCATTTTCTCCGCTCATCATTTCCATTAGGTTTAAGAGGATTTTCTATAATTATCTTTAGCTCATTCTTCCTTAATACCAACATCATTTGAAGTTTCCATGATTCAAATTCGGAAGCACCTTCAAGTCTATCTTTGAGTCTTATTCCATTTTCCATTCTATAGGCATGCGATTCCCAAAAATCTGATCTTGATCTTCCTTCAATATAATGAGATCTTCCTTCATGAGATTAAGCTTCAATGAAGGAACCTAGCTTTGATACCATGTTGAAATTTTAGATCAGAATTTATGGCTTTTTATTTTTCTTATATAGCCTCAATATATGAAATATATTTAATCACAATATATAAATATATATTTATTATTGATATAATAATTGATATATATAAATATATATTAATGTCAATATTATGCTGGTTTTATGAATGAGACTTGTATTGAATGTTCTTTATATTTATCAAAATGGGGGCACTGCACTTTACTTGCACTTAATGATTTTTCTATATTTCGAATGTAGCCCAATACTAAATATAAATACAAACAATGAGACATGTCTCCAGTGGAGAAATGCCTCTACACATGTAGAGACATGTCTCTAAATGAGACATGTTCTTTTAATAGACCATATCAAAGTATAGAACAAATTCATAACTATCGGTAAGTCATTTATATTGCATATTAAAAATCACACATAATATAAATGTGATGCAGGAGCATCCTGGGTGTAAGAGCAATCTTGCATCACCCAAAAATATTTCTATTTTTTTGAATTCAATAAGGGTTATCCTGTGCAGAGCTGCTATTTATGGAAAGTTACTATTTTTTTTGGTAATTTTTGCATGTGCTCAGAATGATCTGATTTCTTTCTTGGAGGTTCATTTTGGTCATGTAAGTCTGCCAGTAAAGTTTAATTGCCAGATCAAGTGTATATTGGAAGATATTGAAGATTTTCGGTATTGGCAGTAGGGTATAGAAACTTTGAACTCAGTTTTGAAGGCTTTAGGGGCCCCGGATGAGGTCAAAAATTTGGGTGATGGGCGCTTGCATTGGTCAAGCCTATAGAGCGCTTCGTGGCATTTCTGAAATGGGGTTATAATAGCCGAGCGGGTCAACGGGTGATGACTTATGGTCTTCAGAAGTTGGGCCACCTGAAATGGTGAAAACTAATTTTCTTCAAAATTTCTGTTCGGGTTTCAAAGGTTATCTTGAGCCAACTATGATGTAATAAAATGTAAAATAAAATAATTCTAAGTTTGGTCGGCCCTATTGGCTAAAAATTCTGGAACCTTTCCAGGCGGTGGAAAATTGCCTATATAAGGAAGGCTGTATTATTGTCTTAGGCAGTTCGGAATAATTCTGGGTAGTAGATCTGGGTATTGATTCGAGGCTTTGTCCTACAGAATATTGTAAGGGAATGCCCATGTGGCTTTTCATATTGTAATTCTGAAAGTTTGTAATTCCACATTTGTGGAGATAATAAGAAGCCAATTTTTGCATATTACTGTTGTTGTTTCTCTATTTCTGTTATGTGTTTGTGGTATTAAGGGGAGCACCCTTCATCAAGTGGTATCAGAGCAGGAGTTCTTGAGTGTGTAAAAAGATCGCCAACTGTGAGGCAGTTTGCACCAGGACCGTGGCTAGGGTTTCAGCGTGCATCGCGAAAATGCCTCCACGACGAGAACGTGGCAGAAGAGTTGGTGCTGTGACACCTGAGGTTAGAGAGCTGCAGAGACAAGTGCAAGCATTGCAAGAAGAGATTCACAGAGGAATGAATCTCAATGTCAGAGACGAAAGTGAGGATGAAGCTGAAGAAGAATATCAAGAAGGAGAAGCTGAAATTGTGAACCAGGAGGAAGAAAGACTTTTTCGGGCGATTTCCAAGATTGGGAAAAGACCTAAGATTGAGGTTCCTACATTTTCTGGAAATCTTAACCCAGAGAAATTGATCGACTGGATCAATGAATGTGAGGAGTATTTTGAGTATGAAGATGTTGAGGATCCTGATAGGGTCAAATTTGCGAAGGCTAGACTGAAAGGTCATGCGAAGATCTGGTGGCAAGAAATTCAATTGGAGTGAAATAGAAGAGGGAAAGATAAAATCACAAGATGGGATCAGATGGTGGAAAAATTGAAGTGACAGTTCATTCCTGTTGATTATGAGCTTGACCTACTGAAGAAAATGCAAAGTTTGAAGCAAGCAGGAAAATCTGTTCAGGAGTATACAGAGGAGTTCTATTGACTCCTCATCAGAACAGGCCATGCCGAAGCTGATAAGGAGAAAGTTGCCCGATACCTTAATGGGTTAAGGCCAAGCATTTAGGAGGAGTTGAATCTGGTTTGAATGAACAGTATTGAGGAGGCATACCAATTTTCCCTAAAAGTAGAGGAAAAGCTGAACAAGAAGTTCGAGAGCAGACAAAACGGAAGAGGTCGCGGTGGACGATCTGGTGGACGGTCATATGGTGGCCGAAATGAAGATGCGAAAAAGAAGGATGAGGCCAGTAGCAGTCAAAATCAGCGGGGAAATAATTCCAATCACTTCCAGGATCAGAATAATAGAGATCAGAGAGGAAGAGGAAGAGGACAAGGATCTGGAAGAGGTGGCTTCCGTGGAACATGTTTTCACTGTGGAGAAGAAGGTCATAGGGCATTTGAATGTCCTCAGTGCCAAGGAAGAATAGATAGGAGAAATGAAGGCCAGGCCAGAGTTGCACATGTAGATGAAGATGTCAGATCATCAAATTCTGAAGATGCTGAAAGAGGAGAAACGTTGATTAACAGAAGAGTCTTGTTGAGTGGTGAGAATGAACCTGAGCAAAGGAGGAGCCTGTTTCGCACCAGGTGCAAGTGTGAAGGTAAATGTTGTGATGTGATTATTGATAGTGGAAGCATTGACAATTTGGTGTCAGAAGAGATGGTGACAAAGTTGAAGCTCAAGAGATAGAAACACCCACATCCATATCGGATTGCCTGCGTACAGGATGACCACAAGGTCATGGTCAATGAACAATGCCTAGTGAAGTTCAAGATTGGCGGATACCAAGATGAGGTATTGTGTGATATCATATCTATGGATGTATGTCATATGCTGTTGGGTAGACAATGGCAGTTTGACAGATGTGCTGTACATGATGGTCGTGCGAATACCTATTCCCTGACAAAGGATGGAGTGCGGCATAAGCTAAAACCATTGAAGGAGACTGAAGAAAAGGTATGTGGTAATGCAAGGATAACTTTTGTTGATGGAAGAAATTTCCTAGATGGTATGACACATGAGCATGTATGTTTTGCTTTAATTCCAAAAGTTGGTAAAGAGAAAGTAGAAGATGTTCCTGTAGAAGTTGCAGATTTGTTGAATGAGTTTCAGGAGATTGTATCTGATAACGTGCCTGATGGATTACCACCAGTCAGGAAGATCAGTCATCAGATGGACTTGATCCCAGGAGTGAGTTTGCCGAACAAGGCAGCACACAGAATGACACCTGCAGAAAGTGAGGAGTTGAATAGACAAGTACATGAGTTGTTACAGAAAGGATTGATCCGTGAGAGTCTGAGTCCCTGTTCTATACCAGTGGTATTAGCACCAAAGAAGAATGGAGAATGGAGGATGTGTACAGATTCTAGGGCAATAAACAAGATCACAATCAAGTATAGGTTTCCATTGCCACGAATGGATGATATTATGGACTGTTTGAGTGGAGCTGTGTATTTCTCAAAGATAGATCTGAAGAGTGGATATCATCAGATTCGAATCAGAGAAGGAGATGAATGGAAGAATGCCTTCAAGACAAAGGAAGGACTATATGAGTGGTTAGTCATGCCTTTTGGGCTAACCAATGCGCCGAGCACTTTCATGCGGCTCATGAACGAGGTTCTGAAAGAATTTCTGGGTAAGTTTGTCATTGTTTACCTAGATGATATTTTGATCTTTAGTAAGACATTGGATGAGCATATGATGCATATTCGTATGGTATTTGAGAAGTTGAGAGAAGAGAAATTGTTGATTAATTTGAAGAAGTGCAGTTTTGTGAAGAAAGAGTTGGTGTATTTGGGGTTTGTAGTTTCAGGAGAAGGTCTAAAAATGGACCCAGAGAAGGTACAGGGTATCCTTGAATGGCCTACTCCAAAGAGTGCTACTGAGGTAAGATCTTTTCATGGTCTAGCTAGCTTTTACAGAAAGTTTATCAGGAATTTTAGTAGTATTTGTGGACCCTTGACTGAAACAATGAGAGGGGATAGAAAAGAGTTTAAGTGGACAAATGGGACAGAAAAGAGTTTTCAATTGTTGAAAAAAAAAGTTACAGAACAACCTATTTTAGCACTTCCAAATTTTAATAAGGTGTTTCAAGTAGATTGTGATGCTAGTGGTACTGCAATAGGAGCTGTTATGAGCCAAGAAGGTAAACCTGTTGCTTATTTCAGTGAGAAGCTAAATGATGCCAAGAGGAAATATTCTATTTATGATCAAGAATTTTATGCTATAGTTCAGGCATTAAAGAAGTGGAGACATTATCTACTTCCTAAGGAGTTTG